>WOXC01007390.1:600000-979629 GCA_011680675.1 Gymnobelideus leadbeateri | reverse complement strand
GGGTGTTTTGTTGTTGGTTTTGGTGATTTGGAGTTGCTGCTCAAGACGGAGATATCGGGACTATACATTGCTAACCCGACGGGCTGTTGATTCTTTGGCTCATCAGGAGAGTCCTGACCTGTGGCTTCAGGCCTTGGATGAGCGCCTGTAACACCCGGGGTAAGACGGGCTGTCTCCAGGACGGGCAACTTCTCCATAGCCCGACCGCCTAAGACAGGGCCTAAGGGTGTTGGGTTTCTATGACGGGTAAGGTTCGTGGTTATGGAGATGACCTAAGACAGAGACCCCCTGCTCCCTATGCCACAATTGGTCTTAATTTCATCAGATTTAGCCCTAAGGTCCTGCTCCATCGAGTGCATTTTCTGCTCCATCGAGCATATTTTATTTGAATTTGGGTAGGCCATGTGGCCTTTTGTTTGCTATGCTAGAATTGGTTGCTTTGTTGAATTTTTAAATAAAAAGGGGTGAGTTGTTAGGTGTTTTGTGACTTTAAGGTCCCGGCTTAGGCCGAGAGAGAGGTGTAGTGAGCTTTAATAGCCATAAAAGGTGATATATGTAATGCAGGGTCATGATTGGCGGGTGGGGGAGCTTGAAGGGTATATATGCGGAAGCATTGCGGAAATAAACACACACGCTTGCAACCTCAGCCGGTGTTCTGTCTGGTGATTTCCTCTCTGAGGCCGGTGACGACTGAAGACCCAGGATGGGTAAGTAGAGGCTCCAGAGTGGGGGGGACGTAACAATTTTTCACAAACAAAATCATATAACTAGTATAAAAAGGGCATCGATTAACTGGGAAAAAAACCTTGGTATGAAATATTTCTGATATCTAAGATGTTCAGACATCATGTGGGGTCATGATCCATAGTTGAAGAAGCACTGAAGGGATCACAAGAGGAAAAAGTTTAAGAAGCTCTGGTTTAAACAACAGAAATATATAAGCCCAAAAGTCACTCCCCAAAAGAACTATGATCAAAAGATAATAATTCTAAAAAAAAACTATGAAAACTATTAATAACCATATGAAAGACTGTTCTAAATTATTAATAATAAAGGGAATATAAATCACGACACCCTTGTGGTTTCATCTACAACAGAAAATTGGAAAGGATGACAAAAGGTGGGAATAGTCAATGCTGGAGGATTTCTGGAAAGATAAGCACACTAATACACTGTGGGTAGAACTGTGGATTAGTTCAACCACTTGTAATGGCAATGGGAATTTGAAGATCTTCCCTGCCCCTTAATAAGCTTAAGGGAATTTGAAGACCTTCCCTGCTTTGAAGATATACTCTGCCCCCTAATAAGTTGAATGCAATCACGCAGATTCTGTGGTGGGAAGTTTGCTGAAATGTGGAGCAGAGCCCACAGGAAGCTGTGAGTGAGAGCAGCTAGACTGGAGGGAGGAGAGGACACATTTGAGGGAGACAGGCTTGTGAGTAAATGTTGGTTTGTGGGAAGGCTAAAGGATACTGTGGCTTTCTGTGCTGTTATGGTTTATTAACTTCTTTCCTATAATGGAATCGGCTTACTGGTTTGGGGATTTGGTTTTCTGGCGTGTGAATGAATGTTTTGCTTTTGTCTTTTATATGGAGAGTCTATTATATTTTGCAATTGAGCACTATGCAGGCATATTTATAGTGACTGTTGGCACTGTGAATATTGCATTGGTGCTACACCAGTTTGGAAAACAACCTAGAATGAAATGTCCATTATCTTTTGACCTAGAAATTATACTACTAGGCATATATCCCAAAGAGGTCAATGGGAAAAAAAAGGCTCCATATGCACCAAAATATTTCTAGCAGCAATTTTTGTAGCAAAGAACAGGAAACAAAGCAGTTGATTAATAATTAGGGGATGACTAAAAAAACTATGGAAGAAAAATAGAATATTACTGTTCTTTGAAAAATTATGAATATGATGAATACAGAGAAATATGGGAACTTACATAAGCTGATTCAAAAGGCAGAACCAAGAAAATAATATACACAATGGAAAGAACACCACTAAAATTATCAAAACGGAATCCTGAAAAATTATAATAACCAAGCATAGTCTCAAAGAAGAGAATAATGTACCTTCCCCTGCTTCTTTGCAGAGGTAGGGTACTATGGGTAATGGAAGAGATAACATTCAAATGCTTATGTACAACAATTGTAAAAACAGGATAAACTGGAAATAACAGCAGAAGGAAGGAACTAAGATAAAGAAGGATTTGGAAAGGCTTCTTGTAGAAAGTTGAACTTTAGTTGAAACTTGAAGGAAGCCCAGGAAACTAGAAGAAAGAGATAGGCAGGGTTAGGATCAGAATTCTGGGCATAATGGATAGCTAGTGACAAAGCCCAGATTTGGGGGATAGTGTGTCATAGAGGAGAAATAGCATGGAGGCCAATGTCACTAAATCAAAGGATATATGGATGGCAATAAGTTGTAAGAAAGCTCAAAAGATAGAAAGGGGTCAGGTTATTAAAGGCTTTAAAAGCCAAACAGAGGATTTTATATTTGATCCTGAAGATGACAGGGTGTCACAGGAGTTTATCAGTTAGGGTAACGAAATGCTCAGATTTGTGCTTTTAAAAAGATCATTTTGGTAGCTGAGTTGGGGATGAATTGGAGTAAGGAAAGATTTGTGACAGAGAGATCAACCAGAAGACTGATACACTCGGCCAGGTGTCCAATGATGAGGGCCTGCCCCAGAGGCATAGCAGTGTCAGAGGCCAGAAAGGAGTCCACAGGAGACATTTAAGAGGGTAGAAATGACACAACTCACCAATAGATTGGATATGTGGACTGAAAATGAGTGAGGTAAGAATGATGCCTAAGTTGGAATTCTGAGTGATTGGCAAAGTGGTGGAACCCTCAACAATAATAAGGAAATTGGGAAGAAGAGAAGGTTTTGGGGGGAAAGACAATGAATGAGTTTGGGTCTGGACGTGTTAAGTTCAATATGTCTATGGGTCATCCAATTCAAGATGTCTGGGCATCAGTTGGAGATGTAAAGCTGGAAGTCAGAAGACAGGTTAAGGCTGGACAAATAGATCTGACAATCATCTACAAAGAGATAACTGCATCCATGAAGCTGATGATATCACCAAGTAAAACAGCATAAAGGGAAAAGAGGGAAAAAAAGACAGGCCTTTGAAGAGCACCCACAGTTAGTGGGCATGACCAAAGGAAGATCCAGCAAAGCAGCTGGAGATGGAGTAGTCAAGATGGCAGAAAACCAGAAGAGAGTGATGTCATGAAAACCTAGAGAGCTTATGAAGGAGAAGACAGTAATCAATAGTGTCAAATGTTGCAGAGAGGTCAATAAAAATGAGGATTGTAAAAAAGATCATTAGGAAGTTAAGAGATCGTCAGTATAACCAGAGCTTGTCTGAGCATGCCCAGTTTTAGGACGCTTTTAGGACAAAGGGGGCTCTTTGGAGCATAGCTCTATTGCTAACATGGAGGCCACTGCATCCCCTCCCCTACGTGAGTCAGGGCAGCCTACTCAGGCAGGCTTCCTGGGTCTTGAAAGCTGGCAAGACTGAGCCAGTCAGTCTCCTTTTCTGCCACTCTTTCACTGCTATTTTGAGCCACTTTTATCTGCTGGATCCAAAGAAGGCATATCACAGTTTCCCCACAGTGTGGGCACCATGAACACAACCAGTAACAGGGGAAGGACTTCCCTTCTTCCTTCTTTTGAGTCAGCTCTAAGAAAAGGGGTTGGGGGTGTTTGTTTCTGTTCCCTGTGATCTGTCCTAGGTTTCAGGTGCCAGAGGGGATCCTTACAAGATTGGGAGTTGGAGCCAGGGATGCAGGTAGGATGGTACAGCCAGTCAGTCTGTCATAGAAGCCCAGAGAAGGCAAGAGCCTAGGATTCAAGCCTGAGGGGAGTTTTAGACGGAACTGGGACTGTGCTCTACGTGAAGGGAGCCAAACTATGAATCTAATCTCCTTCCCCTTTCCACAGCTAGACTGAGGGAAAGGGGATTATGCCTCCCACACTGGGGGAGTAAATTTACATATGTATGATTATATCTTTTCAAGTAAATATTTCAGTGTAAAAGTTAATCTGTTTATAGTTAAATGGAACTGGGGTACAGAGGACCACCTCCACCATTTGAGGGAGCACAGTCATGGGGGCTGGAGCCATTGGCTTAGGGCTAGAAGCCCCTCCATCCCATTCAGAGTGCTGGCAACCCCTGGGGAAAGAATGAAACTTAACAACCCTGGCTTCCAGACAGGGAGGGCCACCATGGCCTGTGTGACATAAGTAACTGGAAAAAGTGATTTCAGTTGAAGGATAAGGCTGGAAGTCAACATGCAGAGGTAAGAGAAAAGGAAGAAGAAAGGAAGGAGAGGCTCCCAGGGTGAGCAGTCTTCTCAAGGAGTTTAGGTGGAGAGATAGAAGAGGAGAGCTTGTGGGAATGAAAGGATCAACTGCAGAAAATAGTGTCAAATAGTTTTTTTGAGGAAAAGAGAGAGAGGCATGGGTATGTTTGAAGGCGATTAGTGAGTGAATAAAGATGACAGAAGGGGCAATTGGCTGGATGAAATGGGATCACTTGTGCATGAAGAGAGGGTGGCCTTGACAAGAAGGGCCACATCGGCATGTGAGGAAATGGGGGCAGACAACATCTGAATGCCATATGAGGAGGAGAGAAGAGGGAGCTCTTGGTAAAGAGCTTCAACTCTATTCAGTGAAATAGGAGGCAAGGCTCTCCCTAGGATGATAGGAAGGGATAGAATGGTTTGGGAAAGCTGGTATGGTGAGTGGTAGTGTGCCTAAGCAGCATGGTTTTGTGAATTTTCTCCAGCTTTGCTCAGAAGCACAGAAGTAGGAACAAAAGCATCAGATGATGGTGGAAATCCAAGGGTAAGGCTTGGCAGGGCAAGATCTTTGATAGAATAATGATGCAACAGATTATTTTTAAAACCCTAAAATTCACATCAGGGTACTTTAATATGGTGAAAAGTATTATCTGAAAGCAAGAGCTAGCATTATTTGCAACGGCAAAACACTGGAAGCCTTCCCAATAATTAAAGGGATAAAAAAAGGATATCTCCTATTCCACTATTCCACTATTATTTGACACAGTTCTAGAAATATATCAATAAAACAATAGGGATAAATTAAAGATATAAACATCAAAGAGAAGACCGAATTGTTCCTAATGATGTTTTACTCTGTGATTCAATGAAGAAACTGAGACAATTAATAGCTTTAGTAAAGTGGCAGGATATAAAATAAACCCCCCAAATCATCACCATTTCTGTACAGTACTAACAACAACAAAAACAAAAAGAAACTAGAAAAATAGAAAATCAATACAAAATAAGTACAAAATGCATAAAACTAGGAAAATTAATCTACCAACAGACTATTATAAGGAACAATTATTTAAAATTATTTATGTAAAAGATGATTTCGATAATTTGAGAGGTATTTACTGTTATGTTTAGGCTGAGTCGGTATGATAAAAATGATAATATCTAAATTAATTCACACTGCTAAACAAAACTATCAGGGTTACTTATAGAAGTATGTACTTGTGTTCCTTGTGGCTGCAATGATCTTTAGGGTTAATTCCCTGGATGGTTCACCCAGGAGAACCCTGCCCTCCCTTCCCCTCTCTCTTCCAGGTGGAAGGTTGTCAATCAAGCCAGCCCTGAGGCACATGGCTCAAGGAGAAAGAAAAGGGATGGCTGTGGAAGAGTTTAGAGACAGGGACAAGATTTACTCTGAGAGGAGACTATTGTGGTGATTATAATTACTTAATAGAGTGCAGGTTTATATCGAGGACGTCATAGAAAATGAGCAAAGTGATTGATGAAGCAAGATAAAAGTTGACTGAGGAGTGAAAAGAAGCCAACATTTGGAGACAAGTTCCATCTGAGTGAACAAGCACTTTGTCACAAAAGAACATAACTCAAAGTCCCTTGAGAAAGATGGAAGAGAGATGATGAAGTAGGAATATTGCTCCAGACTCTATCTCAGCTAAGTGGAGCCATTATTACTATCCTGACAACCAGAAGCTGAGGACCAGTGTAATTAATGAGGGAGCTAGTTGATGACCTAATAAGAGTGGGCAGACTGGGACTGGCCAGAAACTTTTAAGAACAAATGAAGCAGATACAGAAGGCATTTCTGTAATGTAAGGTTTTTAGCAGTCTGGATGACTTTAAACATTTCATTTCACAACCTAGAAATACATATCATCAGAACCAACTGAAATATGAGAAACCAATTCACAGAAATGAAGCAGTAGGTAAAGATGGTTTTGTGAAGCATTACAATGAACTTGATACTTAATACAGATGTACTACATACCTGAACTCTTCTTTGGGCTTGATGGTTTGAACAGCTTACAATGACTCTATGTCTTCTCCTACTGTGCAATTCTTGTCCATGTATTTCCCCTGAATCTTCCATAAATGTCATGGTACTGCTTGAAAATGCTTATTGAAATATTTTACTTGTAGTATATTTAATCACTTTTAAGATGAAAAATAAATCGAAATGAAAAAAAAATTTCAATGAGAGAAAGCTCTCCTGAACTAAAAAAAAAAAAAAAGGATGCCCTGGGGAAAAGAAGAGGTCACAGACCCATAAAAGGTTTTGTGCAAGCTTTTTGGGACCAGTATCAACTGGCAGCTCTGTGGTTCACTACCCAATTTCAGGTCACAGATCCGGGGCTGACTGTGGAAGGGAACTTGCACCAAGGGGTAGCATTCCAGGTTTAGAAGTACTCGCAAGCAAGGAACAAATTCAGAAATAACTGAGTAGTTGTGTAGGTCTTATCCCAGGAGCAAAGCAGGGTCCCAGTTCCAGACTCCAGGCTAGTCTGAAGTCAGTGGTGGAATAACCAGGGCAGGAATCTCAGAACAAAAAGAAGCCTAAGGTTCTGTCAATCAGATCCAGCAGAGCTTTCTAGCTGGCTAATAGAAGCTGAATTCAACAGTAGTCTACTGGAGCTTCCAACCAGGCACAAGAAAACAGGAGAGTTGTACAGATCCAAACACAGGTCAGGAAGGTGTGGAGCTCAGATTATGAGGGCGGTGATCAGACTTTGCCCTGGATTACACCACTTTGAGAGCACTGAAAGTTACAGGTCCCCAGTCTGTGCTGTCCTTGAGATCCTGGAATAACACAATACTTAATGCCCCAAGAAAGCAGCAGAGAGAACCAAGGAGAATAAAGGCTCAGCTCTGATATTCTCCTCGCCCCCCCCCCCCGAAGTATGTAGAGTCCTAATATATAGTCCAAAGTCAGGAATTAAACTGGAGGAGTAAGCAAATTAAAAAACAAAAAAGAATCCCACTAGAAAGAGCTATTATGGTGACATAGCCCAGGAGAAGAGAATGACTAGAAAACATCTACAAGTGAAGCCTCAAAGAAAAATACACATCTTAGATGTTCAACTAGAATTCATGGAAAAAAATATAGCAAGAGTTTTCAAAAGAGTTAAAAATTATTTTAAAAGCCAAAAAAGAGCTTAAGAGCAAAAAATTAGGAAAGAAACAGAACTATGGAAGAAAGATATGGAATGAAAATTAACTCAAACAAAACTTTACCCAAAGTACACAAACTTGGCCCGCCACCAAAAAAAAGGCCCTGAAAATTAGAACTGACCAAATAAAAGCTAGCATCTGCAAGAGACAATAGGAAATATTAAGAAAAAAGTCAAAAGAAGAAAATGTAAGGTGCTTTGTTGCTAAAATAACTGATTTAGAAAACTGATTAAAAAGGGATAATTTAAGAATGACTAAATTACCTGAAAGTCATGAGAGGAAAAAAAAAGCCTACTTACAGGAAATCATAAAAGAAAAATATTCATATTTTTAAACCAGAAGGCAAAGTAGAAATAGAAAGAATCTATCAGTTATCTCCTTAAAGAAACCCCAAAAAAGGATTTAAGGCTCTATTCTTCAGTGAAGAGGACAGAAAGAAAATAGATTTTTGTTCACTGAAAAATACTAAACTAATTTTTTTAAGTGAAGATTGAGAAGTTAAAATAAACACCAATTTTCTAAAAAGTAACATTTAAAGAAAAAAAGGTATAATAGTAAGTATCAGGAGGTAAAAATAAATAAATATTTCAGGGGGGGAAACTCATTTCTCAGTAGTAAACCAATAGTATTAGTGGCAGGATAATGGACAAAAAAAAAGAAAAAGAGAAAACCTTTGAGGAGGGGAGAGGAAATAGTGGGATCAGGATCTGAAATCTTCTCACTTGACAAGAGAGATGGACAGGTGGAGTAACAATTTGGTAGAGCCAGTACTTTGGGAATGATTTGGCAGCACTGCAAAGTGATCCTATAGAGACAGAGTAGGGTAAGATAAGGCTCTTGCAATGATTGCTACTGGGACAAAGAATTCAATAGTTTAGATCAGCTTCTACAAGAAGAGGTTGTGCATCTTAGTATTAAATTCTAGATGAGGTAGGAAGTGATTGGGACCCTAAAGGAGGCAGATTAGGAAGGGATTGAATGTCGAGTCAAGGATTCTATAAAAAGGCATTGTGATCTATGAGCAAAACAATTGCAGTGGCTCAAAAGAAGTGTAAGATGTGCAAATTTAGAAACATCTCCACCCCAAAGGTACATATGGACTATCTGTGCCCAACCTGTGGTAGAACATTCTGAGCTCCTATTGGTCTAATGAGTCACAGTTGGACACACTATACCTTAACCCTGACATAGTGATGTCATTTTGGTTTTCTTAGAGCACAAAAGACAATAACCAACCAACAATGTTGTAACAGGGGCCAACTGAGTCATCAGAGGCCAGATCTTCAAGTATATTCATGATAAGGAATGTTTAGCAAAAAATGGAAATATCATGGTGTTGTGTCCACATCATTCCTACCCCAGTTTAGTTCCTCATATTTCTTCACTTACCACATCAGGATTGAAATGTCCTAAGATGCACTCCCTGAGAAGCCTTGTCAGCTAGACTGCAGATATCAGAAAATAACCAATGCCAAAAGTGAAAGAGAGATTAGAGGTCTAGTGTGGCTGGGGACTTTCCCATCATCGCCCTTGCCTGGGTATGTGAATACATCAAACCACCTCCTCAACTACTTCAGGATACATGGAAAGGCATTATTATACCTTCCATCTCTTTTGTCCTCTCTATGAGGACAAAATCTTTAATGTTGCCATTCCCAGACTTCATGTAGCATGTCCAATATTCAAGGTTTCTGCAAATCCAAACGGAAACTAATCATAATGAATGTGCAAAGATAGAAAAAAATAAAAATTCAACCAATTCTGATAAATACGGAAACAAAGGGGAAGTCTTAGACGTTCTACCACCCAGTGGCCACTACCTACATCATACCTGAGCAAATCTTAATCTCTGAAGCACTGGAAAATAGCCAATTGAGTCAATAAATTTCTGAATAATGTAAATAAGTGAATTGTTCCAGGCACATCACTGGACAACAAGCAAAAAGCACTGAGCCAAGCTCTAGTTTTTATGGGACATTTATCTTGGGAGCTGGTGTGGATTGTTTTTGTTTTCTGCAAGACAAAGGAGAAAAAAGGGAAGACTTCTTTTCTTCTCTTTTTCTTTCCTCTGAGTCAAATGGGAAATTGTTCTTAATCCAAGGGACTGGTATTTTTGTTTTGTTTTAACTATTTCATATCTATAATATTTACAGAAATGGTGTGGGGGTTGTTTTTTATAAAAACAGTCCAAATGTAGCAACAATAGGAAAAGAGCAGAAACTCAAATCTAAAGAACTGGCTTATCTGGTACTTGAGGAATATTTTTTTTTGCCACTGTAAGTTATTTAGAAATGAACCAAACTTGTGATCAGGGTATTTTAACCAATGAATCCATTTTAGAGAACCTTATCTACTTCATACACTTTAGAGATATCAAAGATCTCTAGTGGTTGATTCTAGATACTGTGAATTTAAAATGGTCTTTCTGTCCTTAAAAATAATCCATATTTGAATTTAATTTTACATTAAAATCTTTAACTTTGACTCTTTACAGACACAATAATTTTGTAACGTAGTGGTAAAGCATATGCTGTGTTGTTTATTAACAGGAGCAATCTTGGCAACAACTCACATGGTCTATAATTTGTAAATAGGATTTCTGATTCTTTCTGTTTTATATACTTTGTCTTAACTTTGTGACATGAATTTTATGTTAAGACTAAATCTATGCTTTCCTATAACATATATAGACTCTTGTAATTATCACATTCAGAATTTGGAATGAAATTACCAGGTATTTAAAATTTACATATTTAAAAGTACCTTTTTGGAGGGGGGGAAGGAATTTGCAGGAGAGCATTTTTCAGAGGAAATAACATGAGTAAAAGGGTGAAGGTAAGAAGATGTACCTTCTTATATATGTTTAGGAAACAATAGTCTGCTTTGTTTAGTCCATAGGACATATATATTTGAGCAGTAGGAAACTGTAGGATACAGAATTTGAGGGAGATCTTATATGGAAAGAGGGTCTCTCTCAATTTCAACTGTGGTAGTGACTGCTATCTGAGCCTGTCTAGTACATATGCAACACTTGCTCAGCCAGGTAACATGTGCAACTCCTGCCCTGTAGGCTGCATACCTCTAACTAAAAGACGCTTTCCTAATTGGCTCACTGAAACTTCCATCCATATTGAGCCAGTGATGCTTAAGGTTTCCATGGCTGCATTCCATGGTCTTTTGCTATTGCTTCCCCCTTCTGCTAGAAGCATAAGCTTTCCCATTTAATCTTTTTTCATCACCTTTAATAAAAGGAGGCTTTGCTACCATGCTGTGGTTCTAACTGCTCTAATGCCTTCACAATTTGAACCCAGAAGCTCCCTCAGCATAGTTGGGCAGAATGAGAGCAAAAAGAAGGGAGGAGGAAAGGGGGCCTCTAAATTTAAAATGAGAATAGTGATATCAAACAGACATCTTCATCTGCTGCTCTGCCTGGTTTCAACTCCATGGAACAAGATGCCCATCCCAGGATAAGCTCATCATTTCTAATTTCATCACCATGTAAATAAATGAATTGTTCCAGGCACATCACTAGACAACAAGCAGAAAGAACTAGGCCTTCAGTCTTCTTTCCCCTCTGACTGGAGGGCTAAAAGGTGGACTACTAAAGTCCTCCCAAAGCTTTCCTTTCATAAAGGACAAAAAAAATGTATTTTCAGCTCAGTCCACTCCCCACCTGCTGCTCAGCCTGGTTTCAACTCCCCAGAACAAGATGTCTCCATATCAGGTTACCCTTGCTGTTCCTCCCCTCCTCTCCAACTTCATTTTGTGTGTTGTCTTTCCCCATTAGATTGTAAACCCCTTGAGGGCAGAGGCTTTCTTTTTCTTATTTGTATACCTTTCACTTAGCACACTGCCTGGCACATAGTAAATGCTTAATCCATGTTTACTGAATTGAACTGAATTAATGTCAATGACTGGCTGCTAGTGGGTTGAGACCTACTGCATCCCCAGGTGGCCACAGACGTGTGTGGACATCTATAGCTAAGAAATGAACAGGATTAGTTGCACCCTCTGCATAGCCTGAACCAGAAAAAATACTACCCCCTCTACACCCCCATCCACCCCCAGCAGAGCAGTAGGGAGTCTGGGATGAGTCCTACTTACTTGGCTCAGACTCTGGAAGGAGGATTTGCTCCAAGCAGAAGCTAAAAGCAGATAGCTGCAGTTAGATTTTGAGGCTTGAAGGGATCTATGATTCACACTAGAGGCAAGCAGTACAGAATGCCCCAAGCAAAGAGGCCCATTACAGATGATCCTCATGCCACCAGAGTAAATGATCTGAGACACCAGGAACCAATCCTGCCAACAGCTAACTGAACCTTTGCTAAAGTAGGTAAGGGGAGCATAGCATAAAGAAAATAATGTGAATGAAAGAGAACTGGAGAGATTTTTATAACAGTCCTCTCTCAGGCCTCTTCTCTAGTCAATACAGAGCTGCTTTTCTATCTGCAGAATCTTGCTCAAAATCCTCAGTGAGATAAACACCAAGGCTGGAGCAAAGAATGAATGCTACTGCTGCTCTTATGGAAGCTGAAAGCTACTACCACCACCCTGACCCATTTATTTCCACCTCACTGGGTTATCCTGGCTCTCCATCTCTTGACCTTGCTGGTAGTAATGGTTAGATGCTGCCAGAAGAGACAATCTACAGAAAGAACCACAGATAGAGGCCACTTCTAAAGATAACCAATTATACAGGATCACCGGGCTTTAGAACACTAGGCCGTCTTGTCAAAAAGGTTTTGCAAATGTAAATGTCTACTCACTGCCCCAATTCATGGAATTGAGCCCTTTGTTCAAGAGGTGGACTGCCAGGAGACAGGAGGTACAGAAGACTTTATATGGTATGACAAGGTGAACCAAGGAGGGGGTGTGTTTCTCTCTGTCTCTCTCTCTCTGTCTCTCTCTTCCTCTCCTCCTTCTCTCTCCCTTCCTCCCTCTCCCTCTCCTCTTCTGCTATACTTGGCCCTGAATCCAGCCAATGGAACTATATACACTACCTGCTCAGCCAGATAGCATATGCAAAACCTGCCCTCTAGGCAACCGCATCCCTAGGTGTGATCTAAATAAAAGGAACTGCCCTAATTGATTCATTGACTCTGGGTCCACATTGAAACAGTAGAGTTTCCTGAAGTCACTTTGCAGTCTTCTCCAAGCCTTCTCCCAGCGGCTAGAAACCTAAGGCTCCACTTTGCCCTACTCCATGTAATCTTTTTTTTTCTATAACTGGTCATAAAAGTTATTTTGGCTACCACATTGTGGTTCTAGTTTTCTAGTTGTCCTGCCGCTCCCACAACTGGAATCAGAGCCCTCCATGAGTAACAGTGACAAGGCTAGAAAGTAGTTTGGGACCATAAAATGGAGGGTTTTAATTGACAGGCTGAGGATTTGGGTTTTTATGCAGTATGCTCTGAGGGTCCAGAATTTGTTTGTTTATTCATACTCCTGGCAGATAGGTGAAGCCTACTTAATGCTCAGACCATTGAGACTTCCACCCCTTTTTCTCTGCCACAGTGTCCCCTACCCTTCTAAAGCTTTCAGTGATGCTCAACTCCCTATGTCCTCTAGAATCTTATTTTAATTCCACAGCTAACCATGTAAATTTCTACTTTCCTCTCCAGACTTCCTGCATTCTGATCTCACAATGTGTGCTCTCACATAAAATATTCACTTTTCTCTCTTCCTACTTCAATAAAAATGATCTTTTAAAAATTCTTTTCAGGGGCTGCTAGGTGGCAAGTGAATAGCCCTGGAGTCAGGAGGACCTGAGTTCAATTCCAGCCTCAGGCACTTAACACTTACTAGCCCTGTGACCTTGGGCAAGTCACTTAACCCCAACTGCCCTGCCTTCCCCCCTCCAAAAAGAAAAAAAAAATCCTTTCACTTTCAAAATTATTTCTTCCCCAGTACATTTCAAATGAGTCAATTAATTATTATTATTATTGATTATTAGTAATGCCTGTCTCACTTCTATAGTTTGATTGGATTCTAAAATGAAGTAGCAAGATAAGTTTCAAAATCATTTTCTCTGAAGGTCTAGACAAACAGGATAGATTTTCTTCTATCTAGCACTTTAGTGCTAGATATAGCACTTGCCTGTAGGTCATGGAAATGAGATAATGATCTTTTAGCATTTCTAGTCCTATAATCAATAAAAAGTTCCTTTACCAAATGCTAGGTTGACAAGACTAGATAGAGCAACAGGGTGATGCCTTTTATTTAGTTCACACTGAGGCATTCAGCCTAGAGGGCATGTATTGCATATACTAACTGGCTAAACAGATGTTATATATAGTTTCATTGGCTGGATTTAGGCCCTACAGTAGCTAGGCAGGGAGTCAGGAAGATCTAAGTTCAAATCCAGTTTCAGACACTTTACTAGCATATGATCCTAGGCAAGCCACTTAGCTCTGTTTGCTTCAGTTTTCTCAACTGCAGCACCTAGTGTTGTTCTGAGGATAGAATGAGAAAATAATTGCAAAGCGTTTTGCACAGTACCTGGTACACAATAAGTACCATATAGATGCAAGCTATTATTATTCAATGTTTTCCACATATTTTTCCATGAATTCTAACAGTCATGCCTGGTGTCAGGCACAAGATATTGCCTTTTTTTTTTCTTTTATATTGTAGTAATAAGCGAGAAGGAACTAAATATCCCCACAGTCATGTAGCCAAAAAAATTCTTTCACTTATCTCCTAGCTCTAGCTCTCTCAACAACAAAGTATACTGACAATAAAAGTGAGTTGGAACAAAACGAATTCCTCAAATACCAAAATATCCAAACCTAGATTCAGGTCAGAAAACTGAGCTTAAGAAACAATTTGGTGTAAAATCATTCAGAAAATACAGTAAGTGGTACTTGAAATGGAGCTATTCAGACACTGGCAAAAACAACATGCCTCCAGTCAAATGAGCCCTAACATGACCTTGTAATTTGAGGCCTGCCAAAGAATAACAAAGAGAAATGCAGTCAGACAATAATTTCAACAAGGTTCTCTTAGACACAGGCTGCCCAAATGAATTAGAGACAAGCAGAACAAAAAGCTATTTGTGGCTCCACAAGACTCCAGGCTCAAGGCAAACAACAAAGAAATGTTTCACATCAAATCTGCAAAGTATGAATATGCCAAAAATAGGACTGGGTCGTAGGTGTAAAGTATTAATATTTCATGTTGCAGATGGAGAAACAAAGATAAAGAAAAGCTAAAGCATTTGGCTCGAGTGTTAAGAATAAGATCTATAAGATTAGATCATCCCCTATCACCTTCATAAGCCTATTATTACATACCCATGTACCAGCTGATGGTCCAACAACTCTGGTTACCCTTAACAAACAGATTTGGCCTGGTTTCACATCCCAACTAGAAATCATTAGGAATCCATAAAACATTTTGAAAATAACAAAGACACAGTATTATACCCTAATGCAAAGTACAAACACTGTATATTTCATATGCCCTAAAAACCACCATAAAATAATCAGAAATATACTACTTTTAGAAAAGACAAAGCGGGAAGCAGATTTTACATGCCCATCCCTATTTCCAACTAACAATTCCCTCTGCTTTATAAATCACCTATTCCCTATTCAGTAATCCTTCCTAAACTTGACATTAACCTCCCTCTCAAAAGTCAATGAACAGGTCTGAGGGTGGAGCCAAGATGGCGGAGTAGAAACAGCTCATCCAAGCCACTGTGCCTCCAGATTCCCCCCAAACTATGTAAAAGGGGACTCTGAACAACTTCTGGAGCCCCAGCACCCACAGAACGACGCAGAGAAGCTAACCTCCCGCTGAGGACAGCCCAGCAGCCCTGCAGGAAGGACCAGCGCAGCAGTCTGGGACCTGGCAGCGCGCAGTACACAGCGCAGAGCGCAGGAGCCGAGCCAAGCCCAGGTCTGAATGAGCCGAGGTTTTAGCCCCAGGGTGCCAGGGCCAGCAGCCAGCTGGAGGTACCCCAGAACACCAGGAGCTGTGGCGACTCCAGAATTATCAACATAGACTTGCCTAGGACAAAGTAAGAGGTTAGTGTCCTATGGACTTTGGGACCGGTATTTAGGGAATGCGTCGGCTCCCTCTCCTGGGGGCTAGAAGCCGCTGAGGACAAACGCCATTTTGTACTTTTCAGAGGCAGCTCCAGCTCCCGGCCTACAAATTTGTAGGGAGATCCAGCGATCAGTCTGAGGGGGTAATCGCTCTTGCTTTAACCTCCCTGGATCTGGATTGTGATCTAGGGTGGAAGTCGTGGGTGGGTTTACAGCTTGCCAGAAACAGAAGTTGCCCCCCACATGTTCAGGACGAAAATTCCTTTATCCAGCCTTAAAGCCATAGTGTGGCAACAAGCCCAAAAGTCAAGTAATTAAGCAGCAACATGCCAAGGCAAAGGAAACAGAAAAATGCAACCCTAGACTCCTATTTTGGGAGCACAGAGCGGGAAAAGGACTGTGAGGTCAGAAGTCCTGCTCCAAAAGCCCCAGGGGAAAACATGAGCGGGTTGCAGGCCATAGAGGACCTTAAGAAGGACTTTAAAAATCAAATAAGAGAAGTGGAGGAAAAATTGGAAAGAGAAATGAGAAAGATGCAGGAAAAGTATGAAATGAGGGTCAACAGCCTGACTGAAGAAAACAACACCTTAAATAGACTAACTCAAATGGCAAAGGAGGCCCAAAAGGGCAATGAGGGGAAGAATGCCTTAAAAAGTCGAATTTGCCAGATGGAAAAAGAATCTCAAAAGTTCACTGAGGAGATTCATTCCTTCAGAGTTAGACTGGAGCAAATGGAAGCTAATGACTTTATGAGAAATCAAGATGCTGTTAAGCAGATCCAAACAAATGAAAGATTAGAAGGCAATGTGAAATATCTCATGGGAAAAACCACTGACCTGGAAAATAGATCCAGGAGAGACAATTTAAAAATTATTGGACTACCTGAAAGCCATGATCAAGGAAAGAACCTAGAAATCACCCTTCAAGAAATTCTCAAGGAAAACTGCCCTGATGTTTTAGATCCAGAGGGCAAAATAGAGGTTGAAAGAATCCACCGATCACCTCCTGAAAAAGATCCCAAAAAGGAAACTCCCAGGAATATTATAGCCAGGTTCCAGAATCCCCAGATCAAGGAGAAAATACTCCAAGCAGCCAGGAACAAACAATTTCAATATTGTGGAAACACAATCAGAATAGCCCAGGACCTGGCAGCTTCTACACTGAGGGATCAAGGGCATGGAATATGATATTCCAGAGGGCAAAAGAACTGGGAATGAACCCAAGGGTCACCTACCCAGCAAAACTGAGTATTTTGTTTCAGGGGAAAATATGGTCATTCAGTGGAATAGAGGACTTTCAAGCATTCCTGAGGAAAAAACCAGAATTGAATAGAAAATTTGACATCCAGATGCAAGAAGGAAGAGATGCCTAAGAAGGTAATCAGTGAAAAGAAATCAAAAGGAACTTATCAAAGTTGAACTATTTACATTTCTATATGGAAAAGCAATAACGGTGGCTGATGATATCCTTCTCACTATGAAAATAATGGAAGAAGGGTGTGTGGTCATATGAGTATATATGTGAATGTGTGTGTATATGGTTACAGCTATATATGGATAGAGGGCATAGGTTGAATTTGTTGGGAAGGGAGAACACTCAAGGGATGAAATTATGAGGTGAGAGAGGAAAGTGGCAAGAGAAGATAGGGAGAGACAGGGTAGGGTAAACTATCTTATGTAGAAGAAGCAACGGGAAGTGGTTGTAAGGGGGGGAAGAATAGGAAGGCAAAAAGGCAAAACCACATTCTCATTGAATTTGGTTCAGGGAGAGAATGACATACATGCTAAATGGGATATCTCAACCTGCAGCAGAATAGGGGGAAGGGGGATGAGAGGAGGGAAGAGCATCCTTGGGGGGAGGGGTGGTTGGAAGTACCCACTATAGAAGAGGGACAGGATCATGTGGGGAATGGACCAGGTGGGGGGTGGGATGAGTGGGAGGGAATTGTAAGCAGCCTTGTACAATATATCTACTATGATAATGTTTTGCATAGCTAGACATGTACAACATATACTGAATTACTTATCTCCCCAGAGGGAATGGGTGACAAGGGAAGAAGGAAATGGATCTGAAAGTCGAGGTCTTAACATTAAATGTTTCAAATATATATAAATACTATTATTAATACTCTTTTGCTTATAATTGGGAGATAAGATGTGCAGGCATTGGGACACAAAGATTCACCTTCCTCTAATGGAAAAGTCGAAGGGGGTATGGGAGAAGGTATGGGAGAGAGCAGATTGGAGGAAGCGATATCTTGTGGGACTGCTATTCTGGGAGGTTGGGTAGGGGAATAATGGGGGGAAAATGATTGTAACTCAAAATCTGGCGGAAATGAATGATGTAAAACAGAAGTTAATAAAGCATTTGTTTAATTGAAAAAAAAGATTAAATGTTTCAAATATATATAAATACTATTATTAATACTCTTTTGCTTATAATTGGGAGATAACTCAAAATCTGGCGGAAATGAATGATGTAAAACAGAAGTTAATAAAGCATTTGTTTAAAAAAAAAGAACATATACAGACAAAGGGCAAAGGTGGGAGTTGAATATAAAGGAATGATAGCTAAAAAACAAAATTAAGGGGTGAGAGAGGAATACACTGGGAGAAAGAGAAAGGAAGAGGTAGAGTGGGGTAAATTATCTCACATAAAAGAGTCAAGAAAAAGTTTTTACAATGGAGAGAAAGAGGGGGGAGGTAAGGGGAAAAGAATAAAAGTTACTCTCATCAGAAATGGCTCAAAGAGGGAATGACATACACACTTAATTGGGTATAGAAATGTATCTTACTTACCCTACAAGAAAGTAGGAGGGAAAAGTGATAAGAGAAGGGGTGGTGGTGATAGAAAGGAGGGCAGACAGAAGGGAGGGGGTAGTCAAAAGCAAAACACTTTTGAGGAGGGACAGGGTAAAAGGAGAGAATAGAATAAATAGGGGAGGCAGGAAGAGATGGAGGGAAATACAGTTAGCAATAGTAACTGTGAAAAAAAATTTGAAGCAAGTTTCTCTGATAAAGGCCTCATTTCTCAAACATATAGAGAACTGAGTCAAATTTATAAAAATGAAAGTCATTTGATCACTGATAAGTGATCAAAACATATAACAGTTTTCAGATGACATAAAGCTATCTATAGCCATATGAAAAACACTCTAACTCAATATTGATGGGAGAAATACAAATTAAAACAATTCTAAAGTACCACCTCATACCTATTAGATTGACTAATAGCACAGTAAAGGTAAATGGAATGTTGGAGAGGATGTGGGAAAAAATGAGACTTTGATGCACTTTAATGTTGGTGGAGTTTTGAAGTGATTCAACCATTCTGGAAAGCAATCTGGAAATATGCCCAAAGGGCTATAAAACCATGCATACCCTTTGACCTAGCAATAGCACTACTAGGTCTATATCCCAAAAGAAATTAAAAAAAAAAAATAAAAGGACCCATATGCACAAAAACATTTATAGTAGTTCTTTTTCTGGGGGTAAAGAATTAGAAATTGAAGGGATGCCCATCCATTGGGGAATGGCTGAACAAGTTGTGGTATGTGATTATGATGGAATACTTTTGCACTATAAGAAATATGGAACAGGATGCTCTCAGAAAAACCTAGAAAGACGTACATGAGCTGGTGCAAAGTGAAATGTATTGAGTACAAAGTAACAACAATATTATTAGATGATCAGCTGTGAACAGCTTAGCTTTTCTCAGCAATACAATGATCCAAAACAATTCTGAAAAACTTATGATGAAAAATGTTATCCATTCCCCAGAGAAAGAACTACTGGTATCTAAATACAAATGGAAGCATATTTTTAAACTAACTTTATTTTTCTTGAGGTTTATTTTCCTTGTCTATATTTTCTTTCACCACATGACTATTATGTTTTGGATATGTTTTGCATGACTACACATGTATAACCTATATCAAATTGCTTGCCTTCTTAATGAGGGAGGGTGGAATGAAGGAAGAGAGAGAATTTGGAACTCAAGTTTTAAAAACAAATGTTAAAGATTGTTTTTACATGTAACTGGGGAAAAATAAAATACTAAATACATTTTAAAAGAAAGTCTAAAAAAAACATTAGTGAATAGTATTCTCAATATATCCTAGTGAGTCTGTATGAAAAATAATGATGGAAACAAGTAAAGACAATTTACTTTGGAAACCTGGGGAAGACTGATAAAGGCAGGCTATGTTTGGGGAGGACAAGAATTCTGAGGCAATTATAACCAGGAAGAAATTCTTTGTTACATGGCATAGTTCTCAGGAAGGTACAGGGGGGAAATTTAGGCAACATAAAAACAAAATATAACAATAATTTATTTTTAAAAAGAAAGTTAAAATAAGAAAGAAGAAAAGGAAAGGACAGGGGTAGCTAGATGGCACAGTGAATAGAGAACCAGCCCTGGAGTCAGGAGGACCTGGGTTCAGATCCGGCCTCAGACACTTAACACAAAAACTAGCCGTGTGACCTTGGGCAAGTAATTTAACCCCAATTGCCCTCCAAAAAGCAAAAGAAAGAAAAGAAAAGAAAGGGATAAACAGGGAAAGAAAAGGTAATATGGTTTCCTTGTTATACTATCTATCAAATATATATATATATATATATATATAAGCTGAGGCGGCTAGGTGGCGCAGCGAGTAGAGCGTCGGCCCTGGAGTCAGAAGGACCTGAGTTCGGATCCGACCTCAGACACTTAACGCACACACAAACAAAAACCTAGCCGTGTGACCTTGGGCAAGTTACTTAACCCCCAATTGCCCTCCAAAATGCCCTCCAAAAAAAAAAATATATATATATATATATAAAGGCCTATAAAATCTGTTGCATATTTTACTTCTAGGATTTTGAAAACACTCTATATTACTGCCAAAGGTCAAATATAGTAATGTTGGAAATGTTGCAGAGGGGATTTATTTTCAGGTATACATTTGAGCCAGATGTCCTCTGACAGCCTTTCCAATTCTGAGATTTCATAACGTTATTCTCAAGACAGTCCCCAAATCACAGGCTGTACTTTCTTGTCCTAAAACAACAGTCAACTTGCCTGAGTGCAAAACACATAAAGATACCATTCTTACCATCGCTCATTCACCCAGCTGCCCACCAGCCTCTGCTCTTCGCCACAATTCCAAACAGCTATTTGACAGTGATGACAATAACCCATGGGCTATAGGATGTCAGTCGCCCCTGAGCCATACCCCTTTTCTCTCTCCCAGGATCTTTAAGATCTATCATCTATTTTTCATGTCAAGAGGAAGAACTACTGGAATTTTTTCCCCTATTCAAGGGAAAGTTGTTGTAATTATATACTTTCTTTTCATCTTTCTCCTAATCTGTATATTGAAATAAGCAATAATACAAGGGCAGAATAGGGTAGATTATAGGCCAAAAAAACAAAAACAAAACAAAACACCAAACCTGGAGTCATTGCTCCAAGGAAGAGGCAAAGCTATGAACCACAGGGTATTCTCCATGTATTTTGAATGCTGAAAAAATGTCTATTTTCTTATTTATCATTTTGCCATTACACAAAAATTTCAACAAAAACTTGGCATTTCATCTTTGTAATGGCAATAAATAAAAAGGCAATATATGCTTAGTATTTTAAAATATTATACCAATTACATTTATATACAAATAAAAAAGCTACTGAAACTTGGAAGAAAAGGGTATATTACAAGTTTAATAAAGAACATAAATTATCATTTTTTTAATGTAAGGTTCATTAATTTCAGTTTGTCTTTTATCATCAATCATGTCTCCTTTTTTGTTTGGATTTATTTGTAACCCTCAAGTCAAGGACTTTCATCTATCTAGACTAAGTTCAAATTTCACAATGAAACTAAAACAAAATCATTGAATTTCAATTTTATCACAAGATTTTCATAATCTAATGAAACAAAGAAGTACAAGACACATTTTCAATCCTGGCACTTCCAAAGGTTTTAAAGCGTGTTAAATATTCTGATTAACACATGATGGGTACACTGAAAAGCACACTAAACTAGAACCCAGAAGTCACAGATTTGACACAATCTACAGCCTTCAACAAATTCTCCTCACTGAGTTTCAGTTTCATTTTCTATCATATTCCATTCAAGCCAACAAATATTTACTAAGCATTTACTCCTTGACAAAGCCTAAAAGAGATTGCCTCCTAGTGGGGGCATACAACATGTATACCAATAATAATCTAACAATGGAAGGTGAACAGAGAGAGAATATATATAGATATATAGACATATTACAAGAGAGAAATATTTGTATATATTTTAGGATCTACAGCTAGAAATAACCTTAGAGTTAATCTAGTCCAATCCCCTCATTTTACAGACCAGAAAACTGAGAGAGATTAAGTGACTTGCCCAAGGTTATAGAAGTAGTAAGTGGCAGAGCCAGGGATTCAAAGTCAGTCTTGTGACTCTAAATTAGCACTGTCATGGTAGTACCATGCTACTACCACACAAGGATTCTGACTCTGGCTTTACATTTGAATAAAAATTCGGTTTCACTGAATTGTACACAAACTACCTAAATTTCCTTTTAAAAAAATTATTTCACTTTGTGTCCAAGAAGTCTTCTAAGAGGAACTGATTGCTGGGATGGAAATGGTGAGGGAAGGGGGGGGAACTTTGGGAAGCAGGCATTCTGTCTTCAAGTTTGTAACAAAGAAGAGGAAGACCAAGAAGAATCTGAAGTGTACTCTTATATAGATCTTGGAAGACCAAATTTCAAAGGCTACTGAAGAAGGACAGGTAGATATCATGAGCTAGAATTTTATAGAGGAAGTCAAACCATGAGGTATAGAAAGCTCTCAATAATAAAATTCTGAATACAAAGAAAAATAATTCTTTTTTTTTTTTGCTTTTTGGAGGGCAATTGGGGTTAAGTAACTTGCTCAAGGTCACACGGCTAGGTTTTTTTTTTTTTTTATGTGTGTTAAGTGTCTGAGGCTAGATCTGAACTCAGGTCCTTCTGACTCCAGGGCCGGCGCTCTACTCACTGTGCCACCTATCCACCCCTAAGAAAAATAATTCTGATGAGGCAAGAAAAAAGGGAATACTGAATTGTCTGGATCCACAAAGAAATCTCAACAAATTTAAATTTTTAAAGAGCCATACACAGAAGACAGAAGCAAGGCTGGGTAACAGAGGATGAACACAAATGTTCAATAAGGTCTCTTAAAAACAGTGTCAAAACTACATTTATTTGTTAGTAAGAGGGCTTCTATGGGGCAGGGCTTTTCTAGAGAGGAGTTGTTGGGTAGTGATAATGATACAAAAATAAGAAAAGAAAAAAGGGCCAATGGAAAGATGTTTTAAAATACACAGAAGAGAACAGAAGGAAGTTCAGAAGGGGATGAGGACAAGCAGGGTAATTTTGTCACTACTATATTATATTTAATATATACTTTTTAAAAAAATCTATGTAATAGAAGTTCACAGTTCCATACACAATCCTCTTTCTCTGTTCTTTGTATGTTGAAATGCACATGTTCACTTTTATTTGTTAAGTTCATAATAAAAAAAAAGATAAATGCTTTTAAAGAAGAATGTCTGGAAGACAAATGCCCAGAAGAAGCTGAAGCTAGCTAAGAATCCTGAAGAGAGAAGAAAGGGCTGGAGGTAGTGCTATCCTGAGTGAAAAGGTTCAAAGAAGAAAGAGGATCACTGCTACTCTGGGTGAATGAGATGGCGATACCAGAGAATAGAGTGAAGGCAGAGTTGTTGGATTCCTATACTGCTTCTGTTTTCTAGGGCAAGAATAATGATTTTCAGAATGGAAGGGACAGAACAAATGTGGCTAATAGTGACTTGATGCCTAAGACAAGGAAAGGGAGAGCAAGAGAGTACCAAGCTGTCTTTGTTTAGGCCAAGTTACCTAGATGAGATAAACTATTTTCTTGGGTGCTTAAAGAACTAGTAGATACACTTGAGAACCCTTATCCATGACCTTGGAAAGATGACAGAGTGTGAGAAAGGTACTATGGAATTGGAGAAAGGCAAATGTCTCCAGAAAGAAAAGAGAATAGAGATTCCTGGAAAAATTCTAGAACTTATTATTATAAAAATGTTTAGTAAAAAAGGTAATTATGATCACAAAGAGCCAACCTGTATTCATTAAGATCATTCAAAGGAATCTCATCTCTTTTTATGACACAGGTTCTAGACTCAAATATCTGGAGAATATTTCAGATAGTTTACCTAGCTATATAAGCAAATCATTCATGCTATTCCTATAGAAAAAAATGGAGAGATGTAGGCTAGCCAGTTAGGTGGATTTAAAATTGATCAAATAAAGAGCAGCCATTAATAGTGAAATGTCAGCTTGGAAAGAAGACTTTAGCAGAGTGCACCAGGGATCTCCATTTGGATTAGTGGATCAGATAAAGATACAAATGGTCTGCTTATTAAACTTGCAAATGACAAAAAGAGAGGCAGAATATGTAATGCACTGAATAACAGTATTCAAAAATATTTTATAGGTTAAAATATTGTATCAATCTAATAAAATAAAATTTAATTAGAATAAATGTCAGTTCTGGGACATAAATACAGATTGTACACAGGAAAAAGCTAATCTTTTCAAGGGATTAAAACCTTTTTAACAAAAGAAAAAAATTCAGAAGATATTAGCCAGGTTCTTATAGGATATATCCTCTAAATTTGGATTCAAAAATTCAAATTCAAGATTATAAATTAGAAGAGGTGCAGTTAGAGAACAATTAGTTGAAAAAGATCTGGTGGTTTAAAATGAACTGCAAGCATAATATATAAGCCCATAGTAAGATAAGGCTGTCCAAAAAAAATAATGCCAAGAGTAGGCAAGATGGAAGGATAAAGGCAAGGACTTGCCTGAGTCTCCCAAATTCCCCTCCAATGTTTAAATGACACCTCAAAACAAATTCTGGAGCAGCAGAACAAATAAAAGGATGGAGTGAAACAATTTTCCAGCCCAAGACAACTTAGACGGTTGGAAGGAAAGGTCTGTCTCACTGGGGCAAGAGTACAGTGCAGTCCAGCACAGGCTGCACCCTGGCAAGACAGCAGCAGGCACTGGAGGCAACTGAATCAATGGTGTCAGCTTCTCGAGTTCTCAGTCTACAGATGGTAAGGGAGTTGGACAACTGGTCAGAAAGAGAGACCCTTCGCTGGCACTGGGATCAGGACTCTGTTGCATTGACCATAAATGGAGCCAGATCACAATCCCAGGGAAAGAAAGAGCACTAGCAGTAGCACAGTTCCAGGGTAGAAAAGAATGCTTGTGGTTGCTCATAGATCAGAGCACAGGCCAGGAGAGCAGGAACCAAACCTCTCTTTAGATTGTACCACCTTGGAAGAACTGAAACCTTATAGACTCCCCAGAACTAGTTCTGAAAATAACAGTAGTAAAAAAACCCTGAAGTTTGGGGTAGTGCCCCCTCTTCCCCAGGAGTGGAGTCCAACTTTGATGTAAAGTTACAAGCCAAGAAATAGGCTAGAAAATGAGCAAGCAACAACAAATAACCTGATCATATAAACTTATTATGGTGACAGGGAAGAACAAAACGCAAACTCAGAAGAAAACAACAATGTCAAAAACAGTTACATGTAAAACCTCAAAGAAAAATACGAAATGGTCTCAAGCCCCACAAAAAAATAATTTCTGGAAAAGTTTCCAGATCAAGGAGAAAATATTACAAGCAGCCAGAAGGAAACCATCAAATACCATGAAGCCACAGTCAGAATAACACAAGATTTAGAAGTTTCTACATTAAAGGATCACAGGGCTTGAAATATAATATTCCAGAGAGCAAAGGAGCCAGGAAAAAGAATTCCCTACCCAGCAAAACTGAGCATAATCCTTTGGAGTGAAAAATGGAAATTCAATGAAATAGAGGACTTTCAAGCATTCCTGAAGAAAAGACCAGAGCTGAATAGAAAATCTTAGTTTCAAATACAAGATTCAAGAGAAGTATTAAAAAGGTAAACAGGAAAGAGAACTCATAGGGGATTCAATAAAATTAAACTGTTTCTATTCCTACATGGGAAGATGATACTTATAACTCTTAAGAACTTTATCATTATTGGGGCACTTAGGAAGAGTATACATAGACAGAGGGCAAGTGTGAATTGAATATGATACAATGATAACTAAAAAAAATAAAATTAAGGGGTGAGAAAGAAGAATACACTGGGAATAGGGGGGAAAGAGGGGTAGAATGGGGTAAATTATCTCACATAAAAGAGGCACAAAATAACTTTTACAGTGAAGGTGGAATGGGGGAGGGTTGAACCTTACTCTTACTAGAATTGGCTCAAAGAAGGAATAACAAACATACTTGGTTGAGTATAGAAATAAGTCTTACCCTACTGGGAAGTAGGAGGGGAGGAGGATAAAAGAAGGGAAGGGGGTGCTACAAGAAAGACAGTGGTCAGAAGTAAAAAACCAAATGCCCTCTTAGAGTATATTAAGAGAAGGATGTGCCTAGGGCTAGGGAGGTAACAGCCCCACTGGGCTCCTGTCATGGGCAGGACCCAAAGTAGCGTTTTTTATTCTGAACACCACACTAAGTTAGAGAGTACACAGAGAAGAGCAACAAGGACTGACTGAAGGTAATGGAGATGTCTTGCCTGGAAAAGAGAAGACTTAGTTTAAATATAACAGTTGTCTTAACGTGTGTAAAGCACCATCAAAAGTACTACCAAACAGAAGACTGCCTGTCCTTTGTCCCAGAGGGCAGAACTAGTACAAATGAGTGGAAATCAACTATGCTCAAGGGTCTCACAAATCTGCAAGGAGTCTACCTCCCGTGAGAATAAAAGACAAGGTTTAGTGTGTAATTGGAAGCAGTGTGAGCTTGTGTTTCACTCTAGAAGTCCTGTTAGAAAGGAAAAACATTGTAAAACATTGGAACTACCCAAAATGGAATGGACTGCCTGGGAGTGTGACGGGTTCTTCTGTCCTGAAGTCATTTATCACCTACATCACAGAAAAGATCCCAGGTCAGGTACAAGTTAGGCAAGACAGAGTTTCAGGTCCCTTCCTATAGAGATAGGAGCTGAGATAATGGGGCTGTGGTTTTGTGAATTTTATTTAATAGGTAATTTAAAAATATATGCCTAGGGGGCAGAGTCAAGATGGCAGAGTAGAAACAGGCCTTCTGCAGGGCTTCAGCTTGCACCTTCCCCAATCCATGTAAAAAGAGACTCTGAACAAACTTTGGAGCTACAGAACCTACAAAATGACACAGAGAAGCTAACCTCCCGCTGAGGACAGCCTGGCAGCCCGGCAGGGAGGGGCCAGCACGGCACCCTGGGAGCCAACCCCATCCCAGCTGGAGCTGAGGTTTTAGCCCCAGGGCAAGCCTGGCCAGCAGTCAGCTGGAGGGACTTCAGAACACCAGCAGCTGTGGCTGTTTCCAGAATTATCAACACATAGATGCCAAGGACAAAGTGAGAGGTCAGTGCACTGTGGACTTTGGGACCAGCAGTTGGGAGAGCATCAGCTTTTGCCCCCAGGGCGAGAAGCTGCCACATTGCAGCTTCAGCTCCCGGCCTGCAGACTGTAGGGGGACCAAGGGACCAGTCTAAGGGGTAATCGCTCTTGCTTTAACCTTCTTGGATCTGGATTGTGGTCTGAGGTGGAGGTCCTGGGGTGTGTGACCAGTTTGCCAGAGCATGTCGAGGCTTCAGAGAGGGCACCCAACTAATACCTTTAGCAGCTGAGAAAACCCCAGCGTTTCAGAAGGAAACTCCCCTGTCTGGTGGCAGAGTCCTACTGTGGCAAAAAGCCCAAAAGTCAAGTAATTGAGTGGCAACATGCCCAGGCAAAGGAAGCAAAACAAACAGAAAAATCCAACATTAGACTCCTATTTTGAGGACAAAAAGGATCAAAGCATGGAACTGGAGGAAGATAGTGAAGTCAGAACTCCTGCACCAAAAGCTTCAAAAGAAAATACGAGCTGGTTACAGGCCAAAGAGGACCTTAAGAAGCAGATAAGAGAAGTGGAAGAAAAATTGGAAAGAGAAATGAAAATGATGCAAGAAAATTATGAAAGGAGAGTCAACAACCTGATTGAGGAAAATAACACCTTAAAAAATAGACTAACTCAAATGGCAAAAGAGGCTCAAAAAGAGAATGAGGAGAGGAATGCCTTAAAAAGCCGAATTTGCCAGATGGAAAAAGAATCTCAAAAGCTCAGAGGAGAATCTTTCCTTCAGATTTAGAATGGAGCAAAGGGAAGCTAGTGACTTTTTGAGAAATCAAGATGCTGTTAAGCAGATCCAGACAAATGAAAGAATAGAAGGCAATGTGAAATATCTCATGGGAAAAACCACTGACCTAGAAAATAGATCCAGGAGAGATAATTTAAAAATTATTGGACTACCTGAAAGCTATGATCAAAGAAAGAACCTAGAAATCATCCTCCAAGAAATTCTTAAGGAAAACTGCTCTGATGTTTTAGAACCAAAAGGCAAAATAGAGGTTGAAAGAATCCACAGATCACCTCCTGAAAAAGATCCCCAAAAGAAAACTCCTAGGAATATTATAGCCAGGTTCCAGAATTCCCATATCAAGGAGAGAATATTACAAGCAGCCAGGAAGAAACAATTTGAATATTGTGGAAACACAATCAGGATAACACAGGAATCTGGCAGCTTCAACACCGAGGGATTGAAGGGCCTGGAATATGATATTCTGGAGGTCAAAGGATCTGGGATTAAAATGAAGAATCACCCACCCAGCAAAACTGAGTATCATGTTTCAGGGGAAAATATGGTCATTCAGTGGAATAGAGGACTTTCAAGTGTTCTTGAAGAAAAAAACAGAGTTGAATGGAAAATTTGACATTCAGATACAAGAAGCAAGAGAAGCATGAGAAGGTAAACAGGGAAAAGAAATCATAAGGAACTTATCAAAGTTGAACTATTTACATTCCTACATGGACAAATGGTAATTGTAACTGATGAAACTTTTCTCAGTATGAAAATAGTTGAAGGGAATAGAAATATATATATAGTCTTTATCAGAGGGTATATAGGTGTATGAATACATATGTGAATGTGTGTATATATGTTTACAGGTATACATAGAGGGCACAGGACCAATTTAATAGGAAGGGATGATACTTAAAAGGTGAAATCAAGAGGTGAGAGAGGAATATAATGAGAGGAGATGGGGAGAGACAGAATGGGGCAAACTATCTCATATGGAAGAAGCAAGGGAAAATGGGTACAATGGAGGGGAATAACAGGAAGGCATAAGTGAATGGGTCAACCTTATAATCATTGAATTTGGCTCAGGGAGGGAATGACATACACACGGAATAGGGTATCTCACCCTACAGGAGAGTACAGGGAAGGGGATGAGAGGGGGAATGATGGAAGAGAGGGCAGGCTGGTGGGGAGGGAAGTTGGAAGAACACACTTTTGAAAAGGGACAGGACCAAAATAGAGAATAGAACAAGTGGGAGGTGGCATAGGAGGGAGGAAAATATAATCAGTCTTCTACAATATATCTACTATGGTAATGTTTTGCATTAGCTACACATGTACAACCTATATTGAATTACTTATCTTCCCAGTAAGGGTGGGTGACAAGGGAGGAAGGGAATGAATTTGGAATTCAAAGTTTTAAAACCAAATATTTAAATATATATATATATATATATACTATTATTAATACTATTTTACATGTAATTGGGAAATAAGAGGAGGGGATATCCTGGGGGACTGCTATTTTGGGGAGGCAGATAGGGGAAAAACAGGGAGAAAATTTGTAACACAAAAACTGGCGGAAATGAATGAAGTAAACCAGAAGTTAATAAAGCATTAAAAAAAAGAAAGAAAGAAAAAAAATATGCCTAAATCCCCTCTTCCAGTCAGAAAGGTGATGGACTCCAGGTACCACCTGAGGCATGATATATTTTGGACATAACCAGTGCAGGAAATTGTTATGGCTGACTATGTATATTTGTTACATGTTTTTCTTTTGCAGTGGGGGTAGTGAGTGGAAAGTAAGAAACTGTGAATTTTCATTCAATGAAAAAACATAAACAAAATTAAACATGTATGTATACGTATGTATGTATATATAACTAAAGTTAAATTACCTCAAGGTCATCGAGTGAACGAGTAATACTAAATCTCTTGGATCTTCCAAATGATCTCCGAGTAGAGGTACGCTGTGGAATATGAGTCAAACCAATTCCAAGTCCAAACTTTGAACCCTAAAAGCAAAAGAGAAAAGGTTTTTTAGTTATTCTCTAGGGATTTAGAATTTCAGTTTCATCATAGATTTAGGACTCAAGAAGAACAAGAGGAAAACAACTGAGTAACTCTTCTGTGAAGGAGTGAGAATAAAACCCTGCCCAGAATTACTAGAGAGGAGAAGACACCAAGAGTCTGCAATGCCTGCCAGGGAAGGGAACACGCCCACACTCCTGAGGTCATGACAACCATCAGGCTAGAGCTACATCACCCCAAGCACAACGGTTCTCCTTCACATATGGGTTTTGGGGAGCTTTTTAAATGTCACCGAAAGTTAAGGAAATCACCTTAAAACAGGAACTAAAATCTGAATCTCAAACCATCTCAGATATAGACAAATAACCATCAGTTCCTACATTTCTTCTTTCTCTTCAGTAAAATTTCCATAATTTATTATTTTGGAAATTTAGATCGTATACCAAAATAAAGTCTAAATGGGTGCACAATCTAGGTATAAAGGCTGATACTGTAAGCAATCTGGGAGAGCAAAGAATAGTTTACCTGTCAGATTTATGGAGAAGGGAAGATTTTATGACCAAACAAGAATTAGAGAGCATTATGAAATGCAAAATGGATAATTTTGATTACATTAAATTGAAAAGTTTCTGTACAAATAAAGCCAATGCAACCAAGATTAAGAGGGAAGTGGAAAATTGGGAAAGAATTTTTACAACCAGTATCTCTGATAAAGGCCTAATTTCTAAAACATACAGAGAACTGAGTCAAATCTGTAAGAATACAAGTCATTCCCCAATTGATAAATGGTCAGAAGATATGAACAGGCAGTTTTCAGAAGAAAAAATTAAAGATATCTATAAGCATATGAAAAATGCTCTAAATAACTGTCGATTAGAGAAATGCAAATTAAAACAACTCGGAGGTACCATATCTCACTGGTCAGATTAGCTAAGATGACAAAAAAAGCTAAGATTAGCTAAGATGACAAAGAAAAAGATAAATGCTGGAGAGGAGGCAGAAAAATAAGAACACTGATGCATTGTTGGTGGAGCTGTAAACTGATTCAACCATTCTGGAGAGAAATCTGGGGCTATACCCAAAGGGCTATAAACAAAGTGCATACTGTTTGACCCAGCAACACCACTTCTAGGGCTGTATCCCAAAGAGATCATAGAAGTAGGAAAAGGACCCATATGTACAAAAATATTTATAGCAGATCTTTTTGTGGTGGCAAAGAATTGGAAATCAAGGGGATGTCCATCAATTGGGGAATGACTAAACAAGTTGTGGCATATGAATGTAATGGAATACTATTGTGCTATAAGAAATGAGGAGCAGGGGCGGCTAGGTGGCGCAGTGAATAGAGCGCCGGCCCTGGAATCAGAAGGACCTGAGTTCGGAGCCGGCCTCCGACACTTAATTCATACAAACAAAAACCTAGCCGTGTAACCTTGGGCAAGTTACTTAACCCCAATTGCCCTAAAGGGGCGGCTAGGTGGCGCAGTGAGTAAGAGCGCCGGCCTCGGAGTTTGGATGACCCAAGATCAGATCCGGCCTCAGAAAATGAGCACCCACGCATAAATAATGACTAGCCGTGTAACCTTGAGCAAGTTACTTAACCCCAATTGCTTTTTAAAAAAAAAAATTAAAAAAAAAAAAAAAGAAATGAGGAGCAGATGGACTTCATAATAACCTGAAGAGACTTATATAAGCTGATGTTGAGTGAGGAAAGCAGAACCAGTTGAACTTTGTACACAATTACAGACACATAAATATCTGTGATGACTAACTGATACAGTGGCTCCTCTCAGCAATGCAAGGTTATAAGACAACTTCAAAAGACTCATGATGGCAAGGCCTCTCCATTTCCAGAGAAAGAACTATAGAGTCTGAATGCAGATTGAAGCAAACTACTTGCTCTCTCTCTTTTTTGTTTTGTTCCTTCTTTCTCATTGTTCACTCCATTGGTTGTAATCCTTCTTTACAACCTGACTAATGTTTAATGTGAGGGTATTTGTAGATCCTTTATTTGATTGCATGCCGCCATGGAGAGTGAGGGGAAGGAGGGGGAGGGTACGAAAATATGAAACTCAAGGGATTATGAAACTGAATGTTGTAAACTAAAAGTAAATAAATAAATTTTAAAAAGGTTAACAAAAAGAAATTTAGAAGAATAATTTAGGAAACCCAAAGCCAAACCCCTCTCATCCTAAAGGGAAAACAAGGTACACAAATGTCTACTTATCTTCAAAGGCAGCTTTATTACCTTTTAGCAAAAACTTTAGCAAAAAGTCATACCTTTCTTTCCAGATGCCCCAACTCAAATTTCTCTTCACTGCCTGCTACAGTCATTTGACTTGGGTCACTTTGCTTGCCCTAACTTCATTCCTGACAGAAGTTATATATAATATGTTCTTCAAGTTTCCTAACCAATAAATAAGTCATGCTCTTGTAGAATGATGTTTGACAGCTGAGAACCAAATTCATTCTCAAACTCCGAAGAGAAGAGCTGTCTGACAGGATCTCCCCACTACAGCTGTCCCAAATTCTCCCGTACTTAAGGTGCATACATTATTACTCATGTGCATGTTGTCTCTTCCAATAGAATGTAAACTCTCTGAAGTCAGAGACTGTTTCATTTTTGTCTTTGTATTCTCAGCACCTAACATAGTACCTAGAGCATGTTCTGTCATTTTCAGTCATGCCCAACTCTTCGTGGCCCCATTTGGGGTTTTCCTGGCAAAGATACTAGAGTGGTTTGCCATTTCCTTCTCCAGCTCATTTTACACGTGAGAAAATTGAGGCAAACGGGCTTGAATAATTTGCCCAAGATTACATAGTTAGTAAGTGTCTGAGGCCAGATTTGAACTCATGAAGATGAATCTTCCTGACTCCAGGCCTAGCACTCTATCCACTGGGCCACCTAGCTATCCCTACCTAGAACATAAAAGATGCTTATTGAGTGAGTAATTAAAGGGAAATAAGTCTGGAAAGGTGGTCTGAAGTCAAATTTTGAAAGGCTTGAAATGTCAAGTGGAAGAATTTTTGTTTTATCTCTTAGGTAATAGGGGACCACTGCAGCTTTTAGAACAGAAGAGTGATATGACCTAAAGCTGTGCTTTAGGAATATCCATTTTGGTCACTGGGAAAGATAGATTAGTGGAAAAGATGGATTGGTGAGGGAAGAGGCTAGAGACAAGACCAATTAAGAGACTACTGCAATAGCTTGTTTGAAATTTGATGAATGTCTGAGCTATGCTGACAGTTTTGTGAGTAAATGTCTATCAGATCAACAAGACTTGGCAACTGATTGGCTATGGGTGGTGAGAGAAGAATCAAGGATAACTCCTAGGGTTTAAACCTGATTGACTAGAAAGATAGTAGCGACTTCATTAGAAAAGGAGAAATTTAGAAGAGAGGTAGGTTTAATAGGAAAGACAATGGGCTCTGTTTAGGACATGATGAGTTTGAGATCCCTACAGGACATCCAGGTGAACATGTCCAACAGATAGTGGGACCTAGACCTTAATGATGTGGGACCTAGAATTCAAGAGAGGGAAAAAGGCTGGACATGTAGATTTAGGAGTCATGTACATAGAGCAAAGATCTTTGAATAAGCTTAAAAACTACTGAGATCAGCAAGAGAGTACCTAGGGCCCAAAATTGCTCCCAAGCTTCCAATTAGAATTCAGGTATGATGATACCTCTGCTACTCCTGACTTGCTGATAGAAGCTGCTTAAGTGTGCAGCATTTGTCACAAAGCTGCAAGTAAGCTCTCTTAAAAAAAAAAAAACCAAACACTTTTGGGCCATTCAATCACTTGGATATCTGCACACTTACCATGGGCAAGGCACTATATTAAATACAAATAAGGGAACTCCTGCCCTCAACAGAGAACAGTAGGGAAGATCAGACCAGTTTTCAACAAAGTAGATTGTGACAATGCACAAGGACAAAGGGCTATGGGAGTTCAGATCACATTACTTTTGGCTTGAATAAGGGAGGGGAGAATCAGGGAGATGACATCTAAACTGGAACTACAAAGATAAAAGGGGAATTGAACAGCCAACACAGGGGGTTAGAAATTGCAGGTGGAATGAACAATGAAAGCAGAGGCATAGAGGAAGGAAAGGATGATTACAGCATGGTAAGTATAATTTAGGTTGGAAGAAGTATAAGGTGTGGAAAATGGAGCTAAGATGAAAGGCAGGAAAGGCATACTGAGGTCAAGTTGTGAAAGACCTTCAATATAAGGTAAAGGAATTTAGACTTTGCTCAGTTGTTAGTATACTCTCCCTCTTCAAGTTATTCCATATTCATTTATCCTTTTACAGATCCTGTTATGAGTCCTTTTCCTCGTTCTTTGATCTCTTTGGAGTATAGTCCTGGGATATAGTTTCAAATTGCTTGGAAGAATAGCTGTATCAATTCTTAGCTCCACCAACAGAGAATCATTGTGCCTGTTTTCCCATAGTACCTCCAACACTTGTCATTTTTAGGAGCTCACATGGGGAAAGAACAGCAAGAAGGGCAATATTGCTGAATCACATAGTATACAGAGGAGAGAAAAATATAAGAATACTGGGAATGTAGGATGGGGCCATGTTGTGAAGGCCTTTAAGAACAAAACAGAAGATTCTACATTTGACCCTGGAGGTGACAGGTACCCACTACAGTTTATTGAGGTGAAGATGGAGGTGCCATGGTCATTCACACATTTAGGAAAATCACTGGTATCTGAAGGAAGAATGGATTGGAATAGTGAAGGATCTGAAATAGGAAAACTAATTAGGTTACTGTAATACTCCAGGTTTAAGATCATGAAGGTCTACACCAATCTGGCAGCTACATGAGTGAAAATAAGAATACATAAATGAGAGCTGATATGAAGGTAGAAACAAGAAGATTTGGCAACAGATTGTACTGAGTATTAAGGAGTCAAGGATGATGCCAAGGTTGAGAGCCTGGGTGATTGGCAGGATGGTGGTACCCTCAAGAGTAACAGTGAAGTTGGCAAGAAGGGAATGTTTGGGGATAACAATAATGAGTTGTTTTGAACATATTGAGTTTGAGGTGTCTAAAGGACATTCAGTTTAAGATGTCTAAGAAGAGTTGGTGAAATAAAACTGGAATTTAGAAGAGAGGTTAGGGTTAGATAAGTAGATTAAGGGCTCATATGTTTAGAAATATCTGAACCCATGGGAGCTGAGGGGATCACTAAATTAAATAGTATAGAGGAAGGAGAGAAGAAAGCCCCGGACAGACTTTTGGGGAGGCAACCTGTGGTTAGCAGATGCAACCTGGACAAAGATCCAGCAAAGGAACCTGAGAAGAAACAATCAGGCAGGCAAGAGAAAAATCAAGAGTGAGAAATTTCACAAAAATTCAGAGGGGAAAATTGATAGTGTCAAAGTCTACAGAGAGGTGAAGAAGTATGAGGACTGAGGAAAAAGTCATTCAATTTAATAATCAGGAGATCATTGGTAACTTTAGGGGGGCTGTTTCAGTTGAATTATGAGGCTGGAAGTCAGATCACAGAGGGTTTAGAATTCAAGGAGAGAAAAAGCTGAGCTACCCACTATAGGGATTTCTCACAGAGTTTAGCCATGAAGGGGAAGAGAGATATAAAGTGGTAGTTAGAGGGGATAGCCAGATCAAGTGAAGCCTTTTTTTTTAAGGACAGAGAAGACATTGGCATGTTTGAAAGCAATAAAGAAGCAGCTGGTAGATAAAGAGTGATTGAAGATTGGTGAGAGAGTGAGGATGATAGAGTGGGTGATGTGCTGGAAAAAACAAGATGGAGGACAATCTAGGATATGTATAGAAGGGTTTACCTCGCAAGAAGGACCAACTTCTTCATCTGAGACATGGATGAAGGAGACAGTGAAGGAAGAAAACCAAATGATGTGAGATTTTGTAAAAATCAATAGCTTGTCTGATTAATTAAGACTGAAGCTGTTTTAATTGTACAGTCAGCTCTACTCTGGGGTTGATTTTGGCCTTTCTTCTAACAAGTTAATGGTCTGACAATGCACAGAATGATTCCCATACTGGTAACCAGTTATTTCCAGCCTTATATGATATAGTCAGTTTCATTTCTTTTAATGTTTTCTGGTATTTATTACAACCAATACCTTTCCAATTCTTTTCTCAAATAAAATATTCATCATATTTGACTGGGAAGCTTCTGAGGAGACTACAGCCTTTGGCCTCTTTTGTTTCTTATTTCTGAACTGTATTTTCCAACTTTTTTTAAAACTATCCTTCCCTATGCCTACCTTTACATGATATAATCAAGAATTAAAATGCATGTTGACTTAGTTTGGAGGATCAATTTTGTCATATAATTTCTCTACCTCTTCATCTTCTATACAGATGTTGACATACATAAGCTGAAATTACTTTCATGCTGGTCTTTTGGTTTATGCTTGTAAGTATTTCACAATAAGTTGGAAGTATCCATGTATCACATGGATTGAGTGAGTAATTAAAGCAGCCCATTAAAGGATATTTCTTATAGTCTTTGAACATAGAATGAAACCAACTCATTTATTTGCCTCACTAAGGACAATCCATGAGGATCCTTCCATTTAGCTCAAGCTTCCTTAGGTAGTCTAGTTTCATTTATAGCAAGAAGGTCAATATCCATACGGTTCTAGTTTTTTGGGGTTTTTTGGAGGGGGGAAAAGCAAGGCAATTAGGGTTAAGTGACTTGCCCAAAGTCACACAGCTAGTGAATGTGTCAAGTGTCTGAGGCCAGATTTGAACTCAGGTCCTTCTGACTCCAGTGCCAGTGCTCTATTCACTGTGCCACTAGCTGCCCCTGTTCTGTTTCTTCAGTAGTATGCTAACTCACTGGATAGTAGACAAGCACCTCAATTTATATAACCAACAGTTAAAGTAATGTTTGTAGACAATCTAAAACTGTTTCTTAAGGCCCCGTGAATATTTTCTTGCCCCTCTAGCACTGTAGCCATAGAAACAGAAGGCCAATGTACAAAACTATGGGCCATTTTAAAATTTATTATTTCTGTTGTTGTTTCATGGGTTCATATGGACAAATGACATGATGCTTTCCTGTACTTAGCCAGTCAGGTCCTCAGAGTATCACCAGTAACACATGCAAAGTCTGCTAAAGTTCATGCTTTGCTAGAATGGAGAACTCAGGGTTATCTTACACAACAGGCATAATATAATAATATCATTGTAATACACCACAAATCAGGATGTTACAAAACTCATAATAATATTTTTAAGCCCATAACCCATTTACAACATTGGTCATATGGAACTAACTGCCTTCTAAGAATGCAGTTTTGCCTAACACTGCTTTTTTCTCAAACCCAATCAAAGACATTAGTTAAAATATACTTACTTCATGACCATTTTATAGAAAGGAAGACCATCAAGGACATCTTCTAGCCTTGTTTCTTCTGCTTCACCTACCAAAACCCACAGCAGAACCTTAACTTCTTTATTCAGTCTTGTGCTCTTTAATCAATGACTAGCCCTTGTTCCTACAAACATCCACAATGCCTAACCTCATTCTCTCTCTCTCTCTTTCTGTCTCTCTCTGTCTCTCTGTCTCTCTCTCTCTCTGTCTCTCTCCCCCCTTCTCTCTCTCTCTCTGCCTCCCCTCTCTCTTTCCCTCCCTCTCTCTCTCCCTCTCATCTGTGTGTAAAGTATACTGAGTCATAGGCAGAGGCATTTTTATCTGAACAATGCCAAAGAAAGGTGATGACTGCAGGTACATAATAACGGTAGTAGACTTGTCTGGGAAGACTGAATGTGATGTAGAGTAAAAGACACTAGAGGGCCTTTGACCAGGCAGTCACAACCACTAATCCTTTTCTTTGGATAAAGGAAGCATCCACAGCATCAAACTCCCACTGATACCTGAAGTCTGATGCAGAGGTGTGTACTGCCAGTCTATACCAAAAGAAAAGTCAGTAGCTGACTTTTTTTTAACAAGTTTCATTATATGTATAGAATTCATTCATTCACTCATTTATTCTAATAAGTTTAAGGAAAAAACACTCAAGTTCAATCATGAGGCAAGGGCTCCTGGAAGTAGCCCTGAAGAAAGAAAACTGAGGAACAGTGTTTTAAGCGACCTCAGACAGTCCCTTTCAGCTCTCAGATTCAATGATTCATTAATTGTTACCAAAAAGTACCAAGAAGGGAGGATTATTTTTGCCAGAATTTTGGCCTCTTAATAATTAAAAATCTGTCCTTGACATGTCACTTTTCTGAGGGTTTTTGTTTAAATTCATCTATGAAATGTCTTATATTTACATTCCATAGTACATTTTAAAATGACTATATTTGTGTTTCTATGCCAGAATAAGAAAGTATCAGTGAGTAAAGCCAAAAAAAAAAAACCAACAAAACACCAAAATACTAACATATTGAGATCTTTCTTCCTCATGTCTTTCTGAAGCAACGTCAGATAACAGTAATAATAATCCTTTATATTCACATTGTACCTTACTTTATGAAGAACTTTGACAAAAGAGCATGGTACAGTAGAAGGAACACTGAATCTGGCATTAAAAAATCTGAGTATGAATCCTGCCTCTTCTGTTTACTACTTGTGTGACGCTGGACACATAATTTAACCTCTCTAAACTTCAGGCCTCAGTTTCCCCATCAGTTCATCAGTTGCTAGTATCTTTCCCTCCTAAAATTATACACACATACACACTTATGTATATTATAGATGTGTATTGCACACATACATATATGCAGATGTGTTATATTTCATTTCTACACACATTATTTTCCTCTTTTGTCTTCTATCCCAACATCCAACATCCGGCACACAGCAGAGCTGAATAAATGCTTGTTTGACTTGAACTGAATGGAATCAAATCTACAAAAGGAAGGGCTTAGCCTTGAGGTTTAGAGATCTATAACCCCAAGGCACACTTTATCTCACTTGACCTTCATAACTACTCTGTAAAATGGGTGCTACAGGGATTATTACCATTCTACAAATGAAGAAACAAAGGCTCAGAAACAATAAATGATCTGCTTAAGACCAAAAAGCTCTGATGGGGCATAAGCAAAACTAGGAGCCGGATCTTTCAGCTCCAGGCTAGCTATACCACAGAATTTTCTATACTTACCTAACCATTATCTTAATTTCCACAAAAATGGCACAGGTCTAAAATGATGCTATCAAACATTAGCGTGATTTCTGAACTAACTAAAGAACAAAAGGCAAAATCTAAGAATAAAATTATTTGAAATTTCTGCTTGTTAAAAATTGAACAACTTGAGGCTCCTCAACTTTTGTCTTTCCTTTTCACCTGAATGAAAATCTATTCTTTATTTCCGGGAGGAAAAAAAAGTTGCCATGATTCATTAAAAAGGCACCATAGGTCACATTTTAAAAATGTGCTCTTCCTTTTTGTTGCTATTGTTCAATAACACACACCTGTTTCTGAGAGTAAAAATGAGTTAAATACCTTCACAGAAAGACACCTGGGTATACAAGCCAATTGACACGGAGCATCTCAGATATGTATAGGAGGTAACAGTCTATACCACCTTCCTTTGAGGAGCATATAAAATACTTCAAAATAATTATAAAAATAAGAACCAAGCCATATGTTAAAAGGGGTGGGAGGCTTTGCACAATGGCCCAAAACTATGTGTAATGACTGGAGCCAGACTTGTGACCCCTGCCAAGAAAATTCAATTCAATTCAATAAACATTTATTAAGTTCTTACTATGTGCCAGACATTGTGCTAGTGCTAGAACAGAAATGGAAATTGCCTGAAGCTTCAAAGATCTTGCCTTTGTCTATCAAAGAGTATATATTCCCCTACTATTAGTTTCCTCAGATGTTCTTAGTTAAAAACTGGGTTACCATTTTATTTGGCTGCCCTCAAACCCCTGAGAGCAGAAAGGGACTGAAATAATCTTAAACGGGAAAGACCCAACATATTTTGGCAAAATCCCTTAATTACACTTGAAAGCAAGTAGAGCAGCCAAGGTAAGGGCAAGGTAGCCAATGGTCTGAAGTACACTGTGAGTTATAAAGTCCTCAATGGTTCCCTGCTGTCTCTAAGGTAAAACACAGACTCCTTAGCTAAGCGTTCAGTTGTTCTACAATCTAATCTATCTCCAACATGCTTTTTCCAACCTTAGTTAATACTACTTTTCTTCACATATTCTACATTCTAGGCAAACTGGACAATCGGCTTATTATAGGACTGGTATCTACCAGAATCTCCCCACAATCTAAATTAGATCCACAAATCCTCCTTCCCTACTATGAAAGAGATTAGCTTTCCCTAAAAGGGGGCAAAGGTGGACCCAGGAAGTGATTGAACCTGTTTCTCTTGATTCAGCTTCTTTCCCCGAAACCCCAACATGAAGTAAACCAAGGCTCCTCCTCCTTTCCTCCCTAAAAGAAGACAAAGTTGTCCCAGACCTGGCTTCCATAAAGTATCTTCCTGGTTTTCTAAGGGAATAAAAAGTCCCTGTTGGACTGTCCCTGGTAGAACTAGGGACAGACCAACATCTTACACCATGTAACAAGATAAGGTCAAAATAGGTATGATTTAGACATAAAGGGTGATACTATAAGCAAATTTGGAGAGCCAGGAATAGTTTACCTGTCAGATCTATGGAGAATGGAAGAATTTATGACCAAACAAGAGATAGAGACCATAATGAAACACAAAATGGATCATTTTGATTATATTAAATTAAAAAGGGTTTGCACAAACAAAGCCAATGCAACTAAGATTAGAAGGGAAACAAAACTGGGAACAATTTTTACAATCAGTATCTCTGATAAAGGTCTCATTTCTAAAATATATAGAGAACTGAGTCAAATTTATAAGAATACAAGTCATTCCCCAATTGATAAATGCTCAAATGATATGAACATGCAGTTTTCAGATAAAGAAATTAAAGCTAGCTATAGTCATATGAAAAAATTCTCTAAATCACTATTGATTAGAGAAATGCAAACTAAAACAACTCTGAGGTACCACCTCACATCTATCAGATTGGCTAATATGACAAAACAGGAAAATGATAAATGTAAGAGAAGATGTGGGAAAAATTGGAACACTAATGCATTGTTAGTGGAAATTAGAACTATACCAAAAGGGCTATAAAACTGTGTATACCTTTTGATCTAGCAATAGCCCTACTAGGGCTGTATCCCAAAGAGATCATAAAAATGGGAAAAGGACCCACATGTACAAAAATATTTATAGCAGCTCTTTTTGTGTTGGCAAAGAATTAGAAATTGAAAGGATGCCCATCAACTGGGGAATGGCTGACCAAGTTGCGGTATATGAATGTAAGGGAATACTATTGTTCTATAAGAAATGATGAGGAGGTAAATTTCAGAAAAACCTGTAAAGACTTACATGAACTCATACTGAGTGAAGTGAACAGAACCAGAATAACATTGTACATAGTAACAGCAATACTGAGCCATGACCAACTTTGATAGACTTAGCTCTTCTTAGCAATACAATGAGTAAGACAATGAATCTAAATACAGATTGAAGCACACTATTTTCTCTCTTCTTTAACTTTCTTATGTTTTTTTTCCCTTTTGTTCTGATTCTTCTTTCACAACATGGCTAATGTGAAAATGTTTTATATTATTGTACATGTATACCCTATATCAGATTGCCTGTCATCTTGGGAGGGAATAAAACTGGGACTCAAAATCTTGTAAAAGTGAATGTTGAAAACTAAAACTTAATTAAAAAAAACAAATGTGGCAATCATGAGAGAGTTTCTATGAAAGCTCTTTGAAAATTGTAAAGTAGGGGCAGTTAGGTGGCACAATGAATAGAGCACCAGCCCTGGAGTCAGGAGGACCTGAGTTCAAATCCAACCTCAGACACTTGACACTTACTAGCTGTGTGACCTTAGGCAAGTCATTTAACTCCAATTGCCCTGCCTTCCCCCCTCCAAAAAGACAAAAAAAATTATAAAGTGCTATTCAAATGTAAGGTATTAGTATTATTATAGTAAGTAGTTTAATAATAACAAAATACAAGGCTGTCTTTAAGGGCCAAATGAGTGGCACAGTAGTACGGGCAAGATCAAAGTAGGCTGCCTTGGGTAAGCAGGGAAGGTTTCATTTAAGTAGTCAGGCAGATTTTCAAATGGGCTGTCAAAGGAAAACAATCCAGTAACTTAACCTTGCAGAGGAGGCAAGGAAGGAGTTAAGAACATCTATTCTGCTAATTATAGTCTCTTTCTTTAACAAGAGTCCTATAACAACAAGTATAGAACAAACAGACAAAAAGTTATTCTGCCCTTTAAAGACTGATCACATGCAGCACAGTATAGAAAAAAGAACAGATTTGGAGCTAGAAGTCCAGGGTTCAAATTCCAGCCCTGTTCCTTACTACCTGGATGACCTTAAACAAATTACTTCACTGGGTCTTGGTTTCTGTATCTTCAAAAGGGGGACAAACAGAACAAGTCTAAAACTCTCTTCCATATGATAGCCCTTGAAATGATGCCACTGTTCTTATTAATGCAGACGACAATTGGGTTTCATACCCACTAAAATTCTGATACATTTTCTATACAAACTATCACTGAGCCTCACCTTTCCCATCCTGAATTTGTCAACCCAAAATAAACATGCACTTGATTTTTTTAACCCAAGTGTAGAACTCTCAAGTTACACTTCTAGAAAAAAATGAAGAGGAGTAGCTAGACCATTTCCGTATGTCTGGATGATTGAACTCAAAGCACAGCCATCATTATTGGGTTGAAGCCAACTTGGAAAAAGGTCTCAAGTGTAGTTAGTCCCTCAGGTACTTCATGGTCCTATGCCCATTGATCATTCCTATCAATGACTTTAATGAAGAAAAGACTGGCATGTTTTTTCATGCAGATGATACAAAACTGGGAAGGATACTCAATATGTTGAATAACAACATCAGGATCCAACATGACCTTGTCAGGGTAGAACAATGAGTCAAATATTTAAGATAAAATATAATATGGATAAATCTAATAGCAAAATGAGAAAGTCAGATTCAATGACAGAATTTCCTAAACTTCATTCTACGGAATCCTGATACTCCATGGGGCAAGCAATAGTTCTCTTAAAATATCAAATATGAAACTGTATATGTGACAGTTATTCTTCACAGCAATTTTTCAGTATGAAAAAAGACCTAATTTTCTCCATTATGCCCCCAAATTGTGTGTAACCTCTTTTTAATCAAGGTGTAATCTACAACATCAAAGTAGTATTATGGGACTCAACAATATTTCAAAACCAGTACTGTTTCATAACCTAACACAAAGCAGACCCTTACTAGATGCTTGTTTATTGACCAGTTGACTGATGGTCAAATTAGTAGGGGAAATACTGGAATAAATGATCTCTAAATTCCCCTATAGGGCTGAAGGTGTTTGTCAGGCTAGAAAACAAACTAATATTACACTGCCACCTAGTGGCTTATGTGAAACTAAGAGTCAAATTTAAAGAGAATTTATATAAAATGTTGACTGATTTAGCACCACCTGCTGGCATCAAATTATTAAAGCTCCTTCAAGTTAGTTTCCTTGGTACAATGATATCATTCACTAACGTTTAATGCAAACATATTAAACACTGACTCTATGGAAGGTCCTGTGCTTCTTACTGGGAAGATATAACTGCCGTTTTAAGCAATCTTCTTAAATCATGCTGCTAGAGATGCATGAATGTGAAGCTGCAGGACTGAAATTCATTACATTCTTTCACATATGTGTGTGTGTGTGCATGTGTTACATATACATACACATGTATATAAATATATGAATATATGTGAATGTGGGGAAAATGTATATTACATATATAGGAGATACATGGGATATATATATGGGATATATATTATACCTATTCATATATATACATATATAGTGAATTTTAGTCATGTAGCTACACATTCACAAAGCTCTATCAGAATGATTTGTGGAGATTATCTTAAAAGGCAGTGGTATATTAACATATATACATATATATTCACACACACACACATATCCTCTACCCTCTCCTACTTCAGGGATCTTTCCTTTAATTCATTTATTCATTAAGTGCCTACTATATACGAAGAATTGTGGTATAAGTACTGGAGCAGATACAATGATAATTAAGACACAGTCTCTATTGCCCCCAAAAGCATGGAACTTAACAGAGGAAATCGTTCAATCAGTAAGTGCTTACTACACACTTACTTTGTAACAGGCATTATGCTAGGCACTAGGGAAACAAAGACAAAAATGAGACAGTCCCTGTCCTCAAGAACTTTGTAGTCTAACAGAGCCAACACATACATATATAGGTATAAAATAACGACAATATTAATTGGAGGGCTGCATTAACATGGTTGGGGGGGGACAGGAAAGACTGTCTAGAAGCTGGCACTTAAGCTGAACCTGGAAGGAAGCTAGGGACTCTGAGAGGAAGAGGTAAGAAGGGAAAGGGGTCTAACCAATACAAAGGCAACGAGATAACAGATAGTGTTTCACATGAGGCACAGTAAGGCCAGCTGACTGGAGCATAATGTGTATGAAGGAGAGTAATGCAAATTAATGCTGAAAAGGTATGTTTGGGCTGGGTTATGACAGGCTTTAAATGCCAACTCGGCAGAGTGTGTACTTGATCTAAAAGGTAAAAGGGGCCATTGGAGTTTATCAATCAGAGGAGTGGCAAGGTCAGGTCATTGGAAGGTAAGGTCCTCATGAGTAGTAACTTTCATTTTATTTGTTATCTCCAGTGCCTGGCACATAGTGGGAACTTAACAAATGCTTATTGACAGCCTTAAGACTGTTGCTTTGGCACTACGCAGTAAATGAGTTTAAAAAGAGAGAAACTCGTGGCAGGAAAACCAATTAGAAAGTTATTGCAATGGTTCAGCAAGAGGTAATGAAGGCCTGAAGCAGGGAGGTAACTGTGTGAGTACAGAGGAAGGGGAGAGCTGCAAGATATACTGTGGAGGTATTGACAAAACTTGGAAGCCAACTGGCTATTGTGGGTAATAAAGAATTAGAAGCTCAGGATGATTCTGAGGTGGCAAGACTGGGTACCTGTAAGATGGAAGTGGTTTCAATAGAAACAGAGAAATTCAGAGGAGGAATAGGCTTGGGGGAGGGAAATTAATTCTATTTTGGAGATGGCTATAGGACATTTGAAATGTCTGGTAGGTAGCTGGCAACATAAAACTGGTGGTCAGGAGAGTCTAGAGCTAGATGTATGAGGTGAATGGTGGGATATGGCAGTTAAGAAACCAAACACAATCTCAGACTGCATCAAAAGAGAATTTCCAAGAATAAGGTAAGAAGCCCACTGTATTCTGTTCTGGTCCAGTCACGTCTACAGTACCGTGTTCAATTCTAAGCACCATATTTTTATAAGGACATTAACTGAAAAGCTGAAGAGCTGCTGGAAGAAGGCAAAGAGGATAATGCCATACGAAGACTGGTTAGGGGAACTAAGGATGGTGAGTCTGCTAAAGAAAAGTCTGAAGAGAGATCTGAGAGTTGTATATGAAGGGCTGTCAGGAGAAAGAGAAATTAGACTTCTTTTTCTTGGGTCCTGAGGGCAAAACCAAGACCAATTGGTGGAAATTAACAAACAAAAAAAAAATCTAACCAGAATGCCACTGAGGGTCCTTCCAACTCTGAAATTTTTTGTGAGCCTGTGAAATAGTCTTCCAAGGGTAACAGCCAATGTGAACTTGGGCTTACTATGCCATTGTGGCAGGTTTAAAATCCTTTGAGCAAAACATGTCTATTGGCTGACTTAAAGGTAAGCTCATTAGTCAGATGCTGGAGTACAGACCCATAGAGTACCCTGGAATCCATGATCATAGCTGCGTGTTGTCCCAAGGACCTAATCAACAAATCTTTAAGGGCTTAATTGAGCACGGATCCTCAGAAAGAGTCTAATAAAACAAAACAGAAAAAGACAGCATGGCATATTCAGGACTTGGAGTAAAAAAGATCTGAATTCAAGTAATGTCTCTAACACATGATCCTGGGTAAATCATTTAACCTTTTAATGCTCCAGACAGCTAAGACTAAATTATAGACCAAGTGCTGGTCTGCAGTGAAATCAAAAGTCTAGTCAAAGAATTTTTTAAAAATACAAAGCAGAAAATGCCAAGGGACATACGAGAAGCACAAAGTTAACTACATAAGTTGAGAGCAGGGAACAATTACCAATTAGATCATTTAGTCCAATACCATTGTTTTATAGCTAAAATTAAGGTAGGGATTAAATAACTTGCATAAGGCCATACTAGAGTAAGTAACCAAGTCCCATTCCACTTTTGGATGGTTCCAAAGGATGCAGACATTTTAGTCACTTAATTTGCTTAATTCCAAATTGCTTTCCAAAATGGCTATACCATTTTGGTGCTACCAAAAATGTATTAGTGTATCTATCTTCCCAAACTCTCTCCAACACTGACTCGCCATTTTTTTGTCATTTTTTTCTGGCCAATTTACTGGGTGGGAAGTGAAACCTCAGAGTTATTTTGATTTGCATTTCTCTTGTTTTTAGCCATTTGGAACTTTTTTTCCATGTGATTGTAATAACTTTGCAATCTTCATTCCAGAACTGTTTGTTCATATCCTTAGGCCATTTATCTGCTGGGGAATAGCTATTAACAATATCTGTTTATTAACTATTTATGTATTTTGGCTACCAAACCCTTATCAGAGAAATTTGATACAAAGACTTTTTTTCCCCATTCAATCATTTCCCTTCTTATTCTAGATGCATTAATGTTATCTGTGTAGAAGCTTTCAATTTCAAGTACTCAAAGTTATTTATCTTTTGCATTAGATAAGAGTACATCTCTATCACCCATCATTGTGAAAGGCATACAACCTGTTTCTCTTCTAATTTTTATTTATAGTGTGGCCTTTTATATTAAGGTCATGCATTTAAAATGCAATGTGAAGTGGAGTGTGAGGTATTGGTCTAAGGCTAATTGCTGCCGCACTGCTTTCTAGTTTTCCCAATAGCTTTTATCAAATAGGGAGTTTTCTCTAGGTAACTTATGTTTACCACTTTATCAAACACTGGATTATTGAGTTCTGTTATTTCTGAATCTTCCTTGTCTGGTCTGTTTCATTGATCTGTTTCTCTATTCTTTAACCAATACCAGATGGTTTTAATGACTGATGTTTTATAATATAGTTTGAGGTTTAGAAGTGCTATTCCCACTTCATCCTTACTTCTTTTCATCATTTCCCTTGATATGGTAGATCTTTTGTTTTTCCAAATGAATTTTGTAACTATTTTCTCAAGTTCTATCAAATACCCTCTTGGTGATTTGATTAGTATAGCATTAAAAGTATAAATTAATTATGGCCTAGCCATAAGTACTGAATATTCCTCTATTTATATTATCCTTCAATTCTTGAAGAAATTATCAATAATTGAATATATGTAAGCTTTTATGTACTTTAGGAGGTAGATTCTCCAGATACAATATGCATTTTGTAGTTATTTAGAATAGGATTTCCCTTTCTATTGCTGCTTCTTTGGTTTTATTATTATTATATAGAAATGCTATTGATTTTTAAGAATTTATTTGGTCACCTGCAACTTTGCTGAAGCTATTAATTGTCTCAAGTAATATCTTTGCTAATTCCCAGAGGTTTTCCAAGAAAACCATCATAACATCAAAAGAGATAGTTTTATCTTTTCCTTACCTATTTTTATCCCTTTAATTCCTTTCTCTTATCTTATTGCTATTGCTAACATTTCCAGAACTATGCCAAATAATAGTGAGGATAGGTATTAATGATAGTATTAGCTCCTTACATTTCCTCAATTTCAGACATTTGAAGGAATAGGACAAATCTGTTGCCTCCCTCCTCTACCTAACAAATGTAACCATTACTTTAATAACTCATCCTAGATTTCCAAATACCAGGAATTGATCATTGAATTTAGAGTGGGCAGGGGATCAATCTAGTCCAATATTCTCATTTTAAGGATAAAAATACTGAAGTCTAGAGAAATTAAAGAACTCTGCAAAGTATCAAAAGTTGTAAGAAACAAAACCAGAATTGAACCCCAGGTCCTCTGACTCCAAAACCAGCACTACCTGTGACCTTGAACAAGAACTTGAACTAGACAACCTTTAAGGTCCCCTTTTAGTTACTGCGTTCTGTGATCCTGAGCTCCTTCCCCTAATCTAAATCCAAAAGTTGGTGGAGGTCTGACATTCTCTCTCAGTCATATCTTAATTCACATATCTTAGCGACCAAGAAATATAATTACAAGGAATAATTCAGTGCTACAGACATACCATAAGCTACAGGGGATGCTTAATCTTCAACACATGCTTTACTATACCTCCAATTTCTTGTAGAAATCTATCCGTTAGGGAGGAACTCTGAGGGAAGGTTTTTTCTTTTAAATAGACCTGCTTGACTTGCTAACTATATCTGACTTGCTATAACCCTTTTATGTCTTAGCCAGTTGTCCTATTGTTTAATTAATTTTCTCTCAGGTTCAAAAAGTCTAAAAGCATAACAAGTATCCTAAGGAAGAAGTGAATTCCCCATCCCTGGAGGTCTCAGAGCAAAGGCTGGATGACCACCTGTCAGAACAGTAATGGAGGTTTCAGCTCAAGAAGGGATTACAACCTCTGAGGTTATTTCTAGCTTCTATTGTAGAATTCTATTAAATTTCTTACCCTTTGAAGCCCATTGTTTCCATTAGCTAATATTTCTTATTTCTTAAAGTCTTATCTTTCAGGAGGATTATAATCTCTTCTGCCTTAAATATAGTCTTTTAGGATACTCTAGACTTTTCTCATAATCTATTATAACATTTCTTCTCATTGTACCAAACAGAAAATCTGCTTCACTGAAATCCAATATCCTTTTGGTGTGGTATTTGATGAACCTGTAATTTGCTATGCCATAAGAAAATGGATTGTGGTCACTAATGTCTCTCATTATTTTTGTTTTCTTAATCAGTGTCTCTTCACTGGAAAACTAAAACAAAACAAAATAAGGCCTTATGGTCAAGAAAAGACAAGGGTACTGATCCTGTTTACTGTCAGCAAGCTAAGTACATGTTTCCCCAGAATTCTATCCCCTCATATGCACAAAAACAAACAAGATCTTCTGGGAGCCCTCTCATTTAAACCTTGGTAAGAAATCATTCCCTAGTGACTGCCATGGTTTCTGGATCATAAAACTGTTCTTTGTCTAATTTGTGAATCCATTAAATGACATAGGTTTGGCTTGGTTTTATTTTTTTACCCAACAGATGAGTAAGTAGTACATTTTCTCTGAGTATGACATTCACTGGCTTCAAGAATCATAACAACTAGTTCAGTAATATTCCCCATTTGCTTCAGAAAACTCTTAAGTAAGCAGTTAGACATCCATTTTAGTTTCTCCTTTCTTTTTAATTCATAGAATTCCCCAAACTATTTACTGCCAATATCAATTAAGCTAGTCAGTACATAAATCAAAGCTTTGTGGAATTTTTTTTTAGTCTTGAGCTACAAATAAACTACAAAATATGCCAAGGTTCATATTATGGACAGCTGCAATAAAAATTAATCAACAGGTCATATTTTTATATGCATTGGGGATTCTTCAGTAACACTGAGGTTTAAAATGTTTTACTAACTAACATTTAGATTCAACAAATGTTTGGGTTTTTTTTGAGTGGCTAATATCACCACAAATATGTAGAGATTTCTGAGCCACAGCACCTCAACTGGAGTCACAGCTCTCACACTTACCAGCTGAGTGAAGCAGGGTTATTGTGAGGAACAGTTTGTGAATTTTAAGAGAGATGCTGTGCCAACATGAGTTACTATGGATAATCATGATAATGACATTCTGAGTAGCTAAGAGATACTCAATCACTTTTCCAAGGGTCATTGGTTCTTTTTCTGGGCCTGGAGTTTCACCCTGGTCATCTGGTAAGGAGCTTATCTTGTTTTGTTTAATGGTAACGACTCATGAAGACGTTTCTTAAGGCATGAAAGGTTTGGATTTATGTGAGGAAAGGGTGTGTTATCACCAATGAAATCACAGTATTTTTTTTTCTTTTTGGAGGGGGGAAGGCAGGGCAATTGGGGTTAAGTGACTTGCCCAAGGTTACACAGTTAGTAAGTGTTAAGTGTCTGAGACCACATTTGAACTCAGGTCCTCCTGACTCCAGGGCCAATGCTCTATTCACTGCACCACACAGCTGCCCCTCACAATACTTTTTAAAAGTTTTCTGTATCAGGAAGTGTTTTCCCCAGAACTCCTGTAATTTTTCACAACATTCTACTTCACTCTGAAGGTCCCCTACCATAAGTAATGTTATACAATTAGTTTACTGCAGAATCAAATGGACACCTGAAGATTTTTCTCAATGCCAGAAACAATAAATACTGTTTCATGACATAATTCTTTGGACTAGAATTAAAGTTCTTTGGACTTGATCTCCAAAGTCCCCTTTTCAAGTTACCATGTTCTGTGATTCTACCTCCAAATTCAAAAGCTGGTATGACATTTTCTCTCACTCACATCTTAATTCAAACACTCTGGGGAGTCTAACAATTATTACTACAGAAGTAAGGCAGAACCATAGCCATATAAGGATCTACAAAGGCTATTATATCCCCAACACAAGCTTTAGTACAGCTCCTATCACCTGGAGAAACTTATTCTATAACTTCCCTGAAAGGTCATCAAGACTTTGCTTTAAGACCTCCAGGGATGGAGAACTTACTACTCAATATCCTTTAAAGCATCATCACCTATATCCTAGTCCCTATTTGTAAACATATTTCAAAGTTCCTTCTTGGGTTTTCTGTTTTTCCTCTTTACTACCTCAGGGCTCTCTCATCATTTCCCATGAAGTCAACTACCATCTCTCTGAAGATGCCTCAAAATCAACATAATCAGCCCTCTCACTTTTCTCTTTAACTCCAGTCCTATATCTCCAAGTGCCTGACTGACATCTCCACTGGATGTTCCAAAGGCATTTCAAAGTCAACAAGTCTGAAAATAAATTCGTTTTCCTTCTCTCCATACTCACTCTTCCTCCTATTATCCTAATTTCTGTCAAGGGTACCATTCTTCTGGTAACCCATGTTCAAATTTTTTAAGTTGTTCTTGACTATCCCTAACCCATTATATCCAAACAGGTGCCAGGCCTTACAGAGTCTACCTCAACATCTCTTCATCCAACCCCTAATTTCCAATGAAACTTCTTCCCACCTAGACTATGTGCAATAGTCTCAAAGTTGATCCCCACACTTCCAGGCTCTCCTGTCACCAATCCATCTTCTATGTGGTTTCTAAACTGATACTCCTAAAGCACAGATCTGACCATGTCTCCCTATAAAAATATAATCTCTGTCTGTATAAAAAGTTTTTTACAATCTGGTCCCAGGCTAGTTACAAATTACTCTACTCTCAACTATGAATTAGAAATTGAAGAGATGTCCATCAATTTGGAAATAGCTAAACAATCTGTGGTATATGATTGTAACAGAATATTAATGTACTATAAGAAATGACAAGCAGAATGATTTCAGAAAAACCTGGGATGATGCAAAGTGAAGTGAATAGAACCAGGAAAACATCATACATAGTAACAGAAATATTGTTCAATGAAGAACTGTGAATGACTTAGATTATTTTCAGCAATGCAATGATCCAAGAAAATCCCAAAGGACTAATGATGAAGCATACTACCCTCCTTCAGAGAAAGAACTGATATTGTTTGAATACAGACTGAAGCATGCTATTTTTCACTTTCTTTCTTTCATTATTTTTGTTTTATTCATCTTCCTGTACAAAATGACCAATATGGAAATATTTTATGTGATTACACATGCATAACCTACATCTGATTGCTTACAACCTCAGGGATGGAGGAGGGGAGGGGGCAGAGTGATAGAATTTAGAGGTCAAAAAAATGTTTTAAATTGTTTTAACATGTAACTGGTGAGAAAATAAAATAAATTTTTAATATTTTTAAATTATTCTATCCCCCATACAAACTAGACTGTCTGTTGTTCCTAGATGACATCTCAACTCCACTTCTCTATCTTTTAATAGGTTGTCCCCCATGCTTGAATGCTCTCCCTTCTCACTTTGACTGGGTAACAACAATGCTACTTGCAGCTGCTGTGGGGGTGTAAGACCAATAACACCAGCACACAGGACAGCTGCTATTACAGGTTCTTTGAATTGCTTTTCTAAAGGAAAGCAAGAAAGTTGACTCTAATTTAATTTAGTTTATATGATCCTTTGGGAAAAGGACTACTAACTTTAAAAAAAAAGAAAAAAGAAAAAAGTCTTCATATTCCAAGTACGCTAAGAGAGTGCCTTGAAAATAGTATGTTCTTAATAAACACCAGTCTAGTTCAATAGTTGAATCTCTTTTAGATGACTCAGAAAACAGAGTGAGATCTTTCAAGGCTCCAGGATCATCACTATTAATATCCATCCCCATTTCAAAAAACAACATGGAAGAGTTGATTAATAAGAGAGACAGGAATAACCTAGCTTTTATCATATAATTTTAGTATGAAAGTATATATGTAATATTTGGTCTCTTATTTTAATAATGGCCTCAAATCGCATCATAACTCATTTGAATAAAATAGTCCTAGGATTCTATTTTTATAGTCTTGTGGTAGCCACTATTGTGGCCATACCTCTTCTCTGATTCTAAGGATGATATGGATGGAGGTGATAAATATCAGCTCAGCTTGTACCCACTCTCCCTTTACTGTAACATAACTCAAAGACTTTTAAATCCTTTCCTTCCTCACTATCTCCCCTCATTAGAGGTGCAAGTCTAGAAGGAAAAGCAGAATGAGTTGGAGTGGGATGCAAAGGTAGGAAATTAGTCATCTTTAAACATTCCAGTGTTTTCATTTTGAACTCACATCTGGAATTATAGGTATCTACAGGCTTATGCTACTTTCTAAAGTACTATCAAGTCAGAATTTGAGAGAGAAAGGAGAATAGAAAGTCAATTGGTTCTGAAAACACAATAGACAGCCTCACTCAGATAAGTCATTAAATCTCTCCAAGTCTACCTAACCACACAAGGCTGTTATAAGGAAATTACTTTGTAAACCATTAAGTGCTACAGAAATTGGCAAGCTATTTTACCTACAGAGAAGTATGTGCATCTGTAACATTTACAAGTTTATAGACCACAGTCTTCACAATACAGCCTATGAGATGGAGGGAGGGGGATCCATTTTTTTTTAAGGATGCTGAGGGTCCGAGAGGTTAACTAATTGCTCAGCTCACATAGCTAGTGAATCTCTGAGCTCCAAAGTTAGCTACAACAGATCACCTATACCAGATTCTTTCTGCTGTAACATGTTGCCTTTCAAAATGTAACACCATAACCCTTGCTAACCTAGCTCAAATCTCATAAGCATATAACTTCCCCCAGCTCCTGCATTAGTATTTAATTTCAGCCACTTTCCTCAAATAAAAGATTCATTCAGAAACAAACATGTCAATCTTTATTTAAAGTAAAACAATGATAATCATTTATATGAAATAAGAAATAAAGATGCTAAAATAAAGCATTTCTTTAGAATTCATAAGATCATTTTAAACAGTAATTTTGGCCCTGCTGCTTACTATCTGAATCACCCAAAGCAAACTTTTTTCCCTATCTGAAAATTAGTTTTCTCACCTATCAAATAAGGAGGCTGGACTATATGATCTCTAATCATGGAATTTCAGACTTATTCTCTCTACAACATTCCTAAAAAGCAGTCTTTGCTTGAAGACTTTGAACAAGAGAGAATCTATATGATTTTTGTATACTTCTAGTTGTATTTCCTTATAGTAAGCCTAACTCCTCTTTGAAACTTTACCCATTACTCCAAGTTCTACCCTCTAAGGCCAAGAATAAAAAGTGTAATCCATTTTTTCAGTAAGGCAGCCTTTCAAATACTTGAAGACAATTATCATGTTCTACTCTCCTACCTAAGTTCTTAACCTTCTTTAGCCAAAATATCCCCACTAGTTCCTTCAGCCAATCCTCATATGGCAAGAATTCAAGGCCCTTCACCATTCTCTTATCCTCCCAGATACTCTCTCACTTATCACTATCAAAGTCCTTCTAAAAATGTGGCTCCTAAAACTGACCACAAAATTACTTGACTTGACCAAGACAAAACAGAGTAGGACTGTATCATTATATTGCTCTTGCAACCTGCCTTTCTTAATATAGGTGAAGATTTCATTAGGTTTCTTGGCTACTATATCACACTGTTGACTTACATTGGGCTTACTGCCCATTAAAACCCTCAGATCATCTTCAAACGAACTGCTACCTATCTATATCATGTATTTATGAAGTTGATTTTTTTAACCCAAAGTACAAGTCATGTATCCATGTTAAATGCTATTTCTGATTCAGCTCAGTATTCTAGCCTGTCAAGACTTTTTCTGAATCCTTCTTTGAATATATTATGATACTTCCTAGTTATGTCATCTGAAAAATTGATTTTAAAAAGCCACCTATGTGTTTTAGACAAGTCACTGATATAAAGTTAAATAGGATAAAGTCATGACATCAAACCATTAATGAACTACTCTAGCCATCCAATCCATTCTCCATCTGCCTAATAATACTATCATCTAGCCCACATTTCCCCATCCTTTCCACAAAAAATGCTATGAAAAAGTTTATCAAATGCTTTGCTAACATCTAGGTAAACTTTATCTACAGTATTTCCTTGATCCACCAGTTTAATAAATCCTTTTTTTAATGAAGCTAGTTTGGCACAATCTGGTCTTGATGAAGCCATACTGGCTCTTTATGATCACTGCTTCCTTTTCTAAATATTCCCTACCAAAACTAGAGTTCTATAATTGTAGAAAGTGTACTTCACTTTTCAATCACTGTATTCCTGAAGCTGTGTGAATATGTCTATTTTAAATACATGTGATATAACAAGTGATTAAGAGAAACCTGAATCTTGAACAAATCTTGGTGAATCATCAAGTAAAGAATAAGGTCCCTTAATTTTTATGTTTTGCAAAAGAGACCTGTTTCATTAATTCACATTTTTATTTGTCGGTTTTCTTAACAGGAGGCTCCACTGAATTTAGAAGTAAAGTACTGTGCATTTGACAGATATAAAAAGCAAACTTATATGATTTCTTAAATAACTGACCAAAATTACTTATCTGAGTTGTTATTTTTTAAGGTTATTCATAATAATGCTTACCTTTTTATCCTCTTTCATCTTTCTAATGTTTCGATGAGGGCCAAAGATGGTTTGCATTCCAAAAGCTTTTTTAGACCATTCACTCTTGTGAACGCTTAGCTGAGGCTGAACAAAGCTTCCCTCAACCCTGTATCGGTCAGCTGGAATTTTATTCATTGGAGGAGGAAGCATGCCACAATTCACACTTGACCATCCATCTGTAGAATCCGTGTATGACTCCTGATCGCTGGCGTGGCCATGCTGCCATTCCTGGAGGACATGGACAGGCAGCCACCTTTGGTTGGAACCACCACCTATGCCCATAGTACTTCTTTTGGAAGGAGGGACCGAACTCCGCGAAGAAACAAGAGGAACCTCCATTCGGGAAGAAGGTCCTAAATGCTTATTTAAATCACAAAATTTATCATTCTGAGTTGCTTCTAAAGAATTTCCTTCTGAATCATGACAGAACCCATTCCAGTGTGCAGGAGGTGGGTTTGGTGCTCTTCCTCCTGGATTTTCCCACATGTTACTAGGAATGTGCTTACTGGAGCTGCCTCCTAAATCCACCACCAGAACTCTGTTGCTTTTCTCTTCCTGGTTGAAATTGCCGATGCCACTGTCACTATTGCTACTCGTACTGTTATTCTGATGAGCATCTGCATCGCCATCCAGGAAGGCCCGGGCTCTCATTCCTTCAATCAGTTCCCCCATGTCTCTATAGAGGACAGAAATAAATTGCAAAACAGGTAAAGATGATGTTGGGAATTCTAAACAACCATTAGTGTCTGGATCGGCTGTACAGTCAAACCCAAACCGTCTTGCAATACCTTGATGAATTTTATGGCTAAATAGTTCTGGATCTACCATGAAAACATGACAAGAAGTTCTCAAAACTCCTTCATCTTCCTGTGCTAAACTTCCATCATCATTAGTCTGCATGGTGACCAGTCCAAAGAATCTTCTGTCATCAGGGCATACTGCACTAAATGCCAGTTTCTCTGCGGGGTATTCAGCCACTATACCAGCTTTGTCAGTGCAGAGTTGAACACAATCATGCATAATCTTCATCATCACCAATGAATGTATTTTCTGTTCAGCCCGCAAGCGCCTCATACATCCACGAATAGCCTGCAGACTATCATATTCAAGGTTGGAGCTAGTTGAAGGAAGTTCTATTGAACCTAGATAACCTACCACCATGGCAACATTTAAAATGCTTGCATCTAATCCAAAGTCGTCATGATTTTCTAGTCCAATACTGAAAACTGAATCATCATGTATAACTTTAGACATTTCTTCCTTAGAATGAAGATTATAATTTGGACTATTTATACTTTCCTGTGCAATGTCAAACCGAGCAGCAGCAGCAGCTGACTCTGAAAGGGATCTTTGTTTTGGTTTTGAGTGATCTGAACTAGCAGCACAAAGAGTAGGATTTTCAAAGATCATGTTAAAAATTCCACCAGACTGCATTTCTTCAACAACTCTCTCTGCTCTGTTGATACCTAATGCTTTGGAATCAAGTTTGGGCTTTAGCCAGCCTTTTCCTTCATAAAATCCAACTTCTTCATCACTAGAACAAGAATCCATGTGACTGATGCCTTCACTGATTACCATATGTAACACCCCTGAACACTTCCCTATGAGCTTCACTACATCTTCATGAGAAGCCTTTTTTACATTGATGTCATTAACAGCAAATATCTGGTCTCCAGCTTTTAATCCTACATAATCGGCAGGGCTCCCTTTCATAACACAGCTAAGAACACAAGGCGCTTGTCCAGAAAGGGTAAATCCATACCCTGCTCGTCCTCTAGCAACATCCACACTTCTTATCCTTGGTGGTGCGTGCACATTGAGTCGACGTTTCACGGTCTCTGATGGTTTATACATTTTGTTGTGTTTCTTGAGAATGAGAATCCTTCAATTATTTCAATTTGTATCCATATTTCATAGACTGCTTGATGCAACCTTTCTTTTGCACAATAATAACCTATGGAAAAAAATAAATACACCATAATTTAATATTTCCTTTCCCCACAATTTCAGTAATTCAAAAGATACACAATTTAACAGATATGACGCCCCACTAATGCAGATTATAATCCCTTCACATCTTAGACATTTTTTGTGAACAGCCCAAGCAAAAAAAAAAAAGTATTCCTTAGTACCAACCCTCTGATGATCAGCTAGGATGATCCTCATATACCAGGCTGAGGGACGACTGCCAGGAAGTTAACTGACACTTTTCCAACTCTGTAATATCTGCCAGAGCTAAGGCTCCACTGGCATAACCTCTGAGAACCTCTGGTCATGTTAAACTATCTTAAATTTCAGAAACATATTAATGAAATTAGGTCACAAGTAACAGAAAACCATCAGAGAATAAATATTTAGGCAAAACAAAAAAAGATATAACAACTGAACCTCAAATGTAGCACTAGCTAGCAAATATTCTTTCTTTCACAATTTCTATTTCTATCATGCTTAATAACTAGCACTGACTACATCATTCTGTCTTTCCAGACAGTTGAAATTTTGGGGAATTCTGATTTTGATGAAGGACAGAATAGAAATTCTAAAAGCTCTCAACAGGACAAAACAATGGAACAAAATTAACTAAATGAACTTTAACTTTCCCATCTTTATAACAGTTTTATGTTATAAAGGTTATGTTATAACCTCATCTATACATATATCAAGCATTTCTTACTAAAGGTATGAGCAGGTTAGGCTTTTACAAACAATATTCTATAGTATATCACATCTCCCAAAGCTGATTAAAAAGTAAAGAGAATACAAAACCCTACTGTGCTTATTTGTTGACTATTTGGCTTATTTCTGGATTTAAAAAAAGACAAAAGTTCTACTCTAATAAGCAAATTAAAACCCACACAAGATTCCTTGAAAGATATTGCAACAGGCATGACTTTGTTTGACAACCTTCTGGCAATTATGTCTGGCATAAATAGGGAGACACAAGTAAGCCAAAAGTGTTTGTTCTTGTCTTAGTGAATGTCCTGACAGAGTCCAAATGAAAAAGAGCTTCTCTATAGATGGTAAAGATATCCACATGCTCATATTTTCATTAAGCCCAGAACACTGTCACCTCCTAATGAGACTGTAAAGCACTAAAAAGTGTTCAGCCTAACTATGTATATAGGAAAAACCAAGTGGAATAAGAATAGATGCTATTTAGACTATGCTGTTCAGTTAGATGACCAGCACAAAGAGCTTGTGATCACAAATTTAGGCCCACTTTTTTTTTTAAAATGGCATTCTTCCAGTGATGCTATATGGATATAAAGTATGTAATATCTCAAGAACATACAAAGAATTAGGTTGAGGGAGGAGCTAAGATGGAAGAGAAAAGGCAGGGACTCACCTGAGCTCTCCCAAATCACCCTCCAAACATTAAATAATGCCTCAAAATGAATTCTGGAGCAGCAGAACCTATTAAAGGATGGGATGAAACAATTTTTCCAGCCCAAGGCAACTTAGAAGGTCAGCAGGAAAGATCTACTATATCAGGGTAAAAGTGGACCATAGGCTAGCACAGGTAATCCCCCTGGCAAGCTGGCAGCAGGCCTTGAGGGCAACTGAATACACAGCAGTAGCAGCTTTCAGAGCTCTCACCCTACAAATGGTAAGGGGGTCAGAGAATTGGTCAGAAAGAGATTAAAGGGGTCCCTTTGCTGGCACAGGGTGCAGGACTCTGTTGTATTGCCCGTACACAGATCTAGGCTGCAATCTTGGACGGCAGTCTCAGGGCAAGGAGGAGCACTAGTACACCAGAGCTTAAGGCTGCAGGGAAGCAGGGACCCTGGTCACAGTGCCAGAGCAGAAAAGGGTGATTATAATCACGCACAGACCACAGCACAGACCAGGAAAGTAGTAAACAGCACCACTTCCTAGATCATACCACCTTGGAAGAATTAAAAATTTACAGACTCTCAAAATTTAGAGTTCTGAAAACAGCTGCACAAAAAACTGAACCTTGGGACAGTGCTCCCACCACCCTGGGAGCCCAACTTTAACATAAAGTTAAAAATCAAGAAATAGGCTTGAAAATGAGCAAACAAAAACAACAAATAATAATAATAACTGGACCATAAAGAGCTACTATGGTGACAGGGAAGATCAAAACACAACTCTGAAGACAACAAAGTCAAAACTGCTACATACAAAGCAAAAAATGTGAACTGGCCTCTGACCAAAAAGAATTCCTAAAAGAGCTCAAAATGGATTTTAAAAATCAAAAAAAGAGAGGTAGAAGAAAAACTGGAAAAAGAACTGACAGTGAAACAAGAAAATACCCCCAAGAAAGAGTTAACAGCTTGGTAAAGGAGGCACAAAAAAAAAAAAAATACTGAAGTAAATAACACCTTCCTTAAAAAAAAAACAAAAAACTGAATAGGCCAAATGGTAAAGGAAGCACAAAAATTCACTAAAAAAAATTTTTAAAGCAGAATTGGCCAAATGGAAAAAAGATATACAAAAACTCTTTGAAGAAAAAAACTCCCTAAAAAGTAGAATTGGCCAAATGGAAAATGAGGTACAAAGGTCACTAAAGAAAACAATTCCTTAAAAATTAGAATCAAGCAGATGGTATGTAATGACTCCATGTGACATCAAGGAACAAGAAAACAAAATCAAAAGAATGAAAAAAGAGAAAATGTGAACTATCTCATTGGAAAAAAATTACCTGGAAGATAGATCAAGGAGAGATAGTTTAAGAATTATTAAACTATCTGAAAGTCATAAACAAACAAACAAACAAAAAAGACATCAACTTTCAAGAAATTATCAAAGAAAACTACCTTGATATTCTAGAATCAGAAGGCAAAATAGAAGGGGCAGCTAGGTGGCACAGTGAATAGAGCGTCAGCCCTGGAGTCAGAAAGACCTGAGTTCGGATATGGCCTCAGACACTTAACGCACACACAAACAAAAACCTAGCCATGTGACCTTGGGCAAGTTACTTAACCCCAATTGCCCTCCAAAAAAGAAAAAAGAAAAAAAAAGAAGGCAAAATAGACATTGAAAGAATCCACCAAATACTTCCTCAAAGAGCTCCCAAAATGAAAACTCCCAAGAATATTTTATAGTCAAATTTCAGAGCTCCCAGGTCAAGGAGAAAATATTATAAGTAGCCAGAAAGAAACGATTCAAATATCTTGGAGTCAGAGTCAGAATACCACAAGATTTAGCAGTTTCTACATTAAAGGATCAGAGGGCTTACAATATGAAATTCAAGAGGACAAAGGAGCTAGGATTACACCAAGAATCATCTACTCAGCAAAACTGAGCATAATCCTTCAAGAAAAAAAGTGGATATTTGCTCAAATAGAGGATTTTCAAGCATTCCTGATGAAAAGACCAGAGCTGAATAGAAAATCTAACTTCCAAATACAAGACTAAAAAGAAGCATAAAAAGGTAAATAGGAAAGAGGAATCACAAGGGATTCAATACAGTTAAACTGTTTGCACTCCTACATTAGAAGATGATCATTATAATGTCTACGAACTTTATCATTATTAGGGTAGTTGGGAGGAGCATATATAGAGGGCATGGGTATGAGTTGAATATGATGACATGATGGCAAAAAAAATTAAATTAAGGGTTGAGGAAGAGGGAGGCTCTGGGAGAAAGGGAAAGGGTGTAATGTTAATAGAATCTGAAGATCTTCCATGCCCCTTTGTATTGGCAAGTAAGCAGGTACTTTGCACGTTGTTTCAAGTTAAGACCTTGTTTAAGCTATTTAATTAACACAGAAGTAGTTAACACCTTGGGAGGAAGTTGCTGACCTAAGAGGAAGGGGCAGAACAGGGAGGAGATATACCTTATATAAGGAAAAGCCCCAGCTGGGAATGGCAGAATTTCCTGGGGTAAGCATCTGGAGGCTGGAGCTTCTGCTAAGACCTTTCCTTTGGGAATTTCTTCTGAGAACTTGCAAGAACCAGGTTAAGGAACTTCTGTGAGTGAGAAAGGAGGATCCCTGCTTAAGGGAGCCTGTTCTGTTGTGAAGGCTTGGGAATGTGGGTGTTAACTGCATTAACCATGTGTACCAACTTCATGGCTATTGTAATGACTTTGGCTTTCTGGTTCTGGGACTCAGCTTTCTAGTTCTGGGACTCAGTTTTCTGGTATTTGAATAAAGGCTTTGGTTCCACCCTCCATGTAGAGAGTCTGCTACATTTTATGATTCATAACTATACCAGCATACTCATAACCACTATGGGTGTTGTGAATGTTGCATTATTGTTACAAAGGGAGAGGTAGAATGGGGTAAATTATCTTACATAAAAAGGTACAAAAGAGCTTTTACAGTGAATGAAAGGTGGAGGATGTGGAGTTGGGGGGGGGGGGTAGTGTTTAAACCTTATTCTCAATGTAATTGGCTTAAAGAGGGAAAAACACATACACTTAGTTGGGTATAAAAATCTATCTTACCCTAGAAGAAAGTAGGAGAGTGAAGGAGATAAGCGGGAAAGGGATGACAGAAGAGATGGCAGACTGGGCAAGACAGTAGTCAGAAGCAAAACACTTTTGAGGATGAACAGGGTGAAAGTCAAGAGAGGTACAGGGGTAGGGACCTTGAGGCTATATGTTTCCCTCTAGGTCTTCAAGTGCCACCTTTTCACTGAATCCAAACTTCATAGAACAAATTCCCTTAATAAAAGGATTTGTATTATAAAATGTGGACTCAGTCAAAAGGCCACACCCAAGGACCCAGAAGACCAAATGTGGACTCAAGGCCATGGGTCCCCCACCTCCTGGAAGGTAAATGGGAAGAAAATAGGATGGAGGGAAACACACAAGTCAGTAATCATAACTGTGAAAAAAAAAGTTTTACAGCAAGTTTCTCTGATAAAGGCCTCATTCCTCAAATATATAGGGAACTGTAACAGCAATGCTACTTGCAGCTGCTGTGGGGGTGAAGACCAATAACACCAGCACACAGGAGGGCTGATGGCACAGGTTCTTTGATCTGCTTTTCTAAAGGAAAGTAACTCAAAAGGGGTCAACAATCTTACCTTTATTAAACACATATATCATTTACTTAGTTCAGGGGGAAAAGCCAGCACCCTGAACTTCAGAGAAAATATAAACAGAAATTACAAGCAGAAATAGTAGCATAAAGACCAACAGACAGGGCTTCTAACCATATGACCAAATAATATATTCATCACAGATCAACAGAAAGATCCAACTACCTGATCATTACATACATAGTTACCAGAGAGAGAAGCACCAACATCTGAGTTTCAAAGCTGGGGGTGGGGAGGTTGCCTTAATGGTTACCCAGAGTCTCATCTGGCTACATCACACGAACACTCTTCCCATGAATGAGCCCCAAAGTAAAATGCTAACCTCACAGTATATATGCACTTCTTCAGGGTCAGAGGGCATCACAACCCTTATGACCTAGGCTCATGTGACTCAAACTCATGTGACTTAGGCTTCCATGTGACTTAAGTAGGTCACATAGGCCTTTTAATGGATGGAAAAGAGCTTCCCATTAAGCAAAAAATACAATAACAATACAAGAAATTAGTTAAATTTTTAAAAATTAGAGCCATTCCCCAATTGATAAATGGTCAAAGGATATGAATAGGCAGTTTTCAGATGAAGTAATCAAAGATACCTATAGTCATATGAAAAAAAAATGCTCTTAATTACGATTAATTAGACAAATGCAAATTAAAACAATTCTAAAGTACTATCCCACACTCATCAGACTGCCTAATGTGACAGAAAAGGAAAATAACTAAGGTTGGAGGGGATGTGGAAAATTGAGACATTAAAGCATTAAAGGTAGAGGTGTGGACTGATACAACCATTCTAGAGAGCAACTTGGAACTATGCTCAAAGGTCTAAAAACCTGTGCATACCCTCTGACACAGCAATACCACTACTAGATCTATATCCCAAAAAAAGGAACCATCTGTGCAAAAAATAATGCATTGTAGCTCTTTTTGTGGTAGCAAAGAATTAGAAATTGAAGGGATGCCCATCAACAGGGGAATGGCTGAACAAGTTGTGGGATATGATTGTGATAGAATACTACTGTATTATAATAAATGGTGGGTAGAGGCCTGGAAGATGACCCCGAGCAGCACAGAGACCTGGAAGACAACCCCGGGCAGCTCAGAGGCCCGGATACTGCGGCACTGGATGGCAGAGGCCCAGACGAGGCCTGATCAATGTGGCGGCAAGTTGACCCACCAAACACAAGGGCCACTGTCAGGTCACCAAAGGACCAGGACTGGACAGAGTAGGGTAAGAGTCAAATGCAGTGCCCCCGGCAACGGCAGCAACTACTCCTGGGACTACCAATCCACAGCCTAGAAATTTAAAAAGCCCCTTTCAGGACCTCCAGGGACCAGGATAGCAGCGTGAACCCCTGCTGCTCCAATCCCCACTCTGACCCTGAAAACCTAGTAATTATTGCCCCAGGGCAAAACCTTAAACAGTAAGGGCTTGGGAACCTAGAGGAAGATCGCGGCTAGACCCTGCCTCAAAATGGGTAAAAAGCAGACTGCAAAGACAAAGACTCTGGAGTCCCTACTTTCATGAGAGGGAGGAACCAAATTCAGAGGGAGACAGTGTTATAACTCCACACCCACAGCTGAAGCCTCAACAGGGAACTGGTCTCAAGCACAGAAAGCATTCTTAGATGAGCTCAAAAGGAACTCTGAAAACCAAATTAGAGAGATAGAAGACAAAATGAATAATTCTTTTAAAGTCAAAATTGCAAAATTAGAAAAACATTACAATGTAGAAAATAGCTCCTTAAAAAGAAAAATGTGTGATATGGAAAAGGAGCTTCAAAACCTAACGAAGGAAAATAATTACCTAAAAACTAGAATCAACCAAATTGAAGCAAATAACTCTATGAGGAACCAAGAATAAGCCAAACAAAACATCAACAATGAAAAATTAGAAAAAGAGGTAAAATATCTCAATGGAAAAATAACTGACCTGGAAAACAGATCCAGGAGAGAGAATCTGAGAATCACAGGCCTACCAGAAAATCATGATAAAAAAATGAGCCTGGACAGCATCTTCCAAGAGCTCATAAAGGAAAACTGCCCAGATGCTAGAACCAGAGGGTAAAGCAGAAATCGAGAGAATCAACCTGACACCTCCTGAAAGAGATCCCAAATTGAAAAGTCTGAGAAATGTTGTGGCCAAATTCCAGAACTACCAGGTAAAGGAGAAAATACAAGCAGCCAGAAAGAAACAAATCAAATGTCGTGGAACCACAGTGAGGATCACACAGAATCTGGCAGCCTCTACAATGAAAGACCGGAGGAAGTGGAATACAATTTTTCGCAAGGCAAAAGAGCTCAATTTACAACCAAGGATCACCTGACCAGCGAAACTGAACATATTCTTCCAGGCAAGGAGATGGTCATTCAATGATATAACAGATTTCCAGACCTTCCTGATGAAAAAGCCAGAGTTCAATGGAAAATTCAACCTCCAATTATGAGATGCAAGAAAGACACAGAAAGGTAAACAAGGAAAACACTCTCTCTCTCTCTCTCTCTCTCACACACACACACACACACACACACACACACACACACACCCTGTTATTTAATAAGAACAAACTGTTTATAAACAAGTAGAGGGGCGGAGCCAAGATGGCGGAGTAGAAACAGCTCATCCAAGCCTCTCTGCCCCCAGATTCTCCACAAACTATGTAAAAAAGGACTCTGAAAAACTTCTGGAGCCCCAGCACCCACAGAATGACACAGAGAAGCTAACCTCCCGCTGAGGACAGCCCAGCACCCTGCAGGAAGGACCAGCAGTGGTGGGAGCCGGCAGCGCGCAGGCGCAGAGGCCGAGCCCAGGTCCACTTGAGCCGAGGTTTTAGCCCCAGGGCGGCAGGGCCAGCAGCCGGCTGGAGGAACCCCAGAACACCAGGAGCTGTGGAGATTCCAGAATTATCAACATAGACTTGCCTAGGACAAAGTAAGAGGTTAGTGTCCTATGGACTTTGGGACCTGTATTTGGGGAATGCTTCAGCTCCCTCCCCTGGGGGCTAGAAGCTGCTGAGGAGACACGCCACTGTGTAGTTTTCAGAGGCATTTCCAGCTCCCAGCCTACAAATCGTGGGGAGATCCAGCGATCAGTCTTGGGGGGTAATCGCTCTTGCTTTAACCTCCCTGGCTCTGGATTGTGATCTAGGGTGGAAGTTGTGGGTGGGTTTATAGCTTGCCAGAAACGGAAGTGGCCCCCCACACGTTCGGGACGAAAATTCCTCTATCTGGCCTTAAAGCCATAGTGTGGCAACAAGCCCAAAAGTCAAGCAATTAAGTGGCAACATGCCAAGGCAAAGGAAACAGAAAAATGCAACCCTAGACTCCTATTTTGGGGGCATAGGGCAGGAAAAGGACTGTGAGGTCAGAAGTCCTGCTCCAAAAGCCCCAGGGGAAAACATGAGCGGGTTGCAGGCCATAGAGGACCTTAAGAAGGACTTTAAAAATCAAATAAGAGAAGTGGAGGAAAAATTAGAAAGAGAAATGAGAAGGATGCAGAAAAGTATGAAATGAGGGTCAACAGCCTGACTGAGGAAAACAACACCTTAAAAAATAGACTAACTCAAATGGCAAAGGAGGCCCAAAAGGGCAATGAGGAGAAGAATGCCTTAAAAAGTCGAATTTGCAGATGGAAAAAGAATCTCAAAAGTTCACTGAGGAGATTCATTCCTTCAGAGTTAGAATGGAGCAAATGGAAGCTAATGACTTTATGAGAAATCAAGATGCTGTTAAGCAGATCCAAACAAATGAAAGATTAGAAGGCAATGTGAAATATCTCATGGGAAAAACCACTGACCTGGAAAATCAATCCAGGAGAGACAATTTAAAAATTATTGGACTACCTGAAAGCCATGATCAAAGAAAGAACCTAGAAATCACCCTTCAAGAAATTCTCAAGGAAAACTGCCCTGATGTTTTAGATCCAGAGGGCAAAATAGAGGTTGAAAGAATCCACCGATCACCTCCTGAAAAAGATCCCAAAAAGAAAACTTCCAGAAATATTATAGCCAGGTTCCAGAATCCCCAGATCAAGGAGAAAATACTACAAGCAGCCAGGAAGAAACAATTTCAATATTGTGGAAACACAATCAGAATAGCCCAGGACCTGGCAGCTTCTACACTGAGGGATCGAAGGGCATGGAATATGATATTCCAGAGGGCAAAAGAACTGGGAATGAACCCAAGGGTCACCTACCCAGCAAAACTGAGTATTTTGTTTCAGGGGAAAATATGGTCATTCAGTGGAATAGAGGACTTTCAAGCATTCTTGAGGAAAAAACCAGAATTGAATAGAAAATTTGACATCCAGACACAAGAAGGAAGAGATGCCTGAGAAGGTAATCAGGGAAAAGAAATCAAAAGGAACTTATCAAAGTTGAACTATTTACATTCCTATATGGAAAAGCAATATCTGTGACTGATGATATCTTTCTCACTATGAAAATAATGGAAGAAGGGGGTGTGGTCATATGAATACATATGTGAATGTGTGTGTATATGGCTACAGTTATATATGGATAGAGGGCATAGGTTGATTTTGTTGGGAAGGGAGAGTACTCAAGGGATGAAATTATGAGGTGAGAGAGGAAAGTGGCAAGAGGAGATGGGGAGAGACATGGTAGGGTAAACTATCTCATGTAGGGGAAGTGGGTGTAAAGGAGGGGGAGAATAAGGAAGGCTAAAAAGGCAAAACCACATTCACATTGAATTTGGTTCAGGGAGAAAATGACATACATACTAAATGGGATATCTCAACCTGCAGCAGGATAGGGGGAAGGGGGATGAGAGGAGGGATGATGGATGGGAGGGCATCCTTGGGGTGAGGGGAGGTTGGAAGTACCCACTATAGAAGAGGGACAGGATCATGTAGGGAATGGACCAGGTGGGGGGTGGGATGAGTGGGAGGGATTTATAAGCAGCCTTGTACAATATATCTACTATGATAATGTTTTGCATAGCTAGACATGTACAACATATACTGAATTATTTATATCCCAAGAAGGAATGGGTGACAAGGGAGGAAGGAAATGGATCTGAAATTCAAGGACGTAACATTAAATGTTTCAAATATATATATAAATACTATTATTAATACTCTTTTGCCTATAATTGGGAGATAAGATGTGCAGGCATTGGGACACAAAGATTCATCTTCCTCTAATGGAAAAGTTGATGGGGGTATGGGAGAAGGTATGGGGGAGAGCAGATTGGAGGAAGCGATATCTTGTGGGACTGCTATTCTGGGAGGATGGGTAGGGGAATAATGGGGGGAAAATGATTGTAACTCAAAATCTGGCGGAAATGAATGATGTAAAACAGAAGTTAATAAAGTATTTGTTTAAAAAAAAACAAGTAGAGGGTATGGGTATAAATTACACAAAATGATGATTTAAAAGACCTTATTAAGGGCAACAAAGGGACTGTAATGGAAGAAGAGGAAAAAATGAAATGGGAAAGGGTAAATTATGCCACACAAAGATGCATAAAAACAATATAGTAGAGGGAAAGAAGGGAGGGAGATGATTATTATATGAGCTTTTCCCTCATTGGTTCTGGTGCAAGGAGGGAATAACACAACCAGTTAAGCATAGGACTCTATTAAGAAGAGACACAAAATGTATCATAATAGAGGGAAAGAGGGGCAGCTAGGTGGTGCAGTGGAAAGAGCACCGGCCTCAGATTCTGGAGGACCTGAGTTCAAATCTGGCCTCAGACACTTAACACTTGCTAGCTGTGTGACTTTGGGCAAGTCACTTAACCCCAATTGCCCTGCCCTCCCCCCTCCAAAAAGCAAAAAAACAAAACAAAACAAAAAAGCAACATTAAACACTTGCATAATAGAGGGAAAGAAGAGAGGGAAAGGAGCTTTGCATGAGATCTGTTCCTGTCAATCTTGGTTCGAAGAAGAAATAACATACTACATTAAGTATAAATATCCTACAGGCAGTAGGAGGGAGGAAGGGCTACAAAAGGTGGGGGTTAGAAGGGAGGGAAGAAGTAAGGGGAAAGGGGAGGAAAAGGGAGGAGGGCTAATAAGAAGGGAATACTGAGGGAGGCGGTGGTCAAAAGGAAAACTCTTAAGGAAGGGAAGGGAGGAGGGGAGAAAAATAAAAGCATAAGCAGGGGAGAGAATAGGATGGAGGGAAAGAGACAGATAGTAATCATAACTGTGAACATGAATGGAATGAACTCTCCCATAAAACAAAGGTGGATAAGCAGAATGGATTATAAACCATAATTCTACAATATGCTGTTTACAAGAAACCCATCTGAAACAGAGGGATACACACAGAGTAAAGGTAAAAGGCTGGAGTAAAATGTATCATGCCTCAGCTAAAGTAAAAAAAAAAGCAGGGGTGGTAATCCTTATCTCAGATAAAGTAAAAGCAAAATTGATCTAATTAAAAGAGCTAAGGAAGGAAACTATATCCTGCTAAAAGCCACTATCAAGAATGAAGCAATATCATTACCTAACATATATGCACCAAGTGGTATAGCATCCAAATTCCTAGAGGAGAAGGTAAGGGAATTAGAGGAAGAAAAAGATAGCAAAACTATACTAGTGGGGGACCTTAACCTTCCCCTCTCTGAATCTGATAAATTCAACCTCAAAATAAACAAGAAAGAAGTTAAGGAGGTGAACAGAATTTTAGAGAGGGTAGGTATGATAGATCTCTGGAGAAAACTGAATGGGGATAAAAAGGAATATACCTTCTTCTCAGGGGTACATGGCTCATACACAAAAATCAACCATGTACTAGGACATAAAAACCTCACAATTCAGTGCAGAAAGGCAGAAATATTAAATGTATCATTCTCAGATCATGATGTAATAAAAATCATATGCAATAAAGGGCCATGGAAAGATAGACTAAAAACTAATTGGAAACTAAACAATTTAATCCTAAAGAATGAATAAGTTGGGGCAGCTAGGTGGCGCAGTGAGTAGAGCGTCGGCCCTGGAGTCAGAAGGACCTGAGTTTGGATCCGATCTCAGATACTTAATGCACACACAAACAAAAACCTAGCCGTGTGATCTTGGGCAAGTTACTTAACCCCAATTGCCCTCCAAAAAGCAAAAAAAAAAAAAGAGTGAGTCAAACAAGAAATTATAGAAACAATCAGTAACTTCATTCAAGAGAATGACAATAATGAGATAACATACCAAAATTTGTGGGAGGCAGCAATATATCCCCGAGTGCATACGTGAATAAATTAGAGGAAAGGGAGGACAATGAATTGGGCATGCAATTGAAAGAGTTAGAAAAAGAACAAATTGAAAATATGCAATTAAATACTAAATTAGAAATAATGAAAAACAAAAGAAAGATTTAAAAAATTGAAACTAAAAAAACCATTGAATTAATAAATAAAACTAAGCTGGTTTTATGAAAGAACCAATAAAATTGATAGGCCCTTAGCCAATATGATAAAAAAAAAAGAAAGAAGGAAACCAAATTATGAGTATCAAAAATGAAAAGGGTGAATCTACCTCCAATGAAGAGGAAATCAAAACAATAATTAGAAACTGTTGTTCCCAACCATATGCATATAAATTTGACAATCTTAGTGAAATGGATGAATATTTACAAAAATATAAGCTACCCAGATTAACTGAAGAGGAAGTAAATTACTTAAATAACCCAATCTCAGAAAAAGAAATTGAACAAGCCATCAGTGAACTCCCTAGGAAAAAATCTCCAGGGCCAGACAGATTTACTAGCGAATTCTATCAAACATTTAAAGAACAAGTGGTTCCAATACTCTATAAACTATTTGGGAAAATTAGCGGAGTCCTACCAAATTCTTTTTATGACAAAAACATGGTACTGATACCTAAATCAGGAAGAGATAAAACAGAGAAAGAAAATTATAGACTAATTTCCCTCATGAATATAGATGTGAAAATTTTAAATAAAATACTAGCAAAAAAAACTACAGCAACTTATCACAAGAATAATACACTTTGATCAGGTAGGATTTATTCCAGGAATGCCAAGGATGGTTTAATAGTAGGAAAACCATCAGTATAATTGATCATATCAACAATAAAACTAGCAGAAACCACATGATTATTTTCCTGTTAAAAACACTAGAAAGTATAGGAATAAATGGAGCCTTCCTTAAAATAATGAGTAGCATCTATTTAAAGCCATCAGCAAGTATTATATGTAATGGGGATAAGCTAGAAGCATTTCCAATAAGATCAGGAGTGAAACAAGGGTGTCCACTATCACCCCTCTTATTCAATCTGGTACTAGAAATGTTAGCAGTAGCAATTAGAGAAGAAAAAGAAATCAAAGTAATCAAATTAGGCAAAGAAGAGAACAAGTTACCACTCTTTGCAGATGATATGATGATATACTTAGAGAATCCTACTTGAGACAATAAATAAATTTGGCAAAGTTGCAGGATACAAAATAAACCCACATAAATCCTCAGCATTCCTGTATATTTCTAATGAAATCCAACAGAAAGAGACAGAAAGAGAAATCCCATTTAAAGTTACTGTAGGCATTATGAAATATTTGGGAATCTAGCTGCCAAAACAAACCCAGGACCTATATGAACAGAACTACAAAACACTTTTCACACAAATAAAGTCAGATCTAACTAACTGGAAAAACATTGATCGCTTATGGCTGGGTCGAGCTAATATAATAAAAATGACAATTTTACCTAAATTAAACTACATATTTAGTGCCATACCAAACAATTTACCAAAAAAATTACTTTATAGAACGAGTAAAAATAGTAACAAAATTCATTTGGAAGAACAAAAGGTCCAGAATATCAAGGGAATTCATGAAAAGAAATGGTAGGGAAGGTGGCCTAGTTATACCAGATTTTAATCTGTGTTATAAAACAGCAGTCATCAAAACTACTTGGTACTGGCTGAGGAATAGAGCAGTAGATCAATGGAACAGATTGGGTACATGAGACATAGCAGTCAATGACTATAATAATCTACTCTTTGATAAGCCCAAGGACCCCAGTTTTGGGGATAAGAACTCAATATTTGACAAAAACTACTGAAAAAACTGGAATATAGTATGGCTGAAACTGGGCATAGACCATTATCTAACACCGTATACCAAAATTAAGTCTAAATGGATGTGCATGATCTAGGTATAAAGGATGATACTGCAAGCAATCTGGGAAAGCAAGGGATAGTTTTACCTGTCATAATGTGGTAAACATTATGCATTCAAAAGCATTTTGAAAACTAAAAGGAAAGAAAGCATGACCAATCAATTAGAGTATTATAAAATGCAAAATGGATAACTGTGATTACATGAAATTGAAAAGCTTCTGTACAAAGCCAATGTAACCAAAATTAAGAGGGAAGTGGGAAACGGGGAAAGAATTTTTACAACCAATGTCTCTGATAAAGGCCTCATTTCTAAAATATATAGAGAATTGAGTCGAATCTATAAGAATACAAGTCATTCCCCAATTGATAAATGGTCAAAGGATATGAACAGGCAATTCTCAGAGGAAGAAATTAAAGATATCTATAAGTATATGAAAAAATACTCTAAATCACTATTGATTAGAGAAATGCAAATCAAAACAACTCTGAGGTACCATATCTCTCCAGTCAGATTGGCTAAGATGACAAAACAGGAAAATGACTAATGCTGGAGAGGATGTGGGCAAATTGGAACACTAATGCACTGCTGGTGGAGTTGTGAACTGATCCAACCATTTTGGAGAGCAATTCAGAACTATGCCCAAAGGGCTATAAGTAATTTCATATCCTTTGACTCAGCAATACCACTTCTAGGGTTGTATCCCAAAGAAATCATAGAATCGGGAGGAAGACCCATATGTACAAAAATATTTATAGCAGCTCTTTTTGTGGTTGCAAAGAATTGGAAAACAAAGGGATGCCCATCATTTGGGGAATGGCTAAACAAGTTATGGTATATTAATGTAATGGAATACTATTGCGCCATAAGAAACGAGGAGCAGATGGACTTCATATTTACCTGGAAAGGCTTATATAAACTGATGCTGAGTGAGAAGAGCAGGACCAGGAAAAATTTGTACACAATTACAGATACAACATATGTGTGATGACCAACTCTGATAGACTGGACTCTTCTCAGCAATGCAGGGCTATAAGTAAACTCCAAAAGACTCATAATGGAGAGAGCTGTCTACATTCAGAGAAAGAACTAGAAAGAACAGTTTGAATGCAGATTGAAGCAAATTCCCTGCTCTCTTTTTCTTGTTTGGTTTTGTTTCCTCTTCCCCATTGTTCATTCCATCCCTTACAATCCTTCTTTATAGCCTGACTAATTTCTAATGTGAAACTATTTGCAGATCCTATACTTGATTCTATGTCTGGGGAGGGAGGGGGAGAAAATTTGAAACTCAAAGAACTGGGGAACTGAATCTTGTAAACTCAAAATAAAAGAACAAATTAATAAAGACCAAAAAAAAGTTTTAAAAAAAATGGCAAGCACAATGCTCTCACAAAAACCTGGAAAGATTTACATGAATTGATAGAAAGTGAAATGAACAGAACCAGAAGAACATTGTAAACAGTAACAGCAATATTGTATACTGATCAACTGTGAATGACTTAGTTATTCTTAGCAATATAATTTCAAAGGCAATTCTGAAGAACTTATGATGAAAAATGCTATCCATTTACAGAGAAAGAACTGATGGAGTCTAAATACAGACCAAAGCATTATGTTTTACTTACTTTATTTTTTTTGTTTGCCTGGGGGTTTTTTGTTCTGTGTTTTCTTTTGCAGTATGACTAATATGGAAATATGTTTTGCATGACTGCACATGTATAACTTACATTAAATTACTCACCTTCCCCATGAAATGGAGAGGAAGAGAATTTGGAACTCAAAATTTTTTTAAAGAATGCTAAAAATTGTTTTTACATATAATTGACAAAAAAATAATAAGTTAAATAAACTTTTCTTTAAAAGAATTAAGGTTGAGAATTACCCAAGAGATAATAAAGAAACACATAGTGGGCATTGAGTAGGCTGCAACACAAATATACAGATCTCATAAGAGATCCGTGTAAGGGATGTTACCCAAGAGATGTCAGAGCAGGAAACAAGGTGTAGCAAATGTAAGATATAACCATCAAATATACTATATGCTACACTGGTATCCATGCCACACCAAGAGAGCTAGAGAATTACTCCCAATAAAGTAGGCAGAAATACTCTGAGGATTATTTACAAGAAGACCCAGATAAGAGTAACATGGGATGATGAGAGGGTATAGAGGGGGTGGTAATCTATATCACTGAAGGGACTACACACATTTATGAGATCATTCATCTTAGGTATGAAAGTATAAAAGCTCAGATAATTCATTTAACTCCTCCATAGTTTTCAATTTCTCCTCTATAAAACAGGAACAAAAATAATGACCATACCCATCTCATGGGGATGTGGTAAACATTATGCATTCAAAAGCATTTTGAAAACTAAAAGGGCCTATAAGAATATAATGTTAGAAAAAAAAACTAAAATAGAAAACCCTATGAGAAGTTTGACATATGACATCTATTAACACATGGTATTAACCTAAAGGTTTTTAGACAGTCATTCATTTAACCAGAAGTGGGTTCTCTATTTATCTTAAAAGTTCTTTTTTGATTAAAATATTTCCACTGGTGCTTCATTATGAGGTCATAGTCTTTAAAGCTTTGGTTAAGAAAAAAAATCAATATATATAATGAACTTTGAGCCTCAGTGTTTTCATATTCACTTGCATAAGGGAAGGAGAAAAAAGAAGCAAAGGGCAAACAACTTGATTATACTAGTTCAACAACAATTTAGCTATTTCAGTAATTAGGCTGTTAATATGCCTAAACCAACTTAATGAGCTAATTAAAAACAACAATTTACTTACCACCACACAGAGTCACCTAATACCTGGCCACAGCATGGAATGAAAAAAATGAGCAAAGCAAATAGCCTTGCATCTCTTGAGTTTGAACGAGTATTAGAAATGGCCTTTTGGGGGGCGGCTAGGTGGCACAGTGAGTAGAGCGTCGGCCCTGGAGTCAGAAGGACGTGAGTTCGGATCCGACCTCAGACACTTAAGGTACACACAAACAAAAAACCAAAAACCTAGCCGTGTGACCTTGGGCAAGTTACTTAACCCCAATTGCCCTCCAAAAAAAAAGAAATGGCCTTTTATATATCATGAAACAAGGATAAGGACTGTGCAAGTCACTTAAGGAAACGCTAGCTTCCCTCTTCTACGCACTAAATGGGATGAATCATTATTTTTTCAGTGGAAATATGGTTTTTCATAACCCTGAATCCCACAATCCAAAGACACTATCCTGCAGGTTATCTTGTGCCTGTGGTGTATGCTAGTTAACTGTTTATTTCCATGCTCAGTGTATATTTCTAAGTTTTCTCATGCATAGAGTGGGATACTACCACCTATTCACCTACATTCATGCTGTCCATTCTCAGCCAGGTGTCCTGCTGAAACTTCAAAGTAAACTAGACTAATCATAAAAGCCTATTATCTACAACCATAGAGGTTCTAGAACAACTATACTTTATCCTGTTCAGATGACATATGACCTATCTTGCTTAGATCTTGGCACCACATTTTAGGAAGACTGATAAGCTTCCTAGCAGATCTGGAGGGGCAAACAGGATGGGAAGGAGTGCTGAAACTATGACATACAAATATTAGTCAAAAGAACTCTCCCATCACCCTCACCTATCTAATCAGTAATTAGCTCCTGTGATTCCATCTTCATATCATCTCTCAAGGGTGGAGCCAAGATGGCGGCATAGAAGCAGAAAAACTCCCTGTGCTCCCCCCAATAACCACCTCAAATACCTATAAAAAATGACTAAACAAACTTTAGGGCTACAGAACCCACAAAGTGACAGAGAGAAACAAATCTCCTGCTGAAGACAGCCTGGAAGGTGGACAGGAAGGGTTCATTGCAGCAAGCTGGGAGCAGAGCCCATGGTTTTAGCCTCAGGGCAGCCCAACCAGCCATGGGGAGAGGGATGTTGGGAGAGTAGATCATCAGCAGCTGTGGTGGTTTCCAGAATTATCAATCCATAAATGCCAAAGACAAAGTGAGAGGTCAGTGTAGACTTTGGGAACAGGGAGTCCGGTAGTGCAGTCTGGCCTCTGCCCCCAGTGGGAGAAGCAGCTGAGGTGCAGCGGCTGCTGCCACATGGCTACTTCAGAGCTCCTGGCCTGCAGGTTGTAGGTAGACCAAACAACCATTCTGAGGGATAATCACTCTTGCTTTAACCTGCTTGGATCTGGATTAGTGTCTGGGGTGGAGGTCCTGGGGTGTGTGACCAGTGAGCCAGAGCGTGTAGAGGCTTCAGAGAGGGCAGACAACTAATGGCTCCAGCTGCTGAGGAAACCCCAGCAATTTGGAACAAAGCCCTCCTCTCTGGAAGCAGAATCTACTGTGGCAAAAAGCTCAAAAGTCAAATAATCAAGTGGCAACATAAGCAAGCAAAGGAAGCAAAGCAAGCACAGCAATCAGACTTTGGATTCCTTTTTTCAGGACAAAAAGGATCAAAGCATGGAATGGCAGGATTCCTGCATCAAAAGCTTCCAAGAAAAATATGACCTGGTTACAGGCCATAGAGGGGCTTAAGAAGGATTTTGAAAACCATATCATCTCTTAAATCCCTTCTTATTCCCACTAACACCTCTGGTAAAGGCCCTCACTAGCATCCACTTGAACTACTGTTCAAATGTCCTTTCCAAGTCTTCCCATTTATAATTTCTCCAATTCATCCTTCATACAACTGCCAGAATAATCTTTCTTATACACAAATCTGGTCATGCCCCTTCTCAGCTCAAAAATCTTTGGTGGGTCCTTACTGCTTCCTGACTCAAGTTCCAACTGGTATAGTAGAAGAAGGGTGAATTTGAAGTGCAGAGCCTAGGTTTGAATCCTTATTCTGCCACTCAATACCTGTGTGAGCTTGGGCAAATTATTTAACCTCTTCAAGCCTCAGTTTCTTTATATTCATTTATATATATATATATTTATTCATTTATATTTTATTTATATATATTTTATATATATATTTTATATATATTATTTATATATATTTGTTTTTATATATTTTATTCATTTATATATATATAAAAATAGTGTAAAATAATGTTATTTGACTAGATGACCTCTAAGGTCCTGTTATCTTCTGCATTGTATTCAAAGTCCTCCACTGCCCAGCAGCACTCTACATTTCTAGCTTTATCTTTACTATCCTTGATATATTCCCTAGCCCAAACACACCAGGCAATTCTCTGTCCCTCAAGCATACTTTGCATTCTGAAATATATATATATATATGTGTAGACACACACACATATATTATACATGTGACTGATAAACATATATATATTGTATTGTATACATAGACATATATTCATACATACATACATACATACATATATATGCCTTTGCAATGCTATTTCCTACTTAAGGAATGCCTTCCCTCTTTCCATTTATTGAATTTCTACCCATTCTTTAAATCCCAAATGCCATCTATTCCAGGAAGTCTTCCATGATCCCTTTAGCTGATAAGGCTTTCCTCTCAGACCTATCACTTTGTTTTGTGATTCTGTTATGTACTCATAGTGTAATTTTGTATATTTAAGTTATCAGTCTTTGTGCCTTTAAGTCTACTAGACCATGAAATGAATGTTCTCTCTCAATACCTAGCACAATGTTCTGTATACCATAAGCACTTAATATTTGTTGTTTTTATATTCTGTTTGGCACTATGCTCAGATAGAAGTTAGAGAAAGATAGAGTTAAGTTATGTAAGAAAAAAATCTTCCCAACAATTGGCTATCCAAAGGAGAGTTGCACTGCCTTAAGAAGTAGTGATTCTCCCTACCCCTACCCCCACTTCTCATCCCTTGCCCTCATCCCTCACCCACCACCACCATCCTTTCCAAAGTCTTCAAGGTGAGGTTACAGGCCCACTTTGGAGATTTGGGGTCAGGTGTGGGTTGAACTAGTCAGCCCAAGTTCCCTTTCAACTCTAAGTGTCTTTGATATGACTCAGGTTCCACATTTGTAAAAGGATAGGGTTATATCAGATGATCTCTAAGATCTTCTAAGTTCTAACATCCTATGATTCTACATGAACAAATTTTTAAAAAACATGACGTGTAGACAAATCACGAGACATTAAAAACATTACAATTCTTTATAATTCTTTATAACATCACATGTTATTTGTTGTTCAGTCATTGTGACCGTATTTGGGGTTTACTTGGCAAAGATACTGGAGTAGTTTGACATGTCCTTCTCCAGTTTATTTTACAGATGAGGAAACTAAGGTAAACAGAGTTAAGTAACTTGCCCAGGGTCACACAGCTAGTGTCTGAGGCCTAATTTCAATTCAGGAAGATGAATCTTCCTAGTAGCCATTTTATAAATTCATGAGGAGGAGGAGGAGGAGGAAAAGGAGGGGGAAGAAGGCATTCCAATTAACAGTTGTCATCATCTAGTACTAAATTCAAACATTTTACTTTGGGAAATTAAGTCTACAGGGTTGAATATAAGGACACATCTTTTATGTCAATCTTATATCCCACAGACACTGTTTCATTATTTGGTAAACAGAATGCATTGTTAGAGATTTCACTTAAAAATAAATTCCAAGGCTGCTGCAAATATTTGCTTTTTAAATTAACTACTTTGATTCAGCTCTTGGAAAAAATGTCAAACACAATACAAACATTGTGTGCCAGGGCAAACAACATAATAGTATCTATTTATTCTGGAATGACATTTATTTTATAAATAGCAGACATCTGACTAACCCCAGAAGAAAGGTTCTACCATGTATGTGATACAAATGATCAAGTCAGACCTCAACACAGTTGCATTAAAACACACACACACACACACACACACACACACACACACACACATACACACACACACACACACACACACACACAAGAAGACCTCTACTTTGGGCTCAGAGATCAATATTTAAGACAGATGCTTTCTCCACCCTTAGACCTGGCTTTAGAGAACAGAGTACCACTAAGCACTTTGAAGCACCTAGTATTATTTAATGAGGTGGATAATTTTCTGAGTCACTGCAGCTCTATCTGCTTCATCTGCTGTGGTATAAGGAAGGCTTTGAAGAAAGGAGTCTCAGACTCAAGGCAAGCCCTTCAGCCAGCTCATCAAAAACAGGACTTTAATTAAAATTCAAAAATATCAAGAGTCAGAAAAGGATGAGTGCTGGGAGTGGCCACAATGAGCAGTTGACATCAGCCTGTGTGTTACTGTTCCAACACTAAGAGAGAAGCAGATAACCAGCCTTAAATAAACCCACTCCCATTTAAAAAGTGCTTTCTCTACCAGCACTATATGAATGTGGTGGCACAAGTATGATTTTTCCTATTTTAGGGATGAGAAAACTGAGGCTCCAGAAGGTGAAAGGACTTGCCCATTCTTACATGGGTTTTCCTGACTCCAAGTCGAGCACTCTTTCTACAGCATGCGGCCTCAATAGGGCCCCTAGAATTTAAGAAGGCCTCAAGGGACCAAGTTGTATCAATTGATACAGCATATTTGCATATAGGAGAGATAGTAGGTTGAATTTTTTACTTAAAGCAAAATTATAATCTGTGCTTATAATTATTTGCATTTGAATGTACTTGTACAGAAAGGAGAAATCAAAGTAAAATTATTTTAAAATCCTTGAATAAAATTCATGCAGCTGGTCCTTCATTCCATCCACCTCACCATCCAGTCCAACTCCTCTTCACAGGTGTCTACTACCTTCGAGTCATTCTCCCCACTGTCTCACAGTCTTCCTCTTTATAGCTATCCCTGCTCTCATGCTCTGGCACTTTAACCTACCTAGTAGTATACATTTTTACATCTCTTTGCCCCAACCTCCAAGGACTCTCATTTTCTCTCTATCTCTTCAGCTACATGCAAAGCCAGGCAGACTCTTGATCCTGATCTAGAACTCTAGAAGTCCTCTCTGACCAAAACTTTCTATCCCTCAATTTCTTTCTCTCTCATTTGCTTAACCCAAGAGTGGGGAGGCCACAGGATCCCCACCCCTGACTTAACCCTATTTTTCCTCTTTAACACCATCATCCAGTCCCTCTATGTCACCATCTTCTCCCTGCCATTCCCTGCATCTCTGGCCTCTCCTGTCACACCTTATAGGACTATCAGCTACCTTTGAATTCCTCATCCCCATTTCCCTGCCTTGTCAGTCATGCCTTACCAAACCCCAACCTTGTCATACCCCCAAAATCCATCTTCTCCGTTCCTAGTCACAAACTAATGAACTTCTGGGGAAAAGTTATATAAACATTGGGCTCTCTATAAATTTGTCCTAGGCCTTCACTTCTTTCTCTAGATTCTCCCCCTTGGCAATGTCATCAGCTGCCATGGGTTCAATTATGATTCTAATGAAGATGAAGACCAAATCTAAATATCCAGTCCTTAATCTCTTCTTTGAACTCCAGTCTATTACTATTATCATAATTTTTTGGAGGGGGGAAGGGCAAGGTAATTGTTGTTAAGTGACTTGCCCAAGATCACATGGTTAGTAAATGTTAAGTGTCTGAGGCTGGATTTGAACTCGGGTCCTCCTGATTCCAGGGCCGGTGCTCTATTCACTGAGCCACCTAGCTGCCCCTATCATCATCATTTTTTAACAGCCAGCATTTACATAATGCTTAAAGATTTACAAACATCTCATTTTTTCATACTGACAACAACTCTGAGAGGCAAATTTGTAATTCTTCACATTTTACAGATGAATCAAAAAGAGATTAAGTGACTTGCCCAGGGTCACACAGCTATTAAGTCTCTGAGGCTGCATTAGAACTCAGGTCTTCCTGATTTCAGGTTCAGTGTGCTATCTCTTATACCACATAGTCACCACCTGCCTGCTGGACACCTCTACTTAAATGTTACATAGGCATCTCAAACTCAACATGTCAGAAAGAGAACTTACCATTTTTTCCCCAAATCTATCCTTCCTCCAAATTTCTTCATTTCTGATGATATCACCATCTTTCTAGATAGTTTGACAAGCTCACAGTTATCCTCGATTCTTTCCCCTCTCTTGAGCCTCATAACCAATCAGTTACCAGATCTTATTAATTCACAGCATCTATCACATCAATCCCCTTCTTGACACTAACAAAGCATCTACCCTACTTCGGAGGCCCTAGTAGCTTTTCACCCCTACTTTTGCAATAGTCTCTTAATTGGTCTTCCTGATTCCTGTGCTCTCCTCTCTCCCTCTGGAGTCCATGAATTTGGTTTTTTTTAAGTATTTTGATAACTGTTTTTCAATAATAGTTATTTAATTCAATATCTTTTCTTCTATAATCCTGTATTTCATTTTTTCCTATCCTTTATTTTATTCATTTAAATACATTATTCTGAAGATGACATAGACATCATCACAGACTATGAAAGGGTCTTACCTATGACACAAAAAGTAAAGAATCTCTACACAGTTGTCAAACTGTGAGTACTAAAACACAGATTTGACTATAATCCTCTTCCCTTCCCTGCCCCCGTTCAAAAATCCTCAGTGGTTCCCTATCTTCTCTCGAGTATGAAATATAAAAACCTATTAATACATAAAAGCCTGGTAGTTAAAACCTTCTTCAGTCTGACTCCCACCTACCTTCCCTGTCTTCACGCATTTTCCTCTCCATCTTATATACTGTTTGAGAGAAACTAGCCTTCTGACTATTCCCCCATAATTTGCATAAATGCTTCCCCTGTGGGGCATACCTTCTCTTCTCCTCCTCCCTCAACAGAATCCCTCCCTTCCCTCAGAGGACAGTTCAGGTGCCACCTCTTAAATAAGGACTTTCCTGATCTTCCCAGTTAGTAGCATTCTCTTCCTCTTGAAAGAGGTGTGTATGCAAATATATATATATATATATATATATTGCAATTGTGTGTGTGCATGTTGCATTTACTTACCCGTGTATGAACTCAAAGAAAAAATACACAGGATAGTGAGCCCTAAATAAGAAACCCCAATATGTATGAAATTCTGAATACTTAAACAGAAACAAATCTGAATACATAAACAGAAACAATTCAATAAAGAAAAGTTGAGGGCATTTATAGGGACTCAGAGAGATGAACAAGGAACTCCATTAGATTTTTAAAAGACATATATCAAACCTGTAACTAAGGACAGATAATAGAGAATGAATATACATGTGTGGCACAATCCTGTAAGAACCATACAAGTGTTAAAGCAGTAAGACTGATAATGAATATTAAGGACAAATGTAGGGTTTTTTTTTTCAGTTACTTTGGAATGAAGAAAGCTAGATTCACCAAAATGTTGACTTGTTCCCCTGCTGACAGCCCCCCTTCCAAGAGGAACTACTATGACTATTTGTGTTTTCTATATCTGTTTCTGGGCTCCTATGGGTCTTCCATATCTATATTTTTTGTAAAGCAAAATAAAGTTTGTCCTATACTAGGGGTGGGGAACATGTGACCTCAGGCCACTTGTGGGCCTCTAGGTCTTTAAGTGCAGCCCTTTGATTGAATCCAAACTTCACAAATCCCCTTACTAAAGGGGAGAGGGGCTTATCTGTTAGTTCCTCATAAGGAGGACAAAGACAACTTCTGATTGGATTGTATGACTAAGGCTGCCCCCAAGACGATTTGATTGGCTGGGAATCTTGGCAGAACAGTCCACCAAAATAACAAATCCTTTTAAGAACAAATCCCCTTACTAAAAGGATTTATTCTATAAAACTTGACTCAGTCAAAAGGCTGCACCCAAGGACCTAGAAGGCCATATATGGCCTCAAGGCCACAGGTTCCCCACCCCTATCCTATACATATTCTTCATTTGTTACTCAATACTTACATAGGAACTACGGACCTCAATTACCTATATTTGTGGAAAATTAAGACATAAACATATTTGGAGATGTTCCCAGAGTAAACTCTGGTTTGGGGTGGTAAGCTAGAGTATGACCCTTTTGTGTGTCTGTTCCTAAAATCAGAATCCTGTGAGCCAGAGTCCAAGGTGTCAGTTTATTGTCAACTTAGAAGGAAATATTCAGTGGAATGCTATAGGGATATATCCTTGTTCAGTAATTTTTCAGTTGTTTCCTATTTTTCATGACCCCTACTTAGGGTTTTCTTGGCACTGGAGTGCTTTGCCATCTCCTTCTCCATTTTGGAGGTAAGGAAACTGAGGCAAACAGGTTAAGTGACCTGCCCAGGGTCACAAAGCTAGGAAGTGTCTGAGTCCAGATTTGAAGCCAGGGAGCTGAGTCTTCCTGACTCTAAAACTGGCACTCTATCCACCATTCCACATAGCTGCTCCAGGGATATGTTCTTAGCCCTGTTTAATTTAGCATATTTATCAATTACTTGGATGAAGCCATATGTGACATGTTTATCAAATATGCAAATGACACAAGCTAGAAGGGATAGCTAACACAGTGGATGACATAATCAGGATGCAAAGAGATCTCAACAGGCTACAATAAAAAGCTGAATCTAATAAGGTAAATTTAAAAGAGGTAAAAGCAAAGTCCTAGTATTGTGTGCCAAAAGGTCTGAGATGAGGAGAGGAATGGGAAAGAGAGAACTATGGCTGGACAGTTGTTCGTGTGTAAAAGACATGGAGGTTTGGGTGAAATGAAGCTTCAATATGAGTCGAATGCAACTTTGCAGCCAAAATAATCACTTAATATTAGGAGATACCAAGGTGACAATCCTTGGTCACACCTCATCTGAATAAGAGTCCCATTTCCGGATATAAGATTTTGGAAAGAGCATAAACAAGCTAAAGAACATCCAGAGGACAATACTGAAAGATATTTAGCCTAGGAATATATAAGCTGGAAAACTGAGGGGTTAAGGGAGATGTATTTGTCTTCAAGGATTTGAAGACAAAGAGGTGTCACCTGGAAAGAGGCATCAGATTTCCTGCTCTTGGTCCTACAAAGCAAAATCAGGAACAGTGGATGGAAGCCATAACAAAGTAGTTTAGGCTTGATATAAGGAAAAACTTCCTGACTATCAGAGATATCGAAAAATCAAATGAGCTGTCTTGGGAAGTCACAGGTTCTTACTAGAAGTCTTCAGTTTAAGATTAGATGATGACTTTGTGGGAAGGTCATAGAGGGGATTCTTGACCAAGTACATGGTTTGGACTAGACAGTCTCTTAAGATTCTTCTAATTTTGAAATTCTATAAAATACCAGGGATATATAACAAATAGTCCTTTCTAAATAAAGTGATTACAGGAACTATAATTGCTCTCAATCCATTTTTGGTAATCAAGGAAACCAAGGAGTCTTATGATGAACAGGTATTACTAAGAAACAGAATTAAGCAAAAGTGTAGCCCTGTGCACAAAACTAAAAACTGTAGTATTTAAAGTAATATTCAGTAAAAAAAAAAAAGTATAGCATCAGGTAGTAAAAAAAAATTGTAAAGCTGCTGTGTTGCACAATTTCTTTGTCAGTTATAAAGTACTAATGGAAATCCATTTCAAGCCTGATAAGAATATTTCTGGGCTGCTAAATAAGTGGCAGAATGGAGTAATTCCTCAAGAAGGAAGAAACCAGCAGACATCCCACTTCTTTCCCCCTCTTATATGCCCAACACTCTAAGATTTAAAAAATTTTAAATGCTACTGTTTCATATTAAGGACAACAGAATGTCAATAAGCTATCAGAAAAATTCTGCTATGAAATAAGGATTTAGGAGTTCATACCTATCAAAGCCCTCTAGAAATATTACTAATTGGTACTGCTAAAACAAATTTCCTTCTATCATAGACCTCAGTATAGGAAGAGAAGGTAACAGAGAATGTTTACTAAAATATGACTAACCATTAAAAGCAAAAAAACAAAAAAAAAGGTCAGTTTATTAAGAAAATTGCTTTTTGTATCAAATTTGCTCAGATTAAAGTTTAATTTTTAAAAATATTTTCTCTAAAAATATATATGTAATACCCTCCATGGACAAACTGACATTTTTATGTATCTAAGTGAGAACAAAGCCAAAGAGTGGCTTGTGAAGATTAGGTCAGTAACATACCTCTGGTATAAGCTGTCACAGAATCTCAGAGTTGGAAACTACCTGGGAGATCACATCTAGGCCATGGTAAGCGAGAATCCCCTATATAGTATCCTCAACAGGAAATCACTCAGTCTCCACTTAAAAACCTTCAGTGAAGAGGGAGCTACCACAATTTGAAGCAGCCCATTCCTCTCATAGATAGCTTTGAAAATTTGGAAGTCATCCGTAACATTAAAGCAACACCTATCTAGAAGTATGCAACTTCTAACCACTACCCAGTACCTACAGTGCCTTCAGCCTACAAGGACATTAATCTAATCATTTATTTATCAGCTGGTAAAAGAATTAACAGAACAGACTGAAACTCAAAACTTGATAGTTTAGAATTATGTCATTATGAATTTAAGACAAATGAGTTCGAGATGTTATTTCAGACCTACAGAAATCAAGATGCCCAATGATACTCTCATATATATCAAAAGTACTTAGATTTTGGGGTGGCTAGGTGTCACAGTGAGTAGAGCGCTGGCCCTGGAGTCAGAAGGACCTGAGTTTAGATCCGGCCTCAGACACTTAACACACACACAAACAAAAACCTAGCCGTGTGACCTTGGGCAAGTTACTTAACCCCAATTGCCCTCCAAAAAGCAAAAAAAAAAAAAGTACTTAGATTTTATTCCACAAAAGTATTTTCACTCTACTCCTCTTCATAACCACTCTAAATTAGGAAGAAGTCACTGTGTGATAACACCATGGTGATTAATCGTTTAGAAAAATGCTCTCTCAGAAAGTAGTAAAGATGACCATTGGATAACAAAAAAATCAGGAAATAGACTAAGAAAACATTGATGAACTGAACAGAGAAATCAGAGATGACAAATCCCAATCATGATTAACTTTTAGAAATATTTGTTTGAACACATTAAAGGGAACATAATTAACCACTATCCCTAGATCTTAACAAGTAATCTAAAACAGGGCCTAGCAAATAGTATTATGAAACTTGGGAATAGGGTCATTTGTTAGTCTAGTACTCACTAGAAAAGAAGCTGAAAAATCCCCTCACAAAATATTAATTATCCCTTATTGCAAGAGACAACTCAATATTAGTGTTACTATTTGGCTTAGTTTTGTTAAATTTAAATTCAACACATATAGCTTAAGCACCTAACATATGATCACTAAGCACGCTGTCACAGAAAGGCACTGGCTTTAGAGTTAAGAGGCCTATACTCCTATTCTGGCTTCTATAAAAACTAGTTGGGTGACCCCATGGGCAAGTCATATAATTGCTTAGTCTGTTTCCTCATCTACGAAATGGAAATAACACTGGCAATCTCTAATACGGTAGTTCGAGAAGCACTTAAGTAAAGCCTACTAACTGGTAGTTGTGGGGAAAGAATTTTATTAACTTTAAAGGGACACATAAATATTGGTTTTTATTCCTATTTGTCTACCACTTCTAAATAGAGCTCTGTGCTTAGCTTACCTCTTTTTCACTTCGGACTGATGTAAGGCAGAAGTACAAGATGAAGTGCCAGGCAGACATGAGAAAAGTCTCTCTCTACAAGGCACTGTATTTAGCTTAATAATGAACTAAGTTGGGAAGAATGAAACTCCACTGTCACCCCCAGAACTATGTGAGCAAGTGAGCAAGTAACCGCATGCCTGCATTAATATTTATGACTGACACCTGCAGCCCATCTTTGTAAGATTAAGAACTCATATCAAGTAGGATCTCAGAGCCAGCTATTTTTTTTAAGTGTAGAAAGGAAGTGCTGAATACAGTATATGTAAATCTAGCACGTTTATTTGAAGCAGAGATCAGATTTACTGATATAATTTTAATGCATTATACTTTGAGTGGTTCTAATCTCCTAGAAAAAGGAAAATTCATAGTTCAATGTATATAGATATGCAATCCCTTTAATTTTCAAAAGGACCTGTAGCTGGAAAATTAGGCAAGGACAAAGTTTATGACTTGTTACTTAATATTTATTAAATACAAAACAAATGGTCTCTGCCTTCTAGGAGTTTACACTCTAAAGTCACATGGCACATATTGCATATACTATATACACATGACATATGTTGCACACTCTGTTATCTATGAATATAAAACATGTATGCTATACACAGCATATACAGTAAACTGCCTATAACTAAAAACACACAAAACATTCATCATTTATGGTTGGCTTAATTTTGTGCTCTTTCATATTGTGTCTTCCCCTCCAGTATCTCTAGTTTGATATGCTACATGCATATAAGGAGATGAGAACCTTTAAACTATCTGTTTAGTGTACAAAGACTCCCTGGTGGGGTTTTTAAAAGGTCTAATAATGGAAGGAAAGAACATAGCAAAAGTGAAGTGACATAATTCTAGGCACTTATTTATGTGAGAGCCACAGGATGGGTGGCAGAATAAGACCAAGTTAATTAGTCATAAAAAGTTCTATTTTACTAAAGGAAAGAAAATGGGTAAAACAGATGAGTTCAGCAAGTGGCGAATTAATATAGGCATCAGCTGACTGACAGAAAGTTTTAATATGAATAAGGATGACCCAGGCTGAATATTAATCATCTTAGCTTCATGGGTCTTTCCTCCACTAATCTCCCATAGTCTTCCTCCTTTTCTTTCAAAATCTCCCTTTATGTTCCCTCCCTTCCATTCCTTCTAGAACTCTAGTCACTCCCTTCTGGATTACTGTAACAATCCCTAGTCTAAGTCCCTAAATCCAGTCTCTCTCCTCCACCACATCATCCCTGTACTAGTTATTGGAATAATCTTCCTAAAACTCCACTTTCATACTATTACCCTACAGTAAAGCCTCCAATGGTTCTGATTGTCTACCTAAACAAAGTTCATCCCTTCTCTCTGGCTTTCAGGAGCCTCCATTACCCAGCCCCTTCCTGTCCAACCCATTTTATTTCACACTACTCTCTTACACACAACCTCTACCCAAGGCAGCAGTTTTCTTATTCCATAAGCATGTCTAACTTGTTCCTATCTCTGTGTCTTTGCTCATGATACTTTGGCCTGGAATGGCTAACCCCACCTTCTTCTACCCTCTATCCATTCCAATTACACCAATACCATCCTAGTCTACGTCATCTATTTCCTCTTCCATAAAATCCTTCCTGACTATATCAGTCCTCCCTGAAAGTCCCTTTCCCTTAACTCCTTTGAAAATTACAAACCATACTACTTGCTGGCATTAATTTTTGTGTTTGTTTTGCACTTTTTCATACTTGTTTCATGTATGTTACTCTCATCTCCACAAGAAGGGTCTAAATTTCTGGATGGCAGGGCCCATGTCTTATACTTTTTTTAGTGTCCCCCACTGTATCTACTGGAATACACCACAGGCACTCCACAAACACTTGGCTAACTGATGAGAAGGTATATTTAGGAAGCTATGAGATTTTTCTATAAATATGCTATCAATACATCTGGAAAGCAAAACATAGCTTTTTAGAAAGATAGAAGAACTAAAAGAGGAGGCAGAGAAAATGACAAGAAGTTAATTTAGTGTGACAGGGTCTAGAAATGACAGCTGCAAGAGCATCGCATTTGGAGTCAGTAAGTACTAGAAGTGAGTTCTAATTCTGGCTGTACTACTACTTGTCTGACCTTAGAAGTTACTTCACCTCTCTGACTCTCAGTCTCCTCATCTACAAAAAAAGAACAAGTTGTACTTGATGACCTTTGAAAGTCCTGACAACCCTCAATAAGTCTATGAGTCTATGAATGCAATCTCTCCTGATCTTCACAAATCTAACCACCAAATCAGGGAAGAAAACATTCCAGTTCTCAGCCCGCCATGGGCTTCTTTAGTTAGAAGGAGCTCACAGGTAAGAACAGGACAAGAAGAGTACGACCATTATAAAAGTTAGTATCGATAGTCTATTACATGTCTAACTATAATAAAAATTAGAAACTGAGAAATCCTGAGCCACTGCCCTTCAGCTTACAATAAAATGCAAGACACAGGGAGTCTAGAAAAAGGAATAATCCTGAAGAGAAACAAAGCTATTGTTTCTTCACTAAAGATATATGTCTGTGCTTATGCCTCATACAAAAGGTGCTCTAATATCTGTTAGTGAAAATAACACATCTTTTCATTGTTTGCATTCACAAACGACATGCAGTTTTAATGACTTACATAACTTGAACAGGCACTGCATATGGGCAATGATGTAGGCCCAGAATTTAATAGATGGAAAGTAGCTGGATCACATTTGGGCAAATACTCCCTAAATGAAAAACACTTAATGATCCCAAGCTTGTCACAGTCACGAACTCAATCTTTTTTAAACCAAATATTCTTGTGGTGATGTCATAGGGGTAACATCATGATCTTGTTAGAATCAAAATTACAAGTGCTCCAAAAGAGGAAAAAAGGAGGAAATAAACATTTACAAAACCCTACTATGTGCCATTCACAATGTTAAGCACTTTTATAAACATTATCTCAGCTGAGTCTCACAATAACCTTATGAGGTAGATGCTATTATCCCCACTGAGGTCACACTAAATGCCTAGGGCTGGATTTGAACTCAGTGCTTTCTTATTCCAAGCCCATCCCTCTATCCACTGCACCACCAGCTGCCTCCAAAGGACGATGGACATTGCACACATTATGATTGTGCCCCAAATGTGACTTGTGCCCCAAAAGTGGCATAAAAGATATCAAACCCACATATGACCAGAGAAAAGAGGTAAGCCAGTCATGTAGAAAGTGAAGGATAATATATGTACAAACCAAATATTCCACTATTAACTACTGGTATCCAGTGGATTGGACAGAGCCTCTGTTGAGGCTTTGAAAGAACACAAACAAGAATCACCTGGAATGAGGCAGGATGAACAGGATGTAAACTGCAATAGGAAAAAAAAGGAGCCACATCAACGAAATAAAGATTCCATCAAAATACTGAAGCAAACAGCCAACACTGCTATTCAATTCTCCATATTTGTTAAGTCAAATCAGCCCACTGGAAGCCCATGGATTTAGGCTGATTCTATTTAGAATTCCTAGGAAGTACAGAGGCTCAAGAGGGAATCTATACTCCCTCCCATATACATATGGTATTAGATGCCATCCACTTTCAAGGATCTAGAGATGCTAACAAGTATAATATGTGTGTGTGTGTTGTCTTTAAAGCAACTAACTCTAAAATTCAGGGGCTAGAGTAGCTCTCCAACTTTAACATGCTATGGTCTTCTGATCCTTTGATATTCATTTTGCTCTCTCCTTTTTTTTAAACTGCCAAAAGCACAAGCCCCAGTGCTACTCCATTTTTTTAGGTCTATATAGAGAAATGCCTATTCTTTGAAACATATAAGGCTAAACAAACCTACATCAATTTCCTCTTCTTCCTAGCTGCAGAAAGAACCCTAGAGATAGTATCAAAAGACCTGAGTTAAGATTCTAGTTTGACACTCCTTGGTGATCATGGCCAGTTACTTTACCTCTGGGTCTCAGTTTTTCTCATTTGTAAAACTGGATAACCATAATTATATTGCCCACTTCACAGGGTTGTTCAGAAAGCATTGAAAATTTAAAATGTTACAGAACCACAGAAAATTATAGTTTGGTACAAATTTCTATTTTTGGACATTTATATATGAGCAAGATGTGACTATAAAGTAAGGAAACTAAATTCCTATGAGGTTTATAGAATCCATCATATTACTTTAGTTATACCTCATAATAATTACAGCTCATTTCTATAATGCTTTATGGTTTTTACTAATAGCTGACATTAATATAGTATTTCATAGGTTACAAAGTGTTTTATAACCATTATTTCACTTGAGCCTCACATCAGCAGTATGAAGTAGCATAGCTATTATCCCCATGTTATAAATAAGGAAACTGATGGGGCGGCTAGGTGGCACAGTGAATAAAGCACCAGCCCTGAAGTCAGGAGGACCTACCAGAGTTCAAATCCAGCCTCAAACACTTAACACTTACTAGACATGTGACCTTGGGCAAGTCACTTAACCCCAACTGCCTTGCCTTCCCCTCTCCAAAAAGCAAAAAAAATAAATAAAAAATAAGGAAACTGAGGTACAGGGAGTATAACTTGTCCAATATCACATCTATTAAGTCAGAGTCAAAAATCAAGTCCAAGTCTTGTGATGAAAAGTTCAGTGCCTTTTCCGCTTCACCTCAGAAATACATTATCACAAGAACCCTGGGGGGTGGGGAGGAGTATAATATGCCCATTTTACAGAAGTGAAAACTGAGGTTCATAGAGATTTTTCACTCATATATAAATGCACATCCACCTACATATAGCCATTTCAAATAAGACATGTCTTTTTCAAAAATAGAGCTAACTAGCTTAAATGTTTGATATTTCATCTTCTATATTTGATCTGATACAGTTACATGTAAAAGATCTTAGTGATGCATCAGTATGGAATCTTGAGATTTTTCCCTATAAATAGGCAGTTGTTGAGTAGAAAGCTGAAGTGTTCTACCCAAATAAACACAATAAAGAATTGTGGAAAAGCCAAAGGATCACAGTTTTAGAAAAGCTAAAGAATATTTCATCTAGGGGTGGCTAGGTGGCACAGTAAATAGAGAACCGGCCCTGGAGTCTGGAAGACCCGAGTTCAAATCCCACCTCGGACACTTAACACAAAAACTAGCCCTGTGGGCAAGTCACTCAACCCCAATTGCCCTCCAAAAAGCAAAAAAAAGGAAAAAAAAAGACTATTTCATCTAATTTCTCCATTTTACAGGAGAGGACTGAGGTCCTAAAAAGATGGACATTGTCCAAGATCACACAGGTAGTATGACTAATCATTGGTCAGCCCAGTAATAAGAATTAAGCATATTATTTATTTGGCATACTGCTGACTTAGCCAATTAAAAAAAATTTTAAGGTATACATCTGAGACTTAGAATAACCACCCCAGTGCTTTATCATCTTATAAAGATGACAAGATACTGGGATAAAAAGCACTTTTTCACTCCAGTTTTGTATAGGCTTATCTTCTGTTGGCTATCTTGTGTTATCAGTTAACTAGCAGAAACTCCAGAATGATGATGTCCCAGAAACTATTCAAGTTAAATATGATGATGTGAGCTTTGGAGTCACTTATTATAAAAGGTTAAACTCAGACAAGTAAAACATTTTTTTTCTGTTCTTCATAGATGCAACTTTAAAACGTGAAAAAAATATATTAAAAAAGATTACACCCACACTGTTCCAACCAATTTGAGTTTTGCTGAGTCCTCAAAATCTTAAGATAATAGTTTCTCCCAAACTTGCCCTACAGAATAATTTTCTTTGATGGACCACATTCTTCAGAACAGACCTCAGCTTCTAATCAAAGGCAGGGCTGTTGACAAACAGCAGTGTATTTCCAGACACATCAATAGCCCTTTGCTGGTAATCTGAGAACCACAGATGCAATCCACAATGATGGTGGCAGAACTGGCTGAGGCTCCTATTCATTAATGCAGAAGAGTCACTGTTCAGAAACTAGAAGAATTATTCCAATTATTTCTTCAGCAAAGTCAAGAGCATTAGTGTTAGAGTAAAATGAATGCTGACAGAAATTCCACAAACTCCAAAAATGAATGTGAAAACTAAAAGCCTTCTTAGCTGTATTTCTAACTAACAGATGTCACTCATGTGAGTAATTTAATAAGGTCATAAATTATATGCTATTCTTCTCTTCATCCTGCCTTTCAACTTTTAGTACATTTAACTGACTTTAAGGAAAAAGTTTTATCAAACTATATACAAACAAGGTGGTAAGTAAGCAATTCTCAAAGTGGGTTCTGGAACCCCTGGATGTCCTTGAGACCTTTTCAGGGGGTCTGCAAGGTCAAAACTATTAATATTAATTAACACAAAATTCATCATATTAAGAAGTTTTAATTTCTAATATAGTAAATATTGATAGATATAACCCATATAAACAAAAGCTCTTTTGGGTGGGAGGGGGTGTTCCTCAACAGTTTTTAGGAATGTAAGGAGTCCTGAAATCAGAAAGTTTGAGAAGCCTTGCAATAAAGTCAAAAATAAAATATCATCAAAGCACAATAAAAAGAATAAGTCATAACATGAGCAGTATACTAACAGCCACTACACTAGGGTCATCAAAGAGAATACCTTTCTCGTGTCACCTACCAGAAAAGGCTGTTAGTGAAATCTAAGCCCCCTAACCTCTGGGGTAGAGTTCTCACAGTAAACAATGCAGCCAACCTGTTAAACTCCAATTTGAAAATCAACAGAATACCTGCTAATTATAGCAACATCCAATTGCCTTTTGCAAGCTGAAAAGTCAGGGAGCTTGAACAGAAAACCTTTAGAATTCAGGCACACTATATACTGTAGGCACCTGGCTGCTGCTACACATTAACCACGGCTCACTAAAGTCATCCCCATACAAACTAATGACAGTGTTTGAAATCATGAAGGAAAACCCAGATCATGCAAAGCTAAATTTTTAATTTCTTCCATTCTGTTCACCTAGTCCTAAAGTTCAACTTCAATTCTGTTCACAGGTGCTCTATCCTGAAATCCAGCTGCATAGGTGTGCTCCACTCAACCTTAGACCTTTCTTCCCAGTTACACCTTGAATAATAAAATCCAGACCTCTAGATCTAGGGGTCCTCTGCCTCAAACTCAGATTCCTCTTCAAGGAGTTTCCTTCCTTGTCCAGATTCCTGCTTTAAAGTCCCTTCATCTCTCTCCTCAGAGGCTTAAAGAAATCTTGCAAGCCCACCCTGGTCACTAGCCTCCATCCAAGGATCCTTCAACTCAAGAAAGACTGCTTCTGTTTTCTCATCTCTGAAGTGAGGGAGTTGGTTGGTTAGATAATCTTTATGGTTCCTTCCAATTTTAAATTGATGATCCTATGATTTTTCATTCCCCTCTATTCCCTTTCTCAAACCCTGACCTTCCTGAGTCTAGCCTGCCACACCCTTTCCCATTACAAGCCATCTTTTACCTTCAGAGGGGCCCACTTTCTGCTCTTCACTACCCTTCTCACCTCCAGCACTACCAATCAGCCACCAAAGATTCAAGAGAAGTTTATCATTGTGTTTGTCTCTTCCCAATTCCAGTATTGCAAACCAGGTACCAAAGTTGCCACAAAAATTTATATTGCAGAATGTGCTTCAAAAGCAGCAATAAGGTGTAGTGAAAAGAGGACTGAGGAGCCAGGAAGCCTGGATTCTACTCTCGATTCTTCCGCTAACTAAACTAGCTTTGAAGTCATTTAACATCTCTAGACTTCAGTTTCTTAATCTGCAAATTCTTCAGATTTGGACATTTTCTTATGAGGAGTTTGTATTAACTGACTTCCTGGGTTAGCGGTACAGTGAAAAGTAAAGTGGAATTGGAGTTAGATGGCCTGTGTTAAATCTCAGCTGGACTATTTACTTAATCTCCAAGATTTCTTCTAACTCTTAATCTGTGATCCAATTCAAAATTTCTATGTCTCTGAAGTGAGAGAAGAATAGAAATTGGATTAAGTTATTCCCTTGAGTTCAGTCCCTCCACTTCACTCACCCCTAGTCACCGAAAGAGTCGGGGAAAAAAAAAATCTCTTAGGTCATTCTGGCCTTATTTACTATTAACACCTACTCAAGGGATAAAACTAAGACCCTCCCTCTCAGCTGTCAGTCACCCTGGAGATCCTACGCTGCTATACTGAGGCCCTACCAAAAAGCCGCAGAGATCACAGCAAGAGATGTTTAATGGGTATGTGATTTTCGCCTAGGAGTCTGGTTCCTAGTTTGGAAACAAAAGAAAAATAAAATGACAATTCCCCAACAGGCCATAAAATGCCCCCTTCATGTATGACAGGGAAAAGAAACCATGGAGGAGGAGGGGGGAAAGGAAGGATGGGGAAAAAGGGGAGGAGAGAAAAGAGTTTACCATTCCTTTGTGAGTCCCCCTCCCCATTTAGGAGCCCCCCAAGGAAGGAACAGGAAAAGGAAGTAAGAGAGAAGGGGGTCTACTCTGCCTTGATAAGCCCACCCAGTGTAAGACCCCCCCCAGGGAATGGGGATGGAGAAGTGTTCTGATCCCTCTTCTTTCTCCAGAACTGACTGAGGTAGTGAGGAAACCAGCCCTCTCACCCACTCCCAACTTGGGGGTTCGGGAAAGGGGGCAACCGGTGAACAAGGAGTAAAACCGATCACAACTGTATCCATCTGTCCAAGTTTCGTTGGTTTCAATGGGCTAGAGGGTGAGGACAATCCACGGGAGGTGCTGGGGGGTCGGGGAAGACTGATGACTGCTAAGCAGAGAGATGCCAGAATCGGGGAAACCAGCCGTCAGGGGAAGGGGTGAGGGGATCAAAGTGGGGGAAACATTAGAAGTGGGAGGAAGGAGAAGTAGTGGGGAAGGAAGAGGGGGGCAGCAAGAAGGAATTGAGGGAGAAGGCAGGCAACTACAACAGGGATGGATGTAGGGAGAGAAGAGGGCTTGGGAAAGGGGTGGGGGATGAGAGGGGAGCTACAAAAGTGAGGGGGCCTAGGAAGGGGTGCCTCGAGGCTAAAAGGAGTGACAGGGACCGAAGAGAGGGTGACTCGAGTGTTATGGAGGTGATGGAAACCAACGAGGGGGGCTGGAGGGTAACAGGGGTGACAGGAGCTGAAGGGGGGAGTCACTCGAGGGTAATAATGAGAGGGACTGAAGAGGGGGTGACTCGAGAATAATGAAGGCGATGAGAACTAAAGAAAAGGTGACTGGAGAGTAACAGGAGTGACAGGGACCGAAGAGGGGGTGACTCGAACAACAGGATTGAAAGAGGCTGAAGAGGAGATAAGTGGGACCGAGGAGGAGGTGCCCGGAGAATGACGGGGACCAAAGGGGGTGACGAGAAAACGGGGAAGGGGTCGCAGAGGAGGGAAAGACCTCGGGGAGGGCGGCCAGGAGGAGGACCAGGGCCCCGCCCGGGAGGGGGGGCGGAGGGGAGAGGGCGCGGGCAGCGGGATCTGGAGGGAGCCGAATGGGAGAGAAAGAAAGTGAGAACAAGGGTCCCTGCGCCGCCATGTCCCGGCTCCCCGCAGCCCACGCACTCCCCTTCCCGGGCCGGGCCGGGAGGACCCCCGGCTCCGCCGCCGTCCCCCGTCCGCCCCCCCCAGGGCCCTCCGCTCTTCCCGCCCGGGCTCGGCCGCTGCCGCCGCCGCCACACCTACCCCCGGCTCCGCTCTCCCCGGGTCGCTCAGTTCCCGCGGCCGCGCGCGCGCTTCCGCAGACCCCGCCCCCAGAACCTCCTCCCTCCCTCCCGGGAGGCGGTGACAGCGCCCTCACACACCGCGCCCCGCCCCTTTCACCCCGCGCGCCCCCGCCCGCGCGCTCCAAGACCTGGGCTCCAGGGCGGAAGGCGGGACTTCCTTTGGCGCGCGGCCGCCGCTCGGGGCGGGATCCTTTAGGCTGCCCTGGGGACCGAGGACAAGGCCCGGCGCCTAGGGGACAGCCGGAGGAGCTGACGGTAGAGGGGGGCGAGGCAGGATTTCGGTTCCGGCTCTAGCAGGAGCCCCAGGACCGGCCCCCGACGCTCCTATCGGTTATTTCTGCCTCAGACCAAGCTTCTGATCGCCCTTCGGTCTGGCCACACCGACCTGGCAGCTCGACACCCGCTACGGCCCCTCATCCCCCGTCCCCGTGCCTTTGCCCTGGCCGTCCCCCCTTCCTGGCCTCCTCTCCGTCCTTCCTCTACCCTCAGTGCCAGCGAGAAAGTTACTTTGCAATTACTTTGTATACAAAAGCGCTTTTCGTGTTAACTCGTTTGATGCCTTCAGCAGCCTGGGAGGGAGGTGCCGCTGTTGTCCCCGTTTTACAGATAAGGAAACTGAGACTTGTCTTGCCCGATTTCAGACCGAGGTATCCGGAACCCCAGGTCCGGCCCGCCATCCGCTGCCCACACAGACCGTTAACTTGTGCGTGTGTTGTCTGGACGGAGACTAGAAGCGCCTTGAAGGCAGGCACTGTTTCCTTTCTCCCTTTGTGTCCCACCTTGCCTGGCACAGTACAAAAGGAGAGAAATAGAAGCTTTAAAATAATAGCAAGTGTTAGGGAGGAAGCAGAGGTGGAAGAGCATACTTGTCTCTGAAGTCAGAGGATTTGTGTTTAATCTGAAAACCACTGCCTTTGGGACCGAAGAAGAGTCACAACCTTCCCTGGCCTCGATTTCCGTCTATGCCAAAGAAGGAGGCTGGAGGAGATAGACTTTGGATGCTTCGTATATGTAGTGGACAGGTTTTGGAGTCAGATGAGCTAGGTTTGAATCCCAGTTACCTTTATGACCTCGGGGAAAATACTTTGTACCTCAGTTCCCTCTTCTGAAATTGAGGGATTGGACTAGACCTCTAAGGGTCACTTCAAACTCTATGAAACTATAAATTACGAAAGGTAGACTGGGGTGATTAATAATAATAATAATAGCTTACAATGATATAACATTTTAAGATTCATAAATAATAGATTTGCATAGATTATTTCAGGTGAACCTCACAACAGCCTTCTAGAATAGGTGATATTCCTATGCCCTTTTTACCCAGTAAAAGAGTAAGCCTCAGAGAGCATAAATGATTTACCTGGGATTACTCAGGTATTCATTGTGAAAGGCAGGATTAAAAACTAGCTCTCTAGGTGAACTATCCACTCTGCCATGCTGGCCTTAGAAGGTAGAGGATATGGAGTGCTGAAACTGAAGGTCAAGAAGACCTAAATCCGAGTCTTCAGCCGTCATCCTTCGAAGTAGGTCATCTTCTTCAGCTCGTCGTCTTCCTCGACCAAGGGATCCCAGCGGCCTAGACATCATGAGAAAGCTCAGCGCTGCCCTTCGGTGAATGTCCCAAAAACCCGAAGAACTTTCTGCCAAAAGTGTGGCAAGCACCAGCCTCATAAAGTGACGCAGTACAAGAAAGGCCAGGATTCCCTATACGTACAGGGGAAAAGGCGATACGATGGGAAGCAGAGTGGCTATGGTGGTCAAACAAAACCAGTTTTCCGAAAAAAGACAAAGACCACAAAAAAGATTGTACTGAGGCTTGAATGTGTGGAACCCAACTGCAGGTCTAAGAGGATGCTTGCCATTAAGAGGCGTAAGCATTTTGAACTGGGAGGAGATAAGAAGAGAAAGGGCCAAGTGATCCAGTTCTGAACTTCATTGTTTTCATCTTAATAGAAAAAAATCATTCCATTCCATTCCTTGGTTTTGTGTTTTCTGTCTTGGAAAGGAAGAGGCTTGAATAAAACCAAATCTAATACTATGTGAAGCTTTTCCTATGTAGGAAAAGTTCTTGAGGATTTGACTGAGTGTTGTGACTTTAATCATCTACTTAATGAGATTTTTGTATCATGGAGAGAAAGCCCAGCTGGACATTTCTAGGGGGCCTGGGGACCTTGGTTATTAGTACTATGGCTAAAATAGTTACTGACAGCCTGAATTCCTAGGCAAATCAAGGATACAAAGTAATAAAGATAGGGATAGCTAGCCCATTTTATAGGTTTCCAGCAAATCAAAAGTAATTAATTCAGGCATTGCCCTGTTTCCAAAATATTAATAAAGTGGTTTCCCATATCTGTTTGGGTTGTTAGGGTTCTTTGTGGCGAACTAATTAATAATGATTTAATTGCCTGGTCATTAAAGGGATGGCCTATTAACTGAAAACTCTTTTGTACCTTGTTTTCAGAGTATTAATCAAGTGATTTTCCGTATCTAAAGGGATGGCCTGTTAATTGAAAACTGATAATTATGTTTAGGGGTGGGTGGGAATGACAGCTGGTCAGGATTTGAAACAGTAAAGAATGGAGGTCATTGTTGCTTTATTTTACATCGTTTTATGTATTACATAAACCCATATTAGGCTTTAAGCCCCCTCGAGGGCAGAATGTTTGTCTGTGTCAATCTTTGTATCTTGGCACAGTGCCAGCACCATGCCTTTCACACAGAAGGTGCTTAATAAATGTTGAGTCTTCCTAAAAAAAAAAGAAGAAGAAGACCTAAATCTAAATCCAGCCTCTGACTTCTGGTATCTTTATGATCAAGCCCAAACTATTTAATTTCTCTAAGCCTTGGAAGACTCTTAAAAGAACTGGGAAGTTGTAGTCAATAAAAAGGCAGTCAAGTATTTCTTAAAATGCCTACTATGTGCTAGGAACTATGCTAAGCACAGAGGTTACAGAAAAAGGCAAAAGACGCTTCTGTCAGGGAGCTCACAGCCCACTGCATCCTGAGCCATCTCCAGTCATCTTGACCTCTGTCTTGCCACTGAACTTTCAAGACTCTGGAAGAGAGAATGAGGTGAGAATTTTGCCACAGCTCTGCCTCACTTACATCCAGTTCACTCAAGTCAAGACTGGTAATGTCACTCTTCCTTCTCAAGAATGAAGGATGAACAAACAATGTTACAGGGAAGACAACATGAAAATAACTATGTACAAACAAGATAGCCAGCAGGAGGGACTAGCAGTTACATGATGGTTTATTAGGTATCTCATGACAGGAAGAGCTTAGGTGGAGAGGAGGGGATTTTGTCACTTCTTTTAACTGACAGCCTTAGAAAAATGCACACCTTGTATACAGGACCAAGTATATAGTAAGACCAACTTTCTACTGCAAACACACAGTTCACAAAATTATTTAAAAAAAAAAAGCTCCCTCAGGGAGCTTATATTATAATGGGAGAAATAACGTGTCGATCTAGATATAGAAATATACAGAGCACATACCAGGTAACTTCATGGGGAAAGGCACTAGCTGCTGAGAGGGGAGGAAGGGACAGGAAAAGGCCTCATTTAGAAGGCAGTACTTGAGCTGAACCTTGAAAGAGAGTAATGTTACTTCCTTTTTTGATGAGATTACTAAATTGTCAGACCAGGAGAATACCAAAGATACATCTTTGATTTTAGAGCATTTGACAAGGTATTTTGTGGGAAGAGACTAAATCAGGATAAATCAGAATCAATTGAACTAGATAACCCAATGTTCAATAACCCCAAAACATAAATTATTTAGGAAAAAATCATTTTGACAGAAATTTCTGAGAAAAAAATAGAAAATAATTTAGCATAAATTAGATTTAGACTAATATCTTATACCACTTATCACGATGAACTCAAAATGGATAGGTATACTATACCTATATAAAGGTTGTACCATTTTTAAAATTGAAGGAAATCATATCAGACACTTTTCACAGTGTCTCTGGTGCTATTCTTATGGAAAAGGTGGAGAGATTTGAACTAGCAAGTAGTACAGTTGGACGAATTCAGAACTGGTCAAATGGCTAAACCCAAATTGCAGTCATTAATGGTCCAATGTTAACCTTTAAGAATGTGACCAGTAGATCATACCAAGTTTATGGGCTCTGTGTTATTTAATATTTTTGTCAGTGATTCAGAAAAATATGTAAATCCTTATTAATTTTATAAATTACAAAAAGGCAGATGACAAGATTCAAAAATATTTTGACAAACGTACATTGAACTGAATCTAATTCAATGAAATTCCATGGGAATGAATATATAAAGTCTTATGCTTGAGTTCGGAAAGTGAAATTCAAAAGGACAAAATGTGAAGACATAATTGGGTTTTAGTATACTTCGAGCTCATTATGTGTCAACAGTGTGAGAAAGGAACTAAGAAAGGTAATTCAGTCTTGAGCTTAATAGTCCCATTACACAATATATTTTGCACAGTTCTAGGAGCCACATTTTAAGGACACTGATAAGCAGAATAGTATGTAGATAAAGGTAGCCAGGCTGATTGAGGTCCTCAGGTTCTTCCAAATGAGTTTATATTCTAAATCCATATTGCTTTTGGCTGCTATAGTCTCTGCTTGGCAAAGAGATTGAGTGTTTGCTAGCTGAGGCAGTGTCTAAGCTCTTGTGGCCTACTTTTGGTTTGATGATTAATTTATATCACATAGGAAACAGTGGTGGTCTGTATCGATAGGTATTCTTTTATCCATTTCCTATTTTCAGAAACTTATTTACATAAGTCAAATTGGTACCATTTTAATATCTGCTCATTTTCTGTTCAAGGTGCTGAGATAGGAGATCAGTTCTTAAAAACACCTTATAAACCTCTTTTCGGAATCACCATTCTCTTTTCTTCCTGTCATTTCTCTTGACAATCCTTTTATGATTCTCTATACCATTTCCTCTTCTCTGTGGGTTACTTCCACTATACTTCCCCTTAAAGATATTGCCAATTTCAGGAACAGCAAATAGGTTCTTAGTGGGACCAATGAGAACTACTAGGAAATGTCTTTGTAATAATTACCTGGAAATAGGCAGTTCTCTCAACAGTTAGTGTTTCTTAACATCATGAATCTGGATTCTTAGATGTGCCCTTTCCCTTCTATCTTCTCCTACTACCTCTCTCCCTCATCTTTATACACTTATATGGGGAACAGAGAAAAGAATAATCAGACCAGACCAGCGTGTACGTCAGGAATGGAGGTGTCAAACTTATTGTCAGCAAACAGCAAGCTGCCAGCAAAGCTCCCCAGTGCAGCCTGAACCAGTTTAAAATGTAATTGGAAAATGTTAAAATAAAAATATAATATAACACAGATAATATTAATTTATGGTTTTCTATGTCAGTATGTGCCAACAGGGATCCTTTTTTATTTTATCACTAGTCTGAAAAATCAGCAATTAAAGCCAACACCAGATACCTCTGGTGCAGAAACTTTGATATGGAACTTTGTTAATACAAAAATACATAGTGAGATATTAGAGGATAGCATGGAGTAAGCAGAGAAGTATCTACTGAAAATGGGATTATCTATTCTGTCAGTTTAAAGAATCAGATTCTTGGAGTTAATTATGTTTTTAAAGTGCTACTGTTTTACATTCTCTTCACCAGGTTTTCTATTAACACCTATCCGGGTAGACCCATTTCCCTTCAGAAACCCGGCCAAGCCTAGAGATGGAAAACAATAAACAACTTCTAACTTTAGGACCCCAGCAGAACTTTTGGTACAACCTGAATAAAAAACACATAGCACACACTCCAGGCAACTTTGGGCTTCCCCCACCCTGTCAGGCTTGGCCATTATAAAATGTTTATACACACCCATAAAATGGGGACTGAAAGGATGTGAAATGTTTAGACCTTTGTGAATAAGCCAGCAGATCTGTCTCTAGCTGGGACAAGCTCCTTCCAGCCTTTGACTGTATGAAGGAATTTTAGGACTTCCTCTGCATATGCTAGTTAATCTCCTTTTAATAATATTTTTCCCCACAAGGAGGAATCTGAATTTATAGAATTGTGGTCAAATGATATACGTATAAATCTGACCTTCCTGAAAATGACTGTTTTATAGGAAATACCTTCCATATTCTAAATACAGGTTTCATTTAGACAGAAAATCTTTGCTCTCATTCACTAGATATATTAAAGGATGCAGTAAAGCACTATATTCCTCCCAAGAAACATTTAAAGCATTTTATACATACAGGGAAACAAAACAGTGGCTTGGAGATCTGTCAGATGGATAATGTGGTTACTGTGTGAAGACTCAGTACCATAGGACTCGTAAACTGTCAGTTAAAAAATCCAACTACAAAAGGAAATAGCAAATAAGCAGTCTTTAAGAGACTAGTTTAAAATTTTTGTGTTGATTTCTACTGAGGAGGATCATCAAAGACAGGACTTATTGGAGATGTGTCCCAAAGTTCTTTGGTGATAAGAGATTAATTACAAGACCCCACCATCAGATTCTGTGGTGTGATCTCAAAGATGTAAGGACTGCCATCAACTATTCCAAATCATATCAGCATTGTATAGTAGAAAGTACACTTGACTGAAGGTCAAGATACTTGGCTTGACATCAGCTATGAAACCTTGAGCCAGTCACTATCTATCTGAGCCCCAATTTCCTCATCTCTAAAATGACATTTTTGGACCAAAGGATCTTTAGATCACTTTAATGAGTGAATATTTGCTAATTCTCCATAATTCAATTTAACAAGCTCATATTAGACATCTACTAAACCTAATGTAGTGTTGTGCTATTTTGATATATACCAGATACTACCAAATAGACATAAAACAAAAAAAGCCCTTAAGGACCTTTTTATAATTGTAGTGGCAGGAGAAATATGTAGAAACTAGAAAATACAGCCAAGTAAAAGGTAATACGACAGAGGAACCCCATAATTCGATAATCCCTTCATAACCCAGATTCATTGCTGGATTTGGGGGATAAATATAATAAGCTTCTATCCAATACATTTACTACCCTCTGACCAGGCAGAAACTATAAATCAATAGCAAAAAGTTTAATTAGGACAGAATAGCAAATTAAATATGGAAACAAAGTTTTGATGAGGTGGGGCGATAGGTGTTACAGTGGCTCCAATGACCAGAGTCCCTGAGTGGGCAGTCTGAAATGAATTCATAGGATCAAGTATTCTGAGTCAAGTTGGTAAAAGTTTATCGTTACACTATACAGTGGGCAGGAGGTCTTAGGGAACATGCAAACTTAAAGAAGTCATAAGTATAGTTTATAAAGAGTTACAATAGTAAATCAGATGTCAATTATGCTAACTAGGTGAGTAAGGGTAGGATTAGGGAGGAGTTAAAGAGTGGTCAGTGCTTAAAGTAACGTGCACTTTTAATATCAACTGTGCAGGTGTATTGCCCATAATTCACTGGGAAATAACTCAAGAGGGGGCTACCTGGAGGTGTGGTTTTAGGCTTGAAACGTCACTAAGTCAACTAGCGGTCAGGGCTGACTGAGAAGTGCCTAGTCTGCCACCCGTCAGTGTCATGTTTGACAAGATGGATGTTTGGAACCAAGGCTAAAGGGGATTCAGGATGTGCCTAATTGGCTGAGGAGTTAACTTACAGATCGTGCATTGAAGGATTCATAGGTGCAGCTGGCCATTACCCTAACGGGAGATAAACAGTTCATGAATTGTTGCTAGGCAGAGTGCTGGCAGGGGGAAGGGGCAGAGTTAATGCTCTGAAGTGGGAGGGGGGATGTGATTTTACAAATTGGTTTTACAAATTGATTTTACAAACATAGATACCCCCAAGCACCCCATCAGTTAGAGAGCCATTCTTACCAAATGCACACATGTATATACCACACACACACACACACACACACACACACGTTAAAAATGGAATATGAGCAATATCATGACCACACAACAGAAAAGAATTAGTTTCCAGAGAACTCACTATGAGGGTCAGTTTAGTCATATCATCCCAAGAATATTTTTAGATGAAACCATGGAAGAACAACAAATTAACATGAAACTGAATAGTTGTTCTGATGTTCTATAATGACCAGTTCTTATTAGTGATAGTAGTGGGAAGACCACATTTGGACTCAATCACCTCAGTATCCAATCACTAATTTATTATATGACAGAGTGACAATAGTACTGCAGAAGAAATCCATGCTGAAGACAATATGGTTTGAAAGGTACTCAGATCAGCTTTAAAGATACTGGTGAGGGGAGGCTCAGTGGCACAGTGAATAGAGCACTGGCCTTGGAGTCAGGAGGTCCTGAGTTCAAATCCAGCCTCAGACACTTAACACTTACTATCCACGTGACCTTAGGCAAGTCACTTAACTCCAATTGCCCCTCCAAAAAGAAATTTAAAAAGATGCTGGTGAAATTTTAACAGAATAAGAAAAAAACCATGTGGTCCTGTTACCAAAGGTGATACAGAAAACATAAGCAACCACTGACCCTTATGCTTACTTTCTTATCCCTATAAAATATGAGAGTGGTCTGGACATGGAAAATAAAGAAAGGCAACAGGTAGGGTTTTATAGTTGTCTACATCTTCAATATCTTCATAGTCAGAGGATTGACTGAAAGGCTAGATAAACAGCTGGGTGGTGCAGTAGAGTAGTTAGGAAGACCTGAGTTCAAATCCAGTCCCAGACATTTATTGGCCTTGTGACTCTGGGTAAGTCATTTAACCTCTATCTGCCTCAGTTTCCTCAACTGCAAAATGAGGATAATAATAGCATCCACCTCATAGAATTGTTGCAAGGATCAGATGAGACAATATTTGTAAAGGGCTTAGCACCGTGCCTGACACATAATAGATGCTTAATAAATGCTTGTTCCCTTCCATAGATAATATACTGCCTCACTGTTATTAGTTTGTTACATTTCTTAAAACACATTTGACAGGGTAGAATAAAATGCAGCCTTGGAGACTCCTGATATAAGCTGTTTCCAGCACATATGTTAAGGGCATATACAATTCCTTGCCAGATTTGACCATGGAAATCATTTGACTCAGTGATCCAGGAAACATCATTATCAGGTGAGGCATGAAGCAGAGTGCTGAGCACCCAGCAGTATCATAGAGGATATTCTCTATGCAAACAACAAACAGAAGAGTATTGTAATTCCCTATTGGAGGAGAGGTTCTCCAGATGTTTCTGGGCAGTCTGACCATAAGTAAAAACAAAAATAGTATCTGACATTTATGTTTACAAGGGGAGCAAGGTGATGCAGTGGATAGAGCACCAAGCCTGATGTCAGGAAGAGCTGAGTTCACATGTGACCTCAGACACTTACTAGCTGTGTGACCCAGGGGAGCGAGTCACTGAAACCTGTTTGCCTCAGTTTCCTCACCTGTAAAATGAGCTGAAGAACGAAATGGCAAACCCCTCCAGTATCTTTGCCAGGAAAACCCCAGATGGGGTCACAGAAAGTTGGACCCAACTAACATGACTGAACAACACAAAGAGCTCTACATAAATTTCCTCATATGATCATTACAACAGTTCTTTGAAGTAGGCACCCTGGTTGTTTTTATTCTCATTTTATAGATAAAAACAAGCTGTATTTGCATACATGAAGTATTGAAGAATCAGAAGAAACTTATAGAAAGAACTTATAGAGAACTTATAGAAAGATATGAACAAAAATCATATAAATGAGATTTGCACTGGTGGAATAGCTACTCCGGTGAGAATATAGGACCTTTGAAATAGGAACTATACATTCGTGTCTGTACTTAAGTAATTAATTCATCAAATATGTATTATGTTTCTGTTATATCAAAGGAACTGTGATAGATACTGGGAATACAAAAACATAGTTCCTGTCTTCCTAAATTCAGGTGGGAGAATAAGAGCATACAAGTATGATATAAAGTAGAATAAGACAAGACTTATCTGTTTGGGGAAAGAGGTCAGAAAAGGGGCCATGGAGGAAGTAGTCCCTGCATTGAACTTTGAAGAAAGAAATTAATTTCCCAGAATTTCTGAGTTGGAATAGACCTCTGAGACCCTCCACAACAATTTATACAGAATTCCACAACATTCCTAAAAATAGTTATCTAGACTTTTGCTTGAAAACCTCTAGTAAAGGGGAACTTTCTACCTCCTGAGTAAAAGATATGATTATTAATAACCAATGATTTGGGGAGATGCAGAGTTCTTCCCCTTTTTCTAAAGTCCTCATTCCAAGGCTCAGCCTCCGAAGGACAGAATTAATGATAATAGATAAGATTGACATTCTTCTCAATCTAAGTCATGGGTGCAGAACCTGTGGCCTTGAGGCCATATGTGACCCTCTAGGTCCTTGGGTGTGGCCTTTTGACCAAGTCCAAGTTTTATGAAACAAATCCTTTTCTTGAGTGGATTTGTTCTGTGAAGTTTGAATTTAGTCAAAGGGCTGCACTTGACCTAGAGGACCACTTGTGGTCCTTTTGTCTCAAGGCCACAAGTTCCCCAGCCCATATCTAGGTATTGATACCCCACCCCACCCAACTTTACAAGGAATATAATCTAAGGTGGCCTACTCAGGCTTGGATGGGGGATCCTTTGTCTAATTTGCCCAAGACTGGGGGTGATTTGAAAGTAAATGGCATATTCAAAGTCATATCCCTAGTCCATCATTAGAATAGGTTAACCTCATTATAATAATCATTCTCTCTCATTAATTGTTATCTAATCAGAGTTGATTGCCACCCTCAGGAACACCCACTCTTCCAAGGGTATATAAACTGTTAATCCACTGCCATGAGTCATCTTTGATCTAAGAGAGGTGGCCAAATGACTATCCATTTTATTAATGATATGCTAGCATCATTAATAAGGATTATTAATTACCCAGAAAATATATTTCAAGAACTTTTTAAATGTCATGGGAGGCATCTTATTTTACCTCTGGTCAGCACAAAATATTTTTTGGGGTGTAAATAATCTTTCGTTATTCTGTATTTATAAAGACCAATTAACATAAGCATTTCTACCTATAAAAAAAGAATAAAAAGGGGAGGATTGAACACAAAACTTCAAATCGCTTTCAGCAGCAGCTTGTCTTTATTTTAAAGAGTATATCAAATTTAGCATGTTAGTTTCAAAGCTGTCCTGCCTATTTGTGTCACTGTGAGTCTCTCTTTGTTCTCTTTTTTAAAAATGTTTTATCATTATCACTCACTTCCCTTCTCCCCAAAGCCTTCTACTAGGTAAAAAAATCTTCCCTGTGTCTAATAAGCTACCTCAAGAAAAAGCCATGATTTTACATATATGTGTATATGTATTGTATTTATATGTATGCATATCTATATATATAGTCATGGCATTTACATATATGTAATACACATACAAAATACACTCCGTGTGTGTGTGTGTGTGTTTGAAATTAGGCAGCTGAATTTGTTTAGAAAGTTTTTCCTTTCATATAGTCAAACCTGCTCCTCTGCATCTTCCACCCATTGTTTCTACTTTTGTCCCCAGGACCAAACAGTGCAAGCATAAGCTCCTTTATACCATTCCTTCAGACACCTGAAAACAGCTATCATGTCCCACCCTAAGACTTCTCTAAGCCAAACAGTCCCAGGCCACTCAAACATACAGCATGATTTCTCTCACTTTCCCAGTCACCCTCCTTTGGATGTGTTCTCTCGTCAATGTTCTTTCTAAAATTACATGCCCTAAACTGAGTAAATATTTCTTGCATGCTTGGACAAAGTAAACTTATACCCTCCCTCATTCTGAATACATTTTTATTTCTTAAAACAGTTTAAGATTGCATTAGATTTCTTATATGTCAAACTACTAATCCGTTTTGAGCTTATTATTCAGTCATTTCAGTAATGTCCGACTCTTCATGACCCCATTTGAGTTTTTCTTCGCAAAGATACTGGAATGGTTTTTCCTTTCTTTCTCTAGCTCATTTTACAGATGAGGAAACTGAGGCAAACAAAATTAAGTGACTTGCTAGTAACAGAGTCACACAGCTAGTAAGTATCTGAAGCCAGATTTGAACTCAGGAAAATGAGTCTTCCTGACCTCAGGGCCAGTCCTCTATCTATCGTTCTACCTTGCTCCCTCACTCTGAACACATTTCTAAAAAAAAAAAAAAGTTTTAAGATTGCATTAGATTTTGTGGATACTATGTCAAACTGCTAGTTCATTTTGAGTTTACAATCCATTAAAGCCTTCAGTTTTTTTCCCCCACAGACTCTATTGCCTAGTCATGTCTTTCCCAATAGACAAAGATTTAAAGGCATGGGAGAATGGCTTTTATGAATATACAGAAATTAGGGAGGGGTGGGGAAAGGAATAAAATTGGTAAAAACTTAATAATAGAGTTTTGGTGGAACAAAGGGTATATATTAAAGTGAACAGTATGAAATAAGCCTGGAAGATGCATTAGAATTAAATTTTGGTGGGCCTTAAATATCATTTTAAGGAGCTTGTATTTTATCCTGTTAGCCATTAAGAAGTCACTGAAGATCTTTGAGCAGGAAAGTGACATGGTTAGGCCTGTGCATTAGGAAAATTGTTTTTAGAAATGTTAATGAAGGATGTATAGGAGGGGAGAGAGACAAGAGGCAGGGATACTTTTACACTATTCCTGGTGGTAAGTGATAAGGGGTTGATCTTGGATGGTAGCTAGGTGAGTGGAGAAGAGATTTAGACATTCCAGTCAAATTTGACTATTATCTATTCCCTGATATTGACCATCTCCCATTTCCATAAATTTACATGGGCCATCTTCTATGCCTTCCATCATCTGTTAGAAATACTTCTCCTTCAAGATTCCACAAAGCCTTTCCCAATCCTCATAGATGAACATATTATCTTCACTCTCAAATTTTTCTAGGGAACTTTATCTGGATTTTTGCTTTGTCCTTATCACCATCATTGTACTATACTATACTTATCATCATATTTGTACTATCTCCATGTACGGGTCCATATTATTATTGGGAACTGCATTTCACCACAGACTTGTGAAGAGAGCAGTAAGTAATAACAATACCCCAACAAAGACTGTTACTTAAAGGGAATATTTGCAGCACACCTTAGGTGGCTGTATATAGATTCTCATGGGATGCAAGGTCTGAGCAGGTTATTGAAGAGAAAGAAGAAAATGGTTGTAAGAACAGAAAGTTATCTCGTAGCCCCTTCCTTTAAAGAGATTATATTCCATCAGAGAAAGGTGGCAAATCACTGTTGTTTATGTAAGATTGAAAAAAAAAATCACCTCCTTGGTATCCCTCATTAAAATAATTATCACTATTTTACTGTTCTTTCTCCAAAATTTACTGGATGACCTTTTACCTGATGAAATCTCCAGGTCTTCATCATCATTCCTGGAAGTATAGGAAGGTGCTTCTTTTTGTGACAGTCCAATTCTCCTTTCTGCCAGAAAGCCTTGGACTTGTTGCTTAATTCAGTAATTAGTCTTCTTTTTCACTTTTGTATCTTTCTTCTGCAGCCCCCTCCATTCAACATCTCAGCAAAGAATGAGTGTCGTTTGTATTCTCACAGACTCTTTATTTCCTGCATGAAGAATGCCCATTCTTTCAAGGAATACATCATTCTCCCTGAATTTTCTTCATCATTCTCTCTTCATCCCGAAGAGTATGCATTAATTTCTTGAACCCTTTTCACCTTTCCCTCTTAGTATGGTAACCAAGCTGTACATGGGACATATATAGATTTTAACTTGGTAATATAAACATTGTATACTTTCTGCATTTTATTATTCTATTCACCTTCGATACTTACTTGAATTAGTTTCCCATGTCTTTCTCTACTTTTTAAAAGTTGTTTTGGCTAATCCTTAGTGCTATGGCAAATTTTCTATTTTGTTGTGCTATGTAACAGCTCTGGGGACTCAGTCACTGAGGGTTTCTGAACAAGTTTTGCTTTATTTATATAAAGTGCTTTCTTTCATAACAAGACAATACTATCTATTTCTCTGCTTTTATTTGGCAATTAGGATATTGCTGCCATGTTTGAATGCAATAATTCCCATTTAATGATTCTCAAATCCCTTGGGATTCACAACAATGATCCAAGGAGGTCATCTTAAAAATTATTTAATGGTGCCTTAAAAGCCTTAAACAGTAAATAGTTGCCTAATTATGTTGCAAATATGTTTTCCTTTGTGATAAGCATGTGCATGTTTAAAGCATTATAAGTTTGTTTCTGCAGTGATTTAAAATTATCATGATAATGTACACAATAGTGTGAGTGTTCATGCAGCAATTATATCAGATTCTGACATCTTCTCACTAAGTTCTTAAAAGTCAGACTTAAGGTCTAAGTTCTAAACCTGTTCTTGTAACTTTTCAATCTGGCAAAAAAAAATTGTTTTTTTAAGTTCTTAAGGTTCTGATTTAATTCAGTTCTAAGATCTAAACATGTTCCTGGAGTTTCTAAACCTGACATCAAATTGTTTCCAAATCACCACAGAGTTTAAACATTCAAGCAAAAACTGATTCCTAAGGCTGGTTAGACACATATAAGTAGCCTCATTTTATTCCATACGCTAAACCTACCTCATTCTCCTCTGTTACTCTCTAACCATACCTCATTAGCTAAATAATCCTGCAAATGTCAGATTTTGAAAACCATGATCACTGGGTATGCACATTACAAGCCATCATGGACCATCACAAACATTCTATAGAAACGCCCTTTACATTATTTCTCTTTGTAGCATTAAGGTTGTTTTTCAATTGAAACTTTTTTCTCCACTTATGTCACCATTCTTCTATCTGCCAGATTTTCAAATGAACTAATTGGCAACACTGGTTAGTCATTCAGTGAGTTTCTGTGAGAGTACACCCAGATTGTCAGTGACAGAAGAGAATAAAGTCACATCTGAAGAGATTTTCTTTACAAAGGTTAGTTTATTATATATAAATATTATTTTAAAAAATAAAGCAATATATGTAATTGAACTTTAAATATATATTATCACTAAGTACAGCACTGTCATTAGCTAGTAGAAAAGTAAATATTTTGTATCATAACTATTCATTTTTGTTGGTTGGTAAAATGGCTAATAATAAAATGTTAATTTCTATTTCTCAGAAAGAGAAAGTTTTTCCTACCATTTCCATACCACAGTTGTATAAGCAAACACTCTCACTTTATTCTTATTTCTAAATCAAAGTACAGAAAGAAACAATGCAAAATCAGGTTTTAGACTGTTTGTCTGGTGTTGAGCCAAATATTGCAAGCCTTTGTTCAAATAAAAATATCTAGCACCAAAATTAAGGAGAAACACATACACACACACAATTATTACATTATGTTAAATATCTAAAAGTTGTGACTTATTTTATTAAAAATTCCATTTGCATTCTACAAAATATGTAAAATAAATTTAATATGAAATTATGAAAATAACATTGAATATATTAGACTTTCTTGGATTACTTCTCTTAATTTTTGCAGAATGTTCCAAAAATATTTATAATTGTATTAGAGTTTTATAATTTTATATTTAGAACTTTTATAATAGCATGTAGAAATTTTTATATTTTATAATTATAATTACATAGCATGATTTTTAATATGGACCTTTTTAAGCAAAAGCTATTATTGTTGTAAACACTTAATGAATAAATATAAAAAATATTATGACTAGTATATTAAATTACCCTGGGGATTAACAACACATTTTTCTTTTGATGAAAATGGTTCATGGAACTAAAAGAAAAATTCTAAACCATTGCTCTAATGCAAGCAGAACAAATAGGTCATGTGTTCTTGCTGCCAGAGCTCCAGATAGCTCATTCCCATTTTACTCTTTTGCTAGGCACATAGTCTTCAGATCCTTGAAGGGAATGTGAAACTTTAATAGAAGTAGTCAAATCTGAATGTTTTGCAGATAGCAGTGACTTTGGTTTCACATAATTATAGACATTTTAAACTAGACTATACCTTCAGAGCTCATGGGGACTCATCCTTCATTTGACAGATGAGGCAGCTGAGGTTTAGAAAGGTTCATTGACTTTTCCCAGAGTCTAAAATTAGGTGAATTCCAGTCCCAAAATATAGGTTGCCACTCCAAACCTGTTATTGTATATGAAGAGGATCCAAGTATATTGATCCTGTTATCAACAGGAGAATATGAATTGTCTTAACAATAACTAGTAATTACTAGTTCTAAGAGGTCCTCTAGTTCAACTTCTTCAAGTCATAGATGAAGCAACTTTTCTCACTCATGAGTTCATCCCCTATTTCCAAATGATTGATAAGTTTTATATAGATATACATGCATATATGTATATATACACACACTTTTATTTATATATATTTATATACACATATGTACATACATGTATATATACCTATGTTTATATATACATACTTTTATTTATATATACATATCTGTATGTGTATATATGTATGTATATATACACACACATACACACACACCCCTACATAATATATTTCTAAGGTCTTCTTTCAGTTCTTTTAATTACCTTATCTAATTAATTAAGGAATTAGCATGATGTAGTAGGAATACTACTAGAATGTGGCTAGGGGGTTTCAGTTCTGTTTACAGATTTATTCCTAAGTAGCAGCTGTATGAGGTCCAGTAAATCATTTCATGTCTCAGTACCTAAAATGTCTCATATGTGAACCAAAGGGGTTAGACCACATGATCTAAAATACCCTTTCTAGCTCTATGGTTAATTTATTAGGGAAAATATATTGCTTACAAAGAGTATCTTAAAACCACATAAACTTTATCTAAACCAAAAAATGATTGAGCAGATCTCATATGTTTGGTGTCTGTAGTACTCAATAGTAGTGCAGAATGCCCTTGAACTTAACCTAACAGACGATGATTCAAAAAACTAAGAACTATTGAGTTGGTCAGTTACTATTACCTGCACTTTTGCTAAAACTACTAGAAGTATACATAATGCTTTTTCTTGCACAGATGGTAGGAATATAATCATATAACAATTTTTTCAGACTTTGATTTAAGATTATGCATTTTAATGAAGGATGGGGAATTTTAATAATCTGAATTTTTCCTTATGACAAAGGAAGAAGATACTTCCTTATTAAAATTTCTACTAAGTGAATATCCAGCTAGCAGAAGATTGAAATTTTAAAGATATTTATAGTTTTACTAATCAAGTAGATTTCCAAACTGGACAATAAGAGCTATAAAATATAACATATTCCATAACCCTAGGATGCACTTTCTTAATCCTTGATGTGTTTATTTAAGAATCTGAGATTTTAAGTAAGAAAGAGGGCAAAGGGTAAAAATATCTAATTGATGGGCTGTTACAGTAATCAACAAAGGGGATAATCAGTCTATATAAAAATAGCTATCAGCAGAGTCAAATAGCCTTCCTATAAAACCTAACTTCAGTTATGGCAGTATATGTCAATCTGGAAACATGAACTAATGGTTACCTTCACTTGAATATATTCTAAATTTTGGTACAAGTTCTTATCAGAAAGGAATTAACCAGAAATCCCTATGTACACTTATAAACCCTTCAGTATATTTAAAGAAGGACAAATCATTAATCCCTGTCAAAGCAGGTATGCATAGGTCCCATATAAAAAAAGTATTAGAAGTTTGAAGCCAGAGAGAGAATTGCACTGAAAGAATTCCAAAAAATTAAATGGAGATGCTTCATTTAAATATATAAAGACATACTGGATTTAAAGAAGATTCTTGAGTTCTCTGTATATTTGCTTCTCCTCAAAATGATTTCATTTATGTATTTAATGCTGAAGTTTAATATGTTTAATCATGAGCAAATGGAAGAGAATCAAGTTGGCTTTGTCCTCAGTGCCACAGCATGCTAGCACTTGTCATTTACTGCTGTAACTTGAACAGCTGTCAATTAAAATTCCATATTAGTCTAGAAGGCCCAAAATTCAGTTGATATTTTTAGTTGTAAAATTAAAGTTTTCTTTGTAATAATTGCACGAGATGCCAGATGGCATGATAGAGATTCTCATTGTTTATAAATTTTATTTTGAAAGCATCTTGAACGTTCTTCCATAATAAAAGCATTCTGGAGAAAGAGAAAATAAAATAGACTCCAATTCCAAGTTTCTTAAATCTTGAGTACCAAAATAATTTCTTAAATAATCAACAAAAGGCTGCTATATCCTGAAGAAAACTTGCAAATAAGATTGTCAAAGGTACAATAGTAGTTGAAAATGAACACTAGTTCATTAAGAACTATTTTGCTGGACAAAGAAGGAAGAAAAGAATTTATACTAAAGAAGGAAGAAAAGAATTTATACTAAACAAAAGCTGGAAATTAAAGAGGAAGGAGGATTTGCTCATCTTTTGGGGAATGGTTAAGAAAATTATGCTATATGAATAAAATGGAATAATATGGCACTATAAATAATGATGAAATGGATGGTTTCAGTGAAATCTGGAAACATCTGTAGGAAGTGAGATGTGCAGAGCCAGAATAATTTTTATTATATTATTATAATATAATATCATTATATTATTTGTTATATATTATATGTTATATTAATAATGATAGTAACATTTTAAAGAAAGAAATACAATGAGGATTAATAATAAAGAATGCTTACCTACCTTCCTATGTACATAACCACCCCTCTTTATACCTTAGTATTCATGAGTTTCTGAGGTTAAAGAAAAGCCTTCATCAGGCATCCAAGGAACTAGTGTTAAGTCTCTCCAATTTAATTATGGTTGGTCCTATAATGGCATGTACACATTCTGTTGCAGGGCCAATACTTGAAGCCACAGAAAGATTTGGAATAAGAAGACTTGGGTTTGATTCCCAACATTAATTGATACTTATTAACTGTGCAACTGAGGGCAAGTCACTTAACTTTTCTGAGATTCATTTTCTTCATCTGCAAAAGTGAGAGATTGAATTTACTGACTCTCTAGAGTCTTCTATCTCAATCTATGGTCCTGTAATAATTTGCTACTTTCTGAAAATGTTTAAGGCTTTTATGTGCATTGACATAGCCTCCAAGTACCCAAGGTCACTGTCACAGTGGAAGATGACTTTAGGGGAGGTTTGGTATGAATAAGGAATAGTAACCAAACAATATAACAACTTAAAAAAAAAAAAAAGGAATCTTGCTTAAAGTGAACTATAGATGAGTTTTTAGATAGAAAATTTGCCATTTTGGTTTATTAATGACAACATAGAAAATTTTCCCCAAAACATAAAGAAATCTCTTTTGACCTTCAAGATCCAGTCATAGACAAAATTGTCAAATAAGCAAAATTTTCATTCATGCTTCCCCTCCACATTGTCCCTCTTAGAACTCTCCCCAGTTGGACACTTGGTACTCTTCTGCAGGTTCATTTTCCGGGAAGAAAGCTGAGAAAAAACAATTTATACTGTGGTTTCAGTAAGAACATTGTGTTACCCTGTGCCCCATTAAGATATTTTTGCATTTGAAAAGGGGAGCTTGGAGTGGGCATTTCCTAACATTGAAAACCACATGTTATCGTCAGAAGAGATTTTTGGACTTGAAATCAGAAGACCTGAGTTCGAATCCTAGTTCTGCTACTTACTAATCATGTGACCTTATGCAAGTTCTTCCTCTTTCTGAGTCTCAGGATTGTTTAAAGAAAGCTTATTATAAATTATAAAGCAAATACAAGTGAACTATTATTAATAAGAAAAAGAACACTTAAACTTTCCTTACAAATGGTATAATTTTAGGTGTCCATGGGGACACCTAAAATTTAGCCCATGGGGAAATATTGTAGAGGCCAGAGGACATTCCCAGTGCCCCCAAAATTATACATTGTAGGTTGCCACCTCAGCCTAATGTGAACTTTATTTCTGTCTTTGCTTTGGCAGCGACTAGCATAACAACATTCACATATTAGGCTTTTAATAAATACTTATTGAATCCATACTCCAGAAATATTCATCACTAGTAAGTATGAAGTAGTTACATGCAGTTTAAAAAAGTTAGTATGAAAACCATGGACCATGCCTTACAGTTTAATATAGAGAGCATCAATGCAGACAAGCACACAAAAAAGCATCCCTATATAGAGGGACTGTACAAGTAGTGGGGGATGGGGTAACAGCAAGAACCAACAAAGCCATGAATAAATCAATACTATAAATAATGAATACATGAAATAAATAATTAGATTCCGTACAAAATTTAGTTTATCGATCCTTGACACTTTGCTGGGTTTACAGTAGTGTATTCAAGAACTTTTAGGAAAATAGATGTATCTTAACCAGAAGGGAAAAACTTGAAGAAGGTTATGTGTTGAAAACCCTACCACACACTGCAAATTTGTGCAAGTTAAACTAGTTTCTAGAAGTAGCCTGAGACACGGTGGCAACAATATCAGTTGAGAAACAATGACGGCTAGCTTAATTTGTTTCAATCTCCTCCATGCTATGATAGCATAGTTTGTCCCTCTGTATATTTTCCCCATATCACACACTTAAAAAAAAAGTTTCTTAACCCTCCAACAGCTGTAGTGCTGACAACTATTATCTAAGCAATCTGCCAAAGCTGTCACTACTCTATTGAATTCTGTGTGATTTCATTATGTTCCCAGTCATGCTTAACTTCTTCTGAAAATTGCCCGTCATTAGTTTTATGTAGATCTAGAAAGCAGTTGCCTTAATCAGAAAGATTAATCTTTAATAAGTACCAGGTATAAAAGTTTCAAACTTTCCTATGTATGTCTTCTATAATACAAACTATGATTATCAATCCAGATGATCACATATGAAAAAACACAAGTTTTTATAATTAGATCATGTTTGATTTCTTTGATACTTGAAGAGGTCGAGTTCGTTATCTTAATTTCCTTTAAAGTGTGTGAAGATGGGTAGGTGAGAATATTTAGGTAAAGATGAATGGAAGAAGATACAGACATGCTATCATGGTAATTATTATATAGAAAGCCTAGATAGAAGGAAGAAATAGGGAAGAGTTTGAGGAACATCATAAACTTGGCCTAAAAGAATTAAACAAAATCCTGTATGTACCTTTTTTTATGAACATGTTGTTTCCCTCATTAGAATTCAAGCTTCTTGAGGACAGGGACTGTTTTTACTTTTTATTTAAATTGCCAGCACTTAACACAGTACCTAGCAAGTGGCAAGCTCTAATGAATTCTGTTTTATTGATTGTCTGAAAGACTTCATCTATCCAGATATCTGCTGGACCTTTCTCTCTGCCATAAGCAGAACAGTTAATAAATTATTTGTGCTTTAATGATAATGATTTCATTCTTCCCAAAAAACAGATGGACAAATTGACAAGAGAAACTGCTATTGTGGTCTTATTGATTCTGACTAGTAAGGGGAAGGTTTTATGAACTGAGATACGTTGCATATGAGTTGTAAAACTGGAAATGTTCTTTTGGACATTAGGCTCATCTTCATACCACAATAGGTGAGTGGTCAAAGGAAGTGAGCAAACAGTCTTCAAAAGAATTGTAAACTATTGACAACTATACAAAAGATAGTGCCAAATCGTTAATAAGAAAAATTAAAATAAAACAACTCTGAGGTTTTACTTCACATCCAGAAAATTGTCAAGGAGGATGACAGATGGGGGGAATAATCAATGTTAAAGAAGCTTTGGGAAGACAGGTATATACAGTGTTAATCATATTATAAATTGCTCCAACTATTATAGAAAGCAATTTAGAATGAGGCTAACAATGTCCATACCCTTTGACCCATAGGTCCCATTGCTAGGCACATACTGCAAAGGTCAAAGGTAGAAATGTCCCAGTTGTACCAAAATATTTAGAGCAGCATTTTTTCTGTGATAGCAAAGAACTAGAAATATGTATGTTTATGTGTGTAGATATATAACTACCTCTATGTGTGTATGTACCTAGACACGTATATATGTATGCATATGCATATAATATACATGTGTGTATAACATGCATACGTGTATACATATGTGTATATACATATATGCATTTAGAGAATAAATACAAAATAAAAATCAAGTCATTTATGAAGGGAGTTTTTCCATCTAGTAGTTGGGGGGAAAGAAGAAAAATTGTGTCTGTTTTACTGTGCTGCCCTCCCCATAGGACCTAGCCAAGTCTTACAACATGGACAGCAGTGACTTAAAATGAGAGCTGGGAAACAAATTTTAACAAGGCTTCAATGAGAGTTAAAAGATACCATACTCAAGGCACAATTGATTATAGGGTGAGAAGAATACAACTATAGATATAAATATAGATTATTGAAAAAATATTACATTATTTAGAAAAATTATTATGCTGCTCAAATCTAGCTTTATGTGGTTAAAGGTTATCCGTACCTAGAATGTTGCCTGACCCCACTTAATTTTCCAAGATTGCCGGAGATAGCTACAAGGAACTGTGGATTCCCTTCACATGATTGACTGTGATACCTTTATCAGAAGATTTGTGCTTCTTATGGAGAAACCTTTGTCAAAGTCCTATATAATATAGACCTTCCAGAACCTGGGCAAAAAGGAGCCATACCTTCTTTCAGGCCTACTCTTCTCTACCAAATAATCTAATAGATTTCTTTCCAAAATTATTTCAGATTTTAGGGTTTGTTTTCAGTAACAATAAGACATGGATATCTATATACACACATATCTATACATGCATATATACATACATGAGTGCACATAAATACACATGTGCATACCTATATGTACACACATATACATAAAAAGTACTTTATCTCTCTACGTAAGGCCAGACTTAGCTCAGCCACCTTAAAGTGTAGAGGTTAACCTGCATGACAAGAAATCCTCAAGACAGGAATGTCAAAATCCAGGGATTGTGACTGGCACATGAGCAAGGATCCTCTTTACCACATCCTTGACAAATAAGTGGTCAACCTGGCGTTTGTTTTGTGACCTCTAGTGAGGAGCAGAGGAAGAACCAGAAATTCTATTTGCCCATTGAAACAAAATACAGCCATTAAATCATGACTTACTTAGAGAGAGACAATGCTACACCCCCTCGAAATGACTCTTTAAGGGTGATGTCACTGGCTAGTAGGATCTCTGATAAAAGTCATATGACATTAATGTAGTGGAAAGAACACTGGGTCGAAGATCAGAAAACCTGAGTTTTCTCCAAACTTCACAAAACACACCAGTTGTTAAGACAAATTCAGTTAGGGGTGCTGTATGTGTGAAGGAACCTGGGGCACCACCCCAACCCTAGTTATAGCTCTAGGTAAGGGAAAATCACCACCTAATTATTAAGAAGCTGTTCCTTATAGGAGTCTCTCTGCAGCTTCTGCCCACTGCTTCTAGTTAATGATATCTAACATTTTATAGCATTATTATACTATGTGCCAGGCACTGCACTAAGCACTTTACAATTATCTTATTTGATCCTCACAACTCTGGGAGGTATTTGCTATATTATCCTTATTTTACTGTTGAGGAAACTAAACAGAGGTTAAGTGACTTGCTCAGGGTCATACAGCTTATAAGAATCTGAGGCCAATTTTGAACTCAGGTCTTTTGACTCCAGGCCCAGCACTCTATCCACTAGGCCACCTAGCTGCATAAGTCTACCTGGTTCTGTCTCCTTGGATCAGGCAATACAAGTCGAATCCCCTTACTATGTAATATCGTTTCAAAGGTTTCAAGACGGTTGATAGCTGTCCCTAATGTTTCACTTCTCAGATTAAATTTCACCAGTTCCTCCTGCTGATTCTTTCATGAGATCCTCCACCATCCTGGATTTGCTCTCCAGTTTGGTGTCTCAAGCTCCCCACAAAGTCAGGGCCAGAGCCAGTTTAAAATTATTATGATCATCTCTATCTCTTGAGGTTACAAAACCTTTATATTCAGTATCTCATTCTCTCAACAATCCTCTGAAGTAGGCAGGGGAAGTATTGTTATTCTTATTTTAAAGGTAAGAAAATTAAAAAGGTAAAGACCTGTCCCAGTGGTTATACCTTGAGTTAGCTTCAAATTCATGGCTCAAACTCAGTTTTTCAGATCCTTAGGCTAGAGTTCTTTGTACTACATTAATGTCACATGACTTTTATCAGAGATCCTACTGGCTAATGATATCATTCCTAAAGATTAATTTATTGGGTTTATGGCATTGCTTCTCTTTAAATAAGTTATGATTCAATTGATTTTTTTGTTTTTACATAACATACACTTCTCAAAAAAAAAAATACCCAAAAGGCCCCCTCAACAAAGTACATTCCCTCCCCCCCCCCAAAAAAGTAAAACTAAACTTTCTAACATGTAATTTTAATCAAAAGTATATATTACTTTCTATTCTTGTGGTAGAGAAAGACAAAAGGAAAGAAAAAAGTCATTATTTTTGTTTAGGGAAGATAATTAAAATAAAAACAAGAATTTAGGGGGAAAAAACAAGGTACCTTGCAGATTTTACCTAGCTCTTCTTTCATTCCCCTCAGGCTTATTTGCATGCCAGCCAGAAGCATTATGTTTGTGGAACAGAGCCTTGTTGCCCCTAGACTCGTCTGTGGTTTTGAGTCCTTAAAATGGTTTGAGAGAACACTGACTGAACAAAATATGGTATTTGCCAAAATTTTAAAGAAATGTTTTAGCCCCAAGTCAAATAGTTGGCTGGGGTTAGGGACTTTTAGTGAGAGCAAAAGAATCAGTCAAAAAGATAGACATAACATAAAAACAAAGATTAGGAGTAGAATATGTTTGGGAAACTATATGTCTATATATGCATATATATGTGTATGTATATATCAATAACTATAGAGAAATATATCTAAACTTTATTGTAGCTTTCTAGGGGCAGGGAAGAAAAAAAGGGGGGGCAGCTAGGTGGCACAGTGAATAGAGCACCAGCCCTGGAGTCAGGAGGACCTGAATTCAAATCTGGCCTCAGACACTTAACACTTACTAGCTGTGTGACCTTGAGCAAGTCACTTAACCCCAATTACCCTGCCTTCTTCCCTCCAAAAACAAAACAAAACAAAAGTACACAGCAGAGAACAAAAGAAAAACTTACATGGAAGCAAAGATGAACAATTCTCAACACAATGTGTATTATTTATCATATAGGCTTTTTTTAAATGAAAATTTATTGTTATGTATTTTGAATCCTCTCTTATGTTCTGCTATGTACATGGCATGCTTTTTTTCTTTCTTTGTATTTAAGTTCCAACATTTAAGTTTATGATATGTTTTTGTTTCTTTCCTCTATTCTGTATTTATGTTCTGACCCTCGAGTCTAAATTTTTTTTAAATCATTAAAAAACAAACAAAAAAACAAGGTGGGGGCAGCTAAGTGATACAATGAATAGAGCACTAGCCCTGGAGTCAGGAGGACCTGAGTTCAAATGTGACCTCGGACACTTGTCACTTACTAGCTGTGTGACCTCGGGCAAGTCACTTAACTCCAACTGCCTCACCTCCTGCCTCCAAAAAAAAAAAAAAAAAGACATGTTAGTCTGAAGGTGTTTGCAGTTTGTACCGCCTTAGATGGTACAGAATAAAAGTGTTTTTGTCTTCTTTTTCAAGGGAGAGACTTACTGTTGCTGAATCCCAGTAGATGGTAGTACATGGCAGCAGAAGGCCAAAGAGGACGAATACCTGAGAACTGACAGATAGTTTTAGAAAGCCACTCAGCAAAAACAAGAAGCCAGTAGAAATGCCTGAGACATGATACTCACCAGAGAGCAGTGGAAAGCAGCACAGTGATATTACCAGAAGGCATTAGTGACTCTGTAGCATTGGGGGGGGGGGTGTTGTTTGTTTATTTAGTTGTTTTTTCAGTAGTGTCTGACTCTTCATGACCCCATTTGGGCTTTTCTTGACAAAGATGCTGGAGTGGTTTGCCCAAGGTCACACAACTAGTAAGTGTCTGAAGCCAAATTTGAAGTCAGGTCTTCCTGGCTCTAGGCCTGGTACTCTATTTAATCTATCCTAGTTGGTAAGATAAGCTGTCCCCAAACACATATCCCTTTGGTGTGGTCTCCAAGCATATCCCAGGACCATAGTTGTCCCCTCCACTTGTGCGCCCTTTCATGTATACATCCTGATCGTGTATGTTCTGTATGTTTGTACCCCCTCCCACTAATAGTGTACTCCTGTGGGTATGGGGAATCATTTAATTGGCTATGCTATTTGAGTAAATGTCTTTTGCTTTGAAAGAATGAATGAATAAGCATGTATTAAACGCTTAACTATGTGCCAAACACTAGGGATACAAAGAGAAGATGAAGAAGGCTCCTCCCTCCAAGGAGCTCATGCTCTAATTGTGGAAGACAATGCATATTCCTTCCATTTGGCTTAGGAAATTAAAGACAAAGATGGGGGCTTAAGAACTGTGCTTTCAAGTGGATACCAACCCAGAACCACAAAGTGCCTTAAATCTGGAGAAGCTTTTGGGGGTCATGTTTATGAGGAGATCAAGGTTGCTATAGTACTTTACTAGTTGCTAAAAGAATGGATGTGGCCATTTAATAGTTTTAATAGCCATTAACTCTAATAATAGCCTTAATAACCTTAATAGCTGCATTGTCTATTATCTTTGACTCCAGCTTTGTTAGCATTTTTAGTGTCCTCTTGTTTCCCCCATGTAATCAGTAAGTGTCTTGCTCTTTTGCCTTTCTTTACTCTGCATTACTGCATACAAGTCTTCCAATTTTCTCATATTTTGTTTCCAGGTTTTAAAATTTTACATATAGTGCTGCTATGAATATGTTTGAACGGAATTTTCCATTTTATCTTGCTATCATCCATATCCTTGAAATGTAAACTCAGTATTTGGGGTTATCCCATATATATATATATAATAGTGTCAAAGGGTGGGAACAATTCAGTGTCTTTTTTTGTATAATTTAAAACTCTTTCCCTAAATAACAATGGATCAATTCATAGCTCTACTAAGAGAGAGTTACTCAAGAAAACTTTTTAAAATGTAAAAACCCTTGAAATAGTAACTTGTTAAAACCTTAATATTCATTCATACCTGTTTAACTAGTTTTTAAGTAGATTTTCTCTGGGATGACTGAGCACAAGACAGAAGTTTTAATGAGGTAGGAGGCTAGACTAGAATGGTTTTGGTGTGGGTAGAGAGAAGGGCCCAGATGCCAGAGATGCTGAACTAGAATCAACAAGTCTTGGCAGCTGATCATATATGGAAGCTCACATTCCGAGGGGAGGGGTTGAAGGTAGCTCCTAGATTTTGAACATGGGATTGGAAGCATGGTAATGCCTTTGACAGAAATAGTAAGTTGAAGAGGAGGTTTGATGAATTTTGTTTTGGACTCAATGAGTTTGAGATGTCTCTGGGATATCCAAATGATGGCCAGTAGCCAATGTGACATGTGGGCTTAAAGCTCAGTGGGATAGATGAGGTCCTGATTCTGAGACTAGTCTGCATAGAGATGATAACTGAATCCATGCTAATTGTTGAGCTCACCAAGAGATTGAGGAAAGAGAGAGAAAAGAACCTAGGGCAGGGCACTGAGGCACATCCACAGTTGGCAAATTTTAGAGCTGATGATGCAGCACAGGAGATAAGAAAAGAAATGCTTTAGTAGGAGGAAAACCTCTAGACTCTAGTTGCCATTCACTGAACTTGCCAGAACAATTCGCTGCTCCTAGCCTTTACTCTTGCCTGAAATACCTTTCCCTTCTCTCCTCCACAAGTCTTTCTCCTTGATCACTGCCACTTCTGAATTCCTATAGGACTCATCTGGTACTTAACATAGCCTTACTTATTTTGTTAATTTTTGTGTGTATATATTCTGTCTCCCTGATTGGACTATAAGCTCCTAGATGGGAGGGTCTGCTGTATACCTTTTATTTTGTGATGGGTGTTAAAGGGCATTTACTCATTCCAGAAGGCAGCTAGATGGTGTTGTAGATATACTGTAGTGCCTGGAGTCTGGAAGACTTCTCTTTCTGAGTTAAAATCTGAGCTCTGACACTTACTAGCTATGTGACTATGGTCAAGTCACTTGATTCTGTTGGCTTCAGTTTCCTCATCTGTAAAATGAGATGGAGAAGGACATAGCAAACCACTCTAGTATCTCTGCCAGGAAAACCCCAAATGGGATCATGAAAAGTTGGACACAAGTGAAATGACTGGACAATTCCTTCCAGATGAAATATCATGAGCGCCCAATGGTTCAGATTTTGATATTGTCAACCATTTACCAAAGGTTTGGGGCAAAGAAACAGAATCAGTTTCCCCTTTAACTAAAGGTTTTACCTAAGAACAAATAGAATTGGGTTCACCTTACCAAAGGTTTGACCAAGGAACAAATAGAATCAGCTTGTACATGTGCTAAAATGTGCTTATTTATTCTCATTAAGCCAGAGAATCACGCGTGATACAGTAAAAACAAATAATTCTGAACTCAGATGTAAACAAACTGAAGGAGACCCCTTACACGCTTAGAGCAGTCCCAACTCAGGATGCCTGTGTCAACCAAAATTATAGTCTCCATACATGTTAACCATAATGTTAATGTTAAATGTCTGTTTTTCTTTTATCATTAACATGACTACATATATATGTATGAATATACATATGTATGAATATACATATATATATATATATATATATATATATATAGCATAACATGTGTCCATAAAATACCAAGGTAAGAAAAGTCCCATTATTCAAGATAGTATCCAGTTCAAGGTATCTTGCCCTAGATAGTCATAAACAGAAGACTACTCCTGATCAGCGTTATCTGGCCTTGTAGTTGCTGAAAGAGGAAGGGACATTTTGGGTTCACTCAGAGAGCAAAGCAAAGCATGTCTGTTATGCCAGAACATGCAAGGCATTATGGTAGGTTAAGCTCAGAGTGGGCCAAAAAATGTCTTTCTCCTGATTGGCTAATCCAGGTTTTAGGCCTTTCTCAGGTGATGGGAGGGCTCAAAATGGTTCACAATCAGTTTTATTGACTGTTATTTTTTCTTTTCTTCCTCTTTTTCTCTTAACAAAAGTGTTCTTTATTATATGGGATCGCTGTCTGGAAAAGGGGAGGGGAGGGATACACCATAAGAAATTTTGGTAATGTAAAAAAAAAATACAGGGTTATTGTTTTTTTTCAAATAGAGCCTAGTAGAATTCCTGATAAGGATTAACAAGGTTTTTGGAAAGACAGATCTTAATCTGAGAGCTTCTCTTCTGTTCTGGCTTGTACTTAACTAGGGGTCTGGCTCAGGAAAGGGAAATCTCCAAAAGAGGTCATCTCTCTCCCATATCCTTGGAGGAAGCTGTCTGAGGAGTCAAAGAGGATGCCCTCCAGCAGATGGCAGCAGTTCAGAGGAAAAGTAGCCTAGCAGCTCAGGTGAGGAGCTCATGACAGCTGCAGTTCCTTGGGAAGCAGCAATCAGCTGCTTTGGGGGTAGGGGGGCAAGGTCATCATCTAGGATTCTCACTCAGGGTGATGAGAACTGGAGTTCAAGCCTAGGATCTGGAGTTTGCAAGGAAGGAGTATTCCTAACCCCACCTACTTTGTAGGAATCTGAGGAAATAGGAACCTTTTGTGTAGGGGGCCCGTGGGTTCCCCTTTATTGACCACCTTATTCTGCTTTAACTAAACGCCTTTTGTTCCACTTTCCATTGCATTTGCAACTCTGCCTAGTTTCAGCTGCATCAAACAAGAGGCCCTTCCACGATAAGCCCATTACTTCTAAGCTCATCACCACGATGCTAATTCAAGCTAAGGATCCTTCAGCCTCCTCTCCCACTGATTGGAGGGCTGGACAGTGGGAGTACCAAACTCCTTCCAAAGCCTTCTTTTAGAGAGTGCAGAAATGGGACTTTCAGCTCACTTTGCTTTGTGTCTGCTGCTCTTCCTGGTTTTAAAGTCACAGAACAAGATGCCACAGTGCAGATACTACACCATGTCCCCATTTCCCTCCTATCCCCTCCTTTTTTGGCTTCCTTTTCTATGCTGTCTTGCCCCATTAGATTACAAGCTCCTTGAGGGCAGGATTGTCTTTTTCTTTTTTGTATTAGCAGCATTTTGCACAGTGCTTGGCATATAGTAGGCACTTAATAAATGTACACTGAATTAAATTTTATTCTAATTTTATTTGTTATCTGACTTTATCCAGCAAATAGCCACTGGGTCAGATTTAAAGAGATACGAACCCTGTATAGTATGTTAAACCCCAGAAACAAGGTTCCAGGGCCATGTAAAGATATGTGTGGAGGAGGGCTTCTGTGCTATACATAGAGTTTGCCTCACAACAACTCTGAGAAGTAGAATGTTCATATCCAGACACCAAAGTTGGAGGGGAATTACTGTTCTTTTCAGTCTTGTCCAACTCTTCATGACCCCATTTTGGGATTTTCTTGTCAAAAATGCTAGAATAGTTTTCCATTTTATTCTCTAGCTCATTTTCTAGATGCAGAACCTGAAGCAAACAGAATTAAGTGACTTGCCCAGAGTCACACAGCTAGTAAATGTCTGAGGCTGGATTTGAACTCAGGTCTTCTAACTCCAGGCTCCGCAGAGATGGGTATGGAGTACTTAGACAAAGCCTGTTTCTGGGGCTAGTAACAGGAAAGGTTCTTCAGGTTAGCTATCTTGTTTGTTCAGTTGTTTCTGGCTTTGTGACACCAAGTTTGAAGTTTTCTTGGCAAAGATACTGGAGTGGTTTGCCATGTCCTTCTCCAGTTCATTTTACAGCTGAGGAAACTGAGGCAAACAGGGTGAAGTTATTGCAGTCTAGGGGTCCTGAGAACCCCAACATTCAAGGGTAAAAGGTGTGGGTTCTGCCTTGAAAGAATTCAACCATTCAAGACTCCTTTCAGTCCAAGTAAGGTTTATTGTATGCCAATACAAGCAAGTCAGATTTTAAGAATCTGAGCATTTGATAGACAAGACTGACTTTTTTTATAGTGAAAAAGATTGTAGGAAGATTTGGATGGGATGGAGGAATGACTAATAGCCTGGGGTGGTCTAGAGGCAACAGATGATGAAAGACTGGGTTGGGTAGGAAGTGATAGAGAATTGAAGATTGGGGCTAAGTTGTATTTTTGGGATCTAGGTCCCATACCCTGTCAAAGTGACATGCCCAGGGTCACCCAGCTAATCAGTGTCTGAGGACAGATTTGAACTTAGGAAGATGAGTCTTCCTGACTTCAGGCCCAGTGTTCTATCCACTGAACTACCTAGCTGCCTCTTGCTATCTCTTGTAACTCCTCCCTAATAAATCAGATAGGGTCAGGTTGCAAATACAAACAGGGTCAGAAACAAGACAGGGGAGCTACAGTCAGAATGGAGTTGCTTTAGTTTTCTATGTACAAGTATCATTATTTCTGGTTCCACAGATAAGAAAACTCAAATTAAGCGGCATCACCCAAGGTCTCACAGAGCTCTCACTTCCACTCTTATCTCTCACAATACATACTTAGATTTGCTGACGATAATGGTGGTGTCTGTATGGTGCATATGGAAGTAAACAACCTATACTCTTTTTTTGTTTTTGGTTTTTTTGCTTTTTGGAGGGCAGTTGGGGTTAAGTGACTTGCCCAAAGTCACAGGGCTAGTAAGTGTGTCAAGTGTCTGAGACTGGACTTGAACTCAGGTCCTCCTGACTCCAGGGCCAGTGCACCACCTAACCACCCCAACTACATATACTCTTAACCCTAAAAATGCATTGTGCAAATATTTGCAGAGGAGTGGGGGTGGGGTGGACCTTTGATTTCATTAGTATAGTGAACACTCGGTGTAGAAGCTTCCTCAGATGATGAATATTGGCAATTCATCTATAAATTATAATCTTAGAGAGTTGGTGGGAGGGAGGAATTGGGAGTTTAAGTAACTTGCCCATAGTTAAATAAGTAGTATGTATCAAAAGCTAAATTTGAACCCAGGTCTTCCTGTCTCCAAAGGCCAGCCCCTTCATCCATTAGACCTCTTATATACACAAATACAAATGCACAAATGCATGCACACAGTTTATAAAAGCAGGCTACTTTGGGTAAAAGCCCAGTTATTCTGGTTACAGACTAAATATGCCCAGGGTAAAGGAGATCCTGGCTATTGACTTTTTTTGTAATTTATCCTTGACCCACAGCTCAGTTTATGGGAAGATTCATAATAGCCTTTCCCCCAAAGACCTCAAAGAACCTCAAAAAAAAAAAAAAAGACTGCTGTAGTAGTAGTAATGCCAGTAGTAATACTAATAGTAGTCTTAATCATGGTCATTGTCTCAGTTAACCAATGGAGGACCCTCTTAACTGCTTAACTATGGCTGCTTAAAAATTAGCTCTCCAATTTCCTTACTTTTTTCTACAGTCTAATGGTAGATTGAAGAGCAAGAATCAGAAAAAAAGAGAGAGATTTAATATTCATAGGGCAGTCTCTATTAGAGCATAAGCATTTTAAGAAGACCAGATTTTGGAACCAACCAGCTGAGTTGTACACATTCACCATCTGGAACAAGTTTTGAGTTTTTTATAATTTTTGTTCCAATGACAAAACTTGAAATTATTCATCCTCATTATGTGTGCACTTTATTAGGGCTGTCTATTTGGATAATGTGCTTGCATAGAGAGCTATTGAGAAAATGAAGCTATTTTAACCTAAGGAAAAAAATGTTATAACTCCAAATCCAATTTGGGAGGAAAAGTTGACAAATATTTGATTTTTAAAAAAGTAAAACAACAAAATAAGTACTTCATTTTGTTCTAGCAATACCTAATCTACAACAACAAAAAATAATTAGCCCATAAAACTAAGGAAAATGCATATCACATTTTTTACATGGACTTACTGGAAAAATTCACAGAACAGATGGTTGGTGTTTGTTTGTTGACACAATAGCACCAAGTATTCACAGTGTTTGATTCTGAATTCCCTTTTCCTTCAGGTTACAATAATATGGCAGTATTCCTAATGGAACCCCAAAGGGGAAATACTCTTAATGTTCCTAATGAAATCTTTAATGCAAAAGGGTTTGTTAAATACTACATTAAAGTCAGCATTTAGCTCTTTAAAAAATGTTGTGTTTTCCAGAACAATGTTTATTTCCTCCCATTGTACCCATCAAAAGCATTCAGCAATCCTTTTCATGAATAGTGGAAGCCTCAAAAGATCTATTTGGGCTTTAAGCACCTCTTTAGGCTAGATAGCCATGTCCTACATAAAATATGTTTGATAGTCTTCTATCTTCATAGGGCTTACAATTCACAACAGGCCCCAAAAGGCTCAGTTCAATGATCTGACCTTTATCAAATGCCTATTCAATGCCTATGTGCTGGCATTGAATATGCTGGGGGATGTGGGAAATAAAATTCAATAGCAGGTATACTGAGGCACATTTCTCTGAGCAAGATAGTTTATTAACAGTGTCATATATAACTGTTAATAAGGTGGGTCAGACTGGACTCCTCATTGAAGTCAGCAACCCTGACCACGAAGAGAAGGGAAAAACCCTCTTTATTTCGAGGCAGGAAAAGAGGAGTTCTGGGTGACTGGGGAATGTCACAATTGTCTATAGCTAGGAAAGATGGATTGGCCTTCAGGTATAGATGATCATACCCCCTCTCTGACAAGGAATGGTCATTACTTTATGGGACTCAACTGCCTCTTATAATCTTGACTAGAAAATTAGAACCCTGAAAATCAGGACCACCCAGTTAGTTGAACCCTTGGGGAAGATCAGACCATTCCTAATTACACAAGAAAGGGCTAGGACAGAAGAATTGTCTTGGGGGCCACAGCTTAAGCTGGTTTTTGTTTACAGACAACAAACAGAGGTCCCAGGTTAGACTGGTTGGCAAGCAGATGCCCCACAGCTAGCTGTATATGCAGTATTATCATTCCCTTTACAAACATGCCTTTAAGCTCATTCAGCCTTATGAGAGACCACATTCTAGAGCTAAACTGAGAATTGAGGCCTGACAAAATAGGGAATATGGTGGATTTCAGAATAGAATCAATTTTAATTTCCTCAGGGAGGTACCAAATTTTGATAAGATATGGCCCAAAATGATGTGGTTTAAGGGGTTGAGGGACTCCCCCCAAAGAGAGGAGTACAGGAGAGGGTTATCTGGAATGAATTCATGAACTCAAGCATTCCTTAAGCCAAGGCAGCAAAGGTTTATTGTACCTCCAATATAGCAGGCAGCACTCCTTAGGGAGCTTTATTCCTTATGGAACTTGCAACTTAACAGGAATGATGCTAAAAGCTTATATAGGAAAGGGAGTGAATTATCTGACAGATATGCTAATTAGGTAATAAATTACAACCTTGGTCACTGACATCATTCACTACTGGAAACCAGGGGAAGGGGTTTCTCAGGAGGTGTATTTTTGGTCTGTTATGTCTGTAGCAGTATAGCTTTGAGTGTTGATGACTATAGCTTGACTTCTGGATTGAATATGATAACTTTGGGAATCAATACATGAAAATTCTGTAGTTACAAGATAGCCCTGTTTTTTAAAATTTTTATCTTTTTTTGCTTTTTGGAGGGCAATTGGGGTTAAGTGACTTGCCCAAGGTCACACGGCTAGTTTTTGTGTTAAGTGTCTGAGGCCGATTTGAACTCAGGTCCTCCTGACTCCAGGGCAGGTTCTCTACTCACTGTGCCACCTAGCCACCTGCCCGATAGTCCTGTTTTTATAAGAGAATTTCTTCAGAGGTCAGCTTGTTCTTGTGCTGGGGAAAGATATTTTATTTTAATGGGGGCCTACTTATGAGTAATTATGGGGAAAGGTAGTTTGTCTTAGTAGGGCCCACTCATGAATTATTGCTAAGCGTAGTGTCCTTGGGCTGGAGAGAAAACTGTCAGGGATAGTGTTTTTTGAAGCTAGGGAGAAATGTGATCTTGGAATTGGGATCCAAGCATAAGCACCCAAGCACCACATTATACCCTCATGGAACTTACACTCCAGTTAAGAGACATGATAACCATAGGAGACATGGTAACTATTAAGAAACAGAGATAATTATAACAGAAAAGGGTGAAATTAGAGAAAAAGAAAAATAATCACCAACTTGGGCATTCTGTATAGCTTTATGAAGGAGGTAGTTAATAGACAGAAAGCCTGGGAATTAGGAAAACATCCCAGGTATAGGGAATTGTGTAAGCAAAAGAAATGGGGAAGGGCAATGTATGTAAAGGGGATGGTGAGTACTATAATTTGACTAAAGTATAAAGTACTTGAAGGGAAGTGTAATATGAAATAAAGTTAGAAAGAGTAGAGCATCAAAATACAGAGGGCTTTGAATGGCCACTAAGGGATTAAAATGTGAATCCTTAGGCAATAGAAAACTATTAAAAGATTTTGAGTAAAGGAGTGACATGACAAGATTTGTGTATAAAAAAAAAGATGAGTTTGGCTTTGTGTGAAGTGTAGAAGAAGACAATGATGGTAGAAAGATCTGGTAAAAGACTATTTGAAGGGGCGGCTAGGTGGCGCAGTGAGTAGAGCGCTGGCCCTGGAGTCAGAAGGACCTGAGTTCGGATCCAGCCTCAGACACTTAACGCACACACAAACAAAAACCTAGCCGTGACCTTGGGCAAGTTACTTAATCTCAGTTGCCCTCCAAAAAGCAAAAAAAAAAAGACTATTTGAAATTATACTACAAAGGCATAATTATCTGGCACTGGGTGAAAAATAGGTTGATCAGTGGGACAAATTAGGTATATGATATACAGAAAGAAACGTGCATAGTAGTTTAGTGCTTCATAAACCTAAAGATCCCAGCTATTGAGGCAGAATTCGTTATTTACCAAAAACTATTTGGGAAACTCAAAAGCAGTCTGGCAGCAAGCAGCATCTCACAATGCATATGCCAAGAGAAGCTCCAAATGGATACGTGCTTTGGACATAAAGAGTGACATCATAAACAAATTAGAGAATCCTGAAAGAAACTGCCTGTCAGATCTGTGGGTCATGTCTAACAAGAGACAGAGAGGTTCATAGTTGGTAAAATGGACAATTTTGGTTACATAAAATTAGAAGGCTTTTGCAGAGGGAAAACCAATTCAGCTAAAATTAGAAAAGAAGCAAGAAAATGGGGGGTGGTTGATCTTTGCAGCAATTTTCTCTGACAAAAAAAGAAAACAACAGATAAATGCTGGAAAGTCTGGGCAAAAACAAGTACATTAATGCACTGTTCATGGGACTAAAGCTATTTGGAACGTTTCCCCAAAAGGAATTAAATATATATATACATATACACACCAGGTCTATATCCCAAAGAGATGAGAGAAAGAGGAAATGGATTCATATGTATAAGAACATTTATAGTAGTTCTTTTTGTGGCGACAGAGAATTGGAAATAGAAAGAGTCCCCTTCAATTGTAAAATGACTGAACAAATTATGCTATATGAATATGATGGAATACTTTTATCCTATAAGACATGAAGGAGATGGTTTCAGAGAAGCCTGGGAGGACTTGTGGATTGATGCAAAGTGAAATGAGCAGAACCAGGAGAACAATTTATATAACAATCTTGTAGAGACAAAAAAAGTTGAAAGACTTAGGAACTCTGATTAATACAATAACCAACCACAATTCCAGAGAATGGAATTCTCTAATGGAAGTACACTACCTACTTCCAGCTAGATAGATGTTAGACTCAGGCTGCAGACTGAGGCATGAATTTTTTTAGACACAGTTAATACAGGAATATGTTTTGCTTGACTATATATGTTTGTAATATGTTTAGTTTTCTTGCTTTCTGAATTGGGATGGGGGGAAGGGAATGGAAAGGAGAGAATACAAATGTGAAAATAAAATAAGATGGAATTTTTAAAAAATCAAATAAAAAAAAGAAGTCTAATTAGTATGGTCAGGAAATGTAAGCAAGCATGAGAGACTAAGCAATGGTATAGCCATTGACAGAGATCATAATATCATAACTTTAGAAATTAGAGGGACCACAAAGGTGGTCTCATCTAACCCCCTCATTTGACTACAGGAAAATAGACCTAGAGAGGTGAAGTAATTTGTCCAATTAAATGGCAGAGCCAGGGTTTTAATTCAGGTCTGTTCCCATTGCAGCACATTTCCACCTTGCTTCAGGAAACTGTCTAAGAGAAAACTACAACCTCCAGAGAAACCTCTTTTTATCTGCTCTTAGGCCAAGAACAACTCACCAAAGGTATAAGCAACAATATCCCAAAAAGCTGATGGCTTTACTAAAGGATCAGGAGTTTTAAAATGAAGAAAACATTTGACGCAGGAAAATACAAATCAAAAAACCTATGAATTTCCCTTTGGAAACATGCTTTCTTAAAGAAAAAGGGAAACCAGTGATGTCAGAAAGAAAAACAAATTATAGAGTAAAGATGATAAGTTGCATATTGAACATATTAAATATGATGTTCTAAGAACATTTCCAGATGAAAATTAAATTGGAAATATGGGTCTTGTGAAAATAGATGACATTTATAACACTTTATGGTTTATAGAGCAATTTATATGCATTATCTCATCTGATACTCACAATAATCCTGTAAGACAGTAAATACCACAGGCATTATTCTCATTTTACAGATAAGGAAACTGAGACTAAGAGAAATTAAGTGCCCTACCATGATCACACAGCCAGTAAGTCCAAGAGGAGGACTCTACTATACATTCTGACTCCATATACCAGGAGACTTATGTTAGGACTCCCGTAACAGATTAAAGAAGTAATTTGCACAAGAGTGACATATAAATTATGGAAGTAAATGAGATAATCACTAGAAGAAAGTATGTAAAAATGGATAATAGGAGGGCCAAGAGCAGAACCTTGGAAAACACCTATTTCAACTCTATGGGATAAGGACAAGGAACCAGAAGAAGCAGCAGCAAAGCTGTAGAAAGAAAATCAGGAAAGCGCTCAAAGGACAGATCATTAGTGTCAAACCCAGAAGGAAGCTTAAAAACGCTGAAGAATGAAAAAAGGCCAAGCTCTTTTGAGTGAGCATGAATCTCATTTAGTAGAGTATGCAGTGTTCTGGAGCTTGAAAACAATCAACATAATGCCATATGTAAAGAGGAGCTCACCCTCTAAAGGAATCTGTCAAATTGAGCTCTGTACTTCATCCATGACAGTGGTGAAAGAACACCTTGGGTGAGCACATAGCTCTCTGTTTTATGCCTCAATCCTAATGATCAGTGGGTCATCAAACAATTATCTTTGGAGCATCTTTCAAGGAATTTTGTATAACTCTATCATGTACATTATTGACACCTTGTTGGAGGAAAACCTTAAAGGCACAGCTTTGCCCTACAAAATCAAATGCCTTTTGATAGTCAACAAATAATAAGTTCAATTCTTACATTCTTATATTCTCTACTATTCAGTCTGTTGTGTGATGGAAAAGACTTGGTCTACTGTGTAATATTGCTTGCAAAAGCCTGCCTATTGCCTTCTAATACCCTCATCAGGATTCCTTGGATGTAATTGCAGACTAGTCTCAGAAAATTTGGGATAGGAAGATAAGATTAATAATTCTTGATACTCTTTCTTTTGTCTTTGTGGGGAGTGGGGGTGGGAGTGCTGGAAGGAGTAATAATATCTGAGATAGTTTTCACGCTTTGGGATCTCATCTTCTTGGAAACATTCCCCCCCTTCAGGTACCTTGAGGATTGATCAGATGCCTGTGTCACATCCAACACGTGTCCCCTTTTTTTGATACTTGGTCTAGTTCAGCTGCTTTCTCATCTCTGTTTTTTTTTAGCATCATTTTCATATTTGGCATTATGATGCTAGACTCCAAATGTAGTGGCTCTGCTGTCCTTGCTGAAAATTTGTCATAAAACCTTTACCGATCTTTCGCATTTTGGTCTTGTTCGTACTTGGTCCTTCTCTTTTTATCCTCAGATGTCGTGGGGTGTCTTGGCTTTGTGAGTTCTTTTACTAAGCTTTCTTTGTACTTGTTTTTTCATTTCACTGATTCTCACTGTTCTGTGAGTTGCTAGTCCTCATAATCTTCCACCATCCTTGTAAGACTGTACAAATGAGTTTCCTCTAAACCAGTGCTACTGTTTTCTGTCACATCTCTACCTTGTCAAGATCACTTGTTTCCTGAAAAAGGTCGTTTTAGTCTCCTCCTTATGACAATTGATTTACATCAGTTAAACTTTTGTATGAGATTATTATAATTAGGGTAAATTACATTCTTTCATCTATTTCTCATTTATAAGCATCCATACTGACTTACAAAGCCCAAGCTGAAGTTGTTTTGATTGCGCACTATATCTTTTTCTCATCTTTATTCTTTTAGTTTTATATTCATTTCAGTCATTCCTCTGACAAATTGGTGTTCTGACTATACACAGATAGCCTGATTCATGAATGACTCCCCCCTTAGTAATGAGTCATTTCCTATCTGTTAAAATAGAATTGATTTCTTTTTTTGTGATGTTATTTGGTGCTTTCCATATTCAGTGTCTTTTAGTTCTTTTTTCTAATAAAGTATTCATGATGTATAGAGAAGGCTACTATGTAATCCATACGCCTTTGGCCTCTCTTATTTCTTACTACTGAATCATACATTCCAACGTATTTTTTGCTGCCTTTGCTGACCGACCTTTGTGTTGTGAAGACACTGAATATCAAAGTTTGTGTTTGAAAAGTTTTATTCAATTCTTTTCCTCTCCTCCTTTCATTACTGTGTAGCATTAAGAAAGTTGCTGAATTTAGAACTATATTCTGTCTTCACTAGACCTCATCTGGAATATTGTGTTTAGTTCTAGGTACCGTAGCATAAGAAGAATATTGATAAGCTGGAGCATGTCCAGAGTGGGGCAACCAAGATTGGGAAGGAATTTGTCTCTAATTCATATGAGTGTTGGTCAAAGGAATAAGGCATATTTAACCTGGAGAAGAAAATACTAAGGAGAGATATGGTAGCTGTCTTCAAATCTTTGACAGGGTCTCAAGTAGAAGAGGGATTAGACTATTTGGTCCTAGAGAGAAGAACCAGAAGCAGTGAGCGGCAAATTTAGGCCTGATGTCAGTAAAGCAACAACAATCACAACTTCCCAACAATTAGAGCTGTTCAAAAGTGGAGTGGGCTGCTTAGAGAAGTGGTTCCATTCTCTTTAGAGGGTTTCAAGCAAAGGTTAGGTTACTACTTGTTGCATATGCTACAATGAGGATTCCTTTCATATGGATTGACCACAAAGGTGCCTATCCAAATCTCAGAATCTGTGATTCTGTTAGAATCTATGAGGTGGATTTTATATTTACCTGGAGAGGCTTATACAAACTGATGCTGAGCGAGAAGAGTAGAATCAGAAGAAATTTATATACAATCACAGACACATCATGTGTGTGATGACCAACTATGACAGACTGGACTCTTCTCAGCAATGCAGTGATATAAATCAATCCCAAAAGACTCACGAAAGAGAGAAATGTGACATCCAGAGATATAACTAGAAAGAACTGAGCTTGAATCCTGATGGAAGCAAACTAATTGATCTTTTTCTTTTCATTGTTTGGTTTTATTTCTTCTTTACCATTTTTCATCCCACCTAGTACAATACGCCTTTGTAATTGGACTAATGTCTAATATGAATTATTTGCTGACCCTATACTGGACTATAAGCTGTTGTGGGGGGTGGGGAGATGGAGGTAAAGGAAATTTGAAAATCAAGGAACTATGGAACTGAAACTAAACTAATAAATTAATTTTTTAAAAAAGAATCTATGAGCTGTCCTTCCATTCAGGTACAACTTTGGGGTTTGTTTATAACCTGAATATCAAAATTGATGTGATTCAATTTCTCTGATAACATGTCCCTGTTTTATATTATAGAACAAGGATCAATCAACAATTAGAATATCAATAATAAAAGTTAATGTTTATAGATGGTCTAAAAACTATGGGATTCTAAAACTCATCTGCTCCCTTTTCTTCATTGAGGAAGCAAAAATAGACTGTACCAAACCAATGGCTATTTTATCTTTCTCTTTGTTTAATTGGTTGCCATGACCAAAGAATTCATCAAATAGCCAGCCAATGAGTCTTTATGTGTTTAGCTAGGCTGGTCCTTAGAAATTACACACCTTCTCTGTTGCCAGATCCTAATCCTTTTTAGCACAGTAGAGCCTGCCAGAGCTTGTACTCATTGGCATAGCTTCCAGTAACTCAGGGTCCCCTCCAAAGCACAATGAGGCATTGGAATAGGACTTTGTGAACACTGTGTGTATATGTGTTATCTTTCCCTTGCAAGTCTTTTTTGTGCTTTTTTTTTCTTTGAGGGCAATTGGGGTTAAGTAACTTGCCCAAGATCACACGGCTAGGTTTTTGTTTGTGGATGTGTTAAGTGTCTGAGGCCGGATTCAAACTCAGGTCCTTCTGACTCCAAGGCCGATGCTCTACTCACTGCGCCACCTAGCCACCCCCCTTGTAAGTCTTTAAGTGCCTTATGGGAAGGGTCTGTTTTGTTTGTTTTGTTGCTAATTCTGGTACCCTGTTCATCATAGATACTTAATAAATATTTGTAAGATTAAATTGGATTGCAATTGTCCTGTGCCTTACATACTTTCTTTGAATTATCATTAATTTGTTTCCTATGTATTTGTTTTGTCTCCCTAACTATGCTCTAAGTAATTGAAAGCAGGAGCTATGTCTTCCAGTCTCACCCACGGCATATAACACTTGTTTCTGAGCACACATTAAAATTTCAATAAATACTTCTTTAATAAAATTTTTTTCCTTTTTCATTGTTACCTTTTTACATTACTTTTATTTCTGAATGTGATCATTTCTGCCAAACCCTCCTTTCTTCCTAACTTCCCTGTTACAGTTAAGAGTACCATCATCCTCCCAATAATACATGCTCACAATTTAGGTGTAATCCAAGACTCTATACTCTCTCATTCCCATATCCAATCTGTTGTCAAGTCCTGTCAATTCTACCTTTGAAACTTCTCTCATATGCAACCCTTTCTCTCTTCTGAAACAGCCATCGCCTTGGTGCAAGCCCTCATCACCTCGTACTTGAACTACTGCAATAATCTCCCAGTTGATTTCTCTATCTCAAGTCTCTCCCCATTCCAATTCATCCTTTACTCAACTATCCAAGTGATCTTAACCATGAAATAACCCTTACTACCACCAGAATCAAATAAAAAATCTTGTAGTTGGCTACAGTACTCACTATGTCTGGTACATAGTAGATGCTTAATGTTTGTTAACTTGACTTTGGTTCTTAAAGCTCTAGCTAACCTAGCCGGTTTCCACATTTTCAGTTTTGCAATTTCCTTTTCTCTACATACAATATGATCCAATGACAATGTCCTCCTTGCTATTCCTTCCACAAGACATCTCCATACTCCAATCATTTTCACTGGCTGTTCTTCATACCTGGAATCCTCTCCCTCTTTATCTCTGCAGCCTAGCTTTTCCAGTTTATTAAGCATAATTTCAAATTGCTTTACAAAATGGTTGAACCAATTCATAGTTCAACTAACAGTATTTTAGTATGCCTTTATTTCCATAGCACTCAACAATAACTATTTTCATCTTTTGGAATATTTATCAATGTGCAAGCTAAAACTTCAGAATAATTTTGTTGTGCATTTCTCTTATTATTAGTGATTTGGAGCAATCTTTCATATGGTTGACAATATTTTGTGATTCTTTTGAAAACTGTTCAAACCCTTTGATCACGTATCCTGTGGAGAATTATTTTGGTCATATAGATGTGCATTAATTTTCCATCTTTGATATCAGACTCTGGTGAGAGATATTTAATGCAAACATTTCCTCCAATCAATGTCTTCACTTCTTATTCTAGCTGCATGGATTTTGTTTGGGCAAATTTTTATATATCAAAATTATTTTATCTTTTTTGAATTTCTTAAATCGTTGGTTGAGAACTCTCCCATTAGCCATATATGTAAGAGATACCTAATCCCATTTTAAAAACATTTTCATGATTTTAAATTTAATTTTCATGATTAATTTAATTTTTATGACCTTTTAATTATACATTTTGAGCTTATAGTATAGAATGTGAGATGCTGGTTGAAACCTAATTTCTGCCAAACCGCTCTTTAGTTTTCCAAGAAGTTTATGCAAACTAGGGAGTTCTTCCTCAAGTAATTTATATTTATTAAATATAATTTAGGCTTATTAAACTGGGTTATTAAGTTTGATTCTGACTTTTTGCTAGTCTGTCAAGAAATTCTTCATGAAACCAGGAGAACAATGTACAGAGTAATAGTCATATTGTATGTGTGATGTCTTTGATAGACTTCCCTCATCTTAGTAATGCAAGGATCTAAGACAACTCCAAAAGACTCATGATGGGAAAATGCTGTCCACCTCCAGAAAAAGAACTATGGAGTCTGAATGTGGATCAAAGCATATTATTTTCACTCTCTCTCTTTGTTTCTTCTTTCTCGTGGTTTCTCCCATTGGTTCTTTACAATATGACTAAAGTGAAAATAGGTTTAATATGAATGTATATGTGGAACCTATATCAAATTACACACCATCTTGGGGTGGGGGGAGGGGAGAGATGGGGAAGAAAATTGGAAATCAAAATCTTATGGAAGTGAATGTTGAAATTTTTAATTAATTAATTAAAAAAGAAAGAAATTCTTCATGAAAAATTGGTTGAAAAATAAACAACCCAGGGGTATTTTTCATTTTAATATGCAACTATAGATCATTCTGTAGAATTACAATCTTGTTGCTATTTATTCATATTTTACAATGCTTTACAACTAGAAAATCTTCCATATATCTATATCTATATGTATTATCACATGCAATTCTCACAACTGCATTATGAAACAGGTAGACTAGGTATTATTATCCTCACTTTAAATGAAAGCTCATAGGATCATCCTTCTAGAACTGTAAGGGACATTAGAGACCATCTAACTGAATTCCCTCATTTTGCAAATGAGGAAACTGAACTATCCTCTACCATAAACCCCTGTTCCTTCTGCTGTCACTGCTCTCACTTTGCCAACCCCTAACCCTGGCTTAATTCTACTATCTGCCTCTTCCACTTGTACCCAGGTGCTGCTGAACAGAACTAGATACACCACAAATTTGTGTAAATTAATCTTAACTGGACCCTCACTCCAACAAGATAATCCTTTTACTCCCCCTTAACTGGTTTTCTATCCCACTCAGCACAGCACCCTCATATTTTTTCACAATTCTTCCTCAGTACCCTTTTCCTCCACCCTTACAGCTAAGAACCTCACTTCTTACTTTACAGAGAAAGTCAAAGCCATTTACTGTGAGCTCCTTGTCTTTCCTTCTCCCCATCTCACAACCACTTGACATCACTCTCTACTCTATTTCCTTTACTCCAGTCTCTGATGAGGAGGTACCTGTTTCCACCAAGGCCAATTTCTCTACATATGTCATTGATCCCTTCTTCTCTCATCTCTAGCAGAGTGCCCCATTATCATCCTTCCTCCCTTTTTAATGTTCTGTCTCTCCCTATATTGATATATGGCTCAGATCTCTTCTGTCCTTTAAAATAAAACCCTTACTAGCTCCTACCATTCTCATCCTGTATCTCTCCTCCATTTCTCAGCCAAATTCTTTGAAAAAACCATCTTCATTCTTTGCTTTCACTTCCTCTCCTCACACTCTTGTCTAAATCCTATGCAATCTGATTTCTGACTTCATCACTCCATTGAAACTGCTATTTCAAAAGTTATCAATGATTTCATTGTAGCACACAGACTCTGAGACCATTATCCCAACTCCTACTAACACTGACAGATCGAGTTCTCAGAAGGCAGCTGCTATATATTCCCTCAGGATCCTAGGAGTAGTCCTAAAGAGCAGAGGATGATTTTCTAAGGCTGTAGCTTATGAACTTCCACTGGTTCATTAGCAGTTAATATTAGTTAGCCAAACTTACCTTTGAGAAAGGGGCATTTACTAAAGAGGTCTAGGAAGAAGGGTTCGTAACAAAACACCCCTGACTTGAAAAGTCTTGACTCAACCTCTCAAAATTACTTACTAGAATCTAGTGGGATCAAACTTCTAGCACAGGTGACAAATGGGGAATTCACGCCTACTGATTGCTAGAAGTCCTTTTCTGGCCTTTGTCAAGTAGTGCTGAAATTCTAGTTTGAAATGTCTAGTTTGTCCTGAGCTCCTGATGCAGACTCTACCACAAACCTTTGTTATCCTGAGAATGCTGCTACGATACCTGGTAAGAAGTCCAAATTCTCCAATCTTCCAAAGTTCAAAAGGTTATCCCCCAGTCAAGGTGGGTGAGGACAGCTGAGGCATTCTCCTCTCTCCTCAAGTGATTCCTCCTTAGAAGCCTAGCTAGAACAGCTTTCCCTACTAAGCTGCCAATCACTCCAACGCTCAATTCCTGACTGGTTTTATAAAGCCCCAAAGGGCATGACCTCCTCAGGCAATCCAAATATACTTCCTGTGCAACATCATTTATTTCATCCAGTGGCTTTCAAAGACTTTTCAATTGAACAAGAATTTTTTGTACCTAGTCTAAAGCTTCGATTGATTTATTGAATCAGTAGAGGAGAGGTTTCAGGACATTGCATATTTCTATTACTTTAAGTGGGATAGAGTGATTGGGTGATGAGTTGATTAATTGACTCAATTGATTCCCACCATTACAAATTAATTACCGAATCTAATATTTTTTTCTTGGTCCTCATCCTTCTTGGTTTCTCTAGAGAATTTGACACTATTATTTGCCATCTCCTCATAGATATTGTGTCCTTTTTGATTTTTCGTAACACTGCCATCTCTTGCTTCTTTCTCTTCCTTCCTGTCTGAATATTCCTTATCAGTCTCCTTGGCTGTTGGATCACTATCCATGTAGGACCCACCAACTGTGAGTATTCCTTCCCACCAAGGCTCTGTCTTGTTTTTTCTCTTTTTTCTCTCTCTTGGTAACCTCACCAATTTCTACTGGGGGGGGGGGGAGAGAAAGAGAGACAGAGAGACAGAGACAGAGAAAGAGAGATATCCTGTCCTAGACCCTCTCCTAAGTTTCAATCCCACATTTCAAAGTGGATGTCCAGTAGGCAAGTCAAATTTAACATGTTTAAAATAGAACATGTTATTAACTTACAGCACACACATACGCACACTCGCACATGTGCACACACACACACATTCAAAAAGACAAAAACAAAACTCCATCCCTTTTCTCAATTTTTCTATTAATGTTGAGGGTACAACCATCCTTCCAGACATCCAGGTTCTTAATTTTTGTGTCATTTCAAATAAATTTCTCTTACCCCACATTTTCAGCCAGTTGTCAAATCTTTTCATTTTTATCTTTATAATATCTTTCACATATGCTCTTGCCACAGTTTAGGTACTCATCACCTCTTGCCTAGACTATTAGTCTCTCTAATTCAATTCAACCTTCTCCCCCATCACCAAAGTGATTTTATTAAAGGGTAGATCTGACCATATTGTGATCCTCCCTTCCCCCACCACACACCCATCTGCAAACTCCAGTGCCTCCTTATTGCCTCTAGAATATACTACAAACTCCTCTTCACCACCTGGCCCTATCCTGCCTTTGTTTATATACACTCAGTGGTCCAGCCATACTGGCCTACTTGTTCTCCACACATCACATGCCAAATCCCATTTCTACACCTTTGCACTGGCTGTCCTATGCATCTAGAATATTTTCCCTCCTCACCTTACTTCTTAGAACCCATGATTTCCTTCAAGAATCAGCTCAAGCACCTCCTTTTCCATGAGGTCTTTCCTAAATTTCCCTTCACATATCAGGGTGCCTTCCCCTCTAAAGTACCTACCACAAATGTATTTTGTATATATCTATACATGTACATGTCTGTTCTGTTAGAATGTAAGCTTCTTGAGGGCTTTGTATTCTTTTGCAGATAATGGTTGCTTAATTGGCTGGTTTGTTTATTGATAAGTAAATTACCCAATGTCACTGGATAGTAACCATCTGATGTGGGAAACTGAGGTTCAGAGAGGTGAAGACAACCTGTCATAATTAACTCCTCACTCATGTTCACCCCACACATCCAGTCTATTGCCAAGTCTTGTTTTTACCTTCACATCTCTCATTTAAGTCCCATTCTCTCTATTCCCATAGCTATGTCCCAGGTGCAGATTCTCATCACCTGTGCATGGACCATTGCAATAGCCTTCTGGTTTGTGTCCTGACTCACTCCACACACCAATCTACTAACACTTCACATGACAATATATCTTCCACTATCTAATTTCCTAGAACTCAGAGCTAACTATGTCACTCCCCTACACAATACATTCCAGCGGCTCCCTATTAAAAATTGAGAAAGTCAAATTCTATTCTGTAATTGATTTCATTTTGTATCACTACTGACATTTTATGTAACTACCTAAGCCACGTTTCATTTGTCTGAGTTGTTTGTTGCTTGAGAAAAACTTGTACATCTTGTACCAAGCTGTTAATTCCCTTTCCAATTCTTTTTTTCTGTTGCTTTTATTTCTTTTCCAATTTTTTCCTCAAACACTCTCGTTTCATTTATAGGAAAAAAACTTTTAAATGATCTTTTAAAAACTTTTGCTTTATCTCTTCCAAAAATTCTATTTGAATTTGTGCCCAACCTGTCTTTTTTTCTCTGAGGCATTGCTTGTAGATGTTTTGATGTTATTTTCTTCTTCTGAGCTTCCCTGCCACCATAAATAGCTCTTATTGGTGGGATTATTTTTTGTTTGTTTGTCCATTCTTCCAGCCTACTTCCTGACTTTGGACTTTGGTTACAAAGTCAGAAGCATCATAGACATAGAATAATATAATAGGCTAGAAATGTGGAGTGCAGGAGTAGCAACAACCCTTCCCTCTATCTTATTTCTATGGAAAACATAATGTCCACCTGCATGGCTACTTAGTGTCACAGAGATAATAGACCAGATTTTCTTGAAGGACAGCCAGTGTTGCAGAGATAATGGACCAGACTCCCTGGCATCCACCTGCATCCTTCCAAGATAACATATTTCCTTGGCACAAGAATAGAATAATGATTAACAGAAAAGCTGAACTTCCAAAGTGGTCTGATCCAATGCAAAATTTGATTGTTGCCCCCCAGTCTGAACTTTTCAAGTTTCTGACCTGGGTTTTGGTCTGACTAACAATAGAAAGCTGGTGGACTAAGCCTGTATCATCCAGTTGGAAAGCTATGTTAGTTCAAAGTGTCAGAACTGTAGGCTTCCCTTGTTCTGAGATTCCTGCCCTGGTTATTCCTCCACATAGAGCTAGATGCTGGAATAGAGACCCCATTCTGTGCCTAACATCTGATCCACCTGCTGCCACTTGCTTCTGAACTTTTTACTTCAGTACAGGGCCCAGGACCTCCTGATCCAGGAACACCACACCCAGATGAAGGTCCCCTTCTCAGTCCATCCTGGATCTGTGACTTGGAACTTGGAACTGGGTAGTGGATGATGAGCTGCTGATTGACATCTATGTCCATTGACTTGGCCTTGTAGGGGTGTGAAACCTCCTCTTGCCCTGGTGAACCAGCCTCTCCCTGGGCACTGAAGTGTTCTTTGTGCAGCATGCTCCTGGCCTGACTCTGTCCCTACTTTCTGCAGACTTTTCTTTCTGTCTCCCTATGCCAAGTTGGACATAGCAACTTTGAAATTCATTCAAACATGAGAGTTAAGAGAAACATTGAAAGGTTAATATGAATTACCAATGTTGAAGGACTAAACAATGATAAACTACTGTGTCCCCTCTGGACCCTGTCATCATCAAGGGTCCTAAAGGGAGTCTAATTAGACAAGGCTTGGGAGTGGTTCCTTGATAATCTTGAGAAAATAGAGGGAAAGAGGAATAAATCAAGGCAGAATAGATTAAGGGAGGGATTAGTCCTAAGGCAAACAAACTTTTAGGATGTACAAAAATGTCTATAGCTCTTTTAGAAGTATCAAACAATGACATTCTGAGGGGATGTCCACAAATTAGGGAATGTATTAACAAGTTATAGTATATAAATGTGATGGGATGCTATTGTGCTCTAAGAATTGATTAGGGAGAGGGTTTCAGAGAAACCTGGAAAGATTTGTATAAACTGATACAGAATGAAAGAACCTGAAGAATAATTTGATATTGGCAAGAATATCATATAACTTTGAAAAATTATGAGTTCTTATCACTGTAATAACAAATCTTGGTTCCAGAGTATATATAATGAATCATGCTCTCCACTCCCTGATAAAGAGATGGAGTACACAGCATGCACAATAAGACAAAATATTTTGGACATGACCAATAAGAAAATAGGACAGTTAGGTGGCACAGTGGATAGAGTACCAGACCTGGAGTCAGAAAGATTCATCTTCCTGGGTTCAAATCTGGCCTCAGATACTTAGTAGCTGTGTGACCCTGGGCAAGTCACTTCACCCTGTTTGCCCCAGTGTTCTCATCTGTAAAATGAGCTGAAGAAGGAAATGGCATTTTTGCCAGGAAAACCCCAAATGAAATCACTGAATGGACATGACTGAAACGACTAAACACCAAAATGTGGAAATCTACTTTGACTGTTTGTAATGGGATTTGTCTTTTTTAATGTTTGTAATGGGATTTGTCTTTTGCTCTCAGTCAGGAGAGGACTGAGTAGAAGGGTGAGAAGGTGGATTTTTTTTTTTTTGCTGATTGAAACAAAATATAATTTAAATAAAAATAAAATGCTATCTCTTATTATAGCTTGTTTCCTAACAAAGAATTTCCATGGGATTAGTAGGAAACTTTTGGGATCCTTTCTTTTGAATAATTTCCTTACCATGAGAGATTGTTAGATACAAAAACAGGCTTTTGAGAGAACTTCAGGCATCTTTAAGATCTCATGTGACAGGAAAGAGTAGCGTCGATCAGATGACCTCTGTCATTATATGCAGGCCAGGGATTCTGTGAGCCTTAATAAGTAGGCCATTTGTTGTGTTGAAGAGGGATTCTCTGCTCTCATGTGTATTGTTGACAATTGCAGCAATGCCATAAGAAAGTCTAATATTTTCTTGGGGATCCTGTTGTTCTCCCAGAAGAGTCATTTTTGGCTAATTAAGCTAGAGTGGTAACCCAACATGTTTCAAAGCTTTCCTGTAAGCATTCTCCTGGAACACTTAGTCTGAAGGTACTTAATAGCACACAAGAGAGTAAGCTGTACTTGGCAACTTGAAGTCAGCTTCACTAAGCTTCACTCTAAGCCAACCCTTTATGGCCAAGCCATAAATTTCTGTCCCACTGAGAGATAAAGGCAGAGGCTGTGTCTGTGAGAGTGTGGTATTTTAACCTCTCTGGGCCTCAGTTTCCCCATCTTTAAAATTAGTCTAGAACAAGTATCAAGCACCTTCATGTACAGCATTGTCCTCAATGCCACATGTGAGAGCACTTTGAGAAGTTAAAAGCACTGTATAAATGTAAATAATTAGTTTTAATGAAGGTGGGCTGCTTTATTGGGATAGAAACCACCATTAGAGACTTCTCTGAATATAGGAAACAAACATGCTTAGTGCTATTCAGAGACACCACTAAATGTTTCATTCCTTCTCTGCTTATTCTAAATCTGGGATTACTATTGGAACGGGGCTTCCTGCCAGGATCTTAGGTGCAACAGGGGTGATTTGAGAAGGCACAGAAAGCCCCTCTTCCTATAAAAATGTCTCTCCCACTGGCTCTTCACTCTCCATCATCATGAAGAGTAGAGAGCTGGCTGAATGGTATTTTCTAGTATTTTGTCCCATATAATTGAATATTGCAAGTAATAGTGTATAGGGTTTGTGAGACTTCACTATAGGCTAATCAAACCCCCATGGGGAAATTTTCCCCCAGAGACCCAAATTTCCTTTGCCCACTTTCATACCATTACTCCCAAATTATGCCCCAGCGACTTCCCCAAGAACAAATTCTGCTTTTCATTTGGAGTTTGGTTTCTTTCATTACTTGCAGATGGTTCCTTTCTAAGTCACCATCATGTGGAGCTCAACACTAATTCTTTTGGGCCTGAATATATGGGTCCTGGATATAGACCAAGCTGCATTGAATTTATGAAGGAGGAGAATTTATTCCTCTTTGGACCTGGCTGCTGGCCCCACAATAAATTGTAATAGAACTAACACTTGGACTTTAGCTCCTCTCTCATTCTCTTCCTTCATCTCTCTCCCCCTCTCTATCTCTAACCTCAAGTAATGTTACTCTCAGACTCATCAAAACAGGCTCCGGGAAAAGAACTAAAACTAATTTCATGTAAGAGTAAATGACTATAAGTTTAATAAGCTCCACCTCCCAGAGGCATAGAATTTAATAAGATAAAAAGACTTCCATGGGCTCTTCCAACTTGAAAAGTTCAGGTTTAGGAATCAGAAGACCTGACTTCAAAGCTCAGCTTTGCCACTGATCAGCTGTGGGACCTTGGGCAGTCCTTCACTTCTCTGGGCTTCAGGTTTCTCAAATAAAAGGGAGTAACTTTATATGATCCCTTTTTCTCTAAACACTATGAAAATCTGTGATTCTAAAATCTTAAGCCAAAGCAACAAAGCTTTTATTAAATGTATTTCAGATACTTCAAATGGGCAAATATCTCCAGGGGAGAAGAGTTTCTGGTGCTACTGTAGTGGTGGCTATCTACTTAAACGATTGTTTCTGGTGTAGACCCAGGGCTTCCATTTTCTACATGGTTCAGATAGACTACATGGGCCCAGAGCAAGAGCCTCTAATTCCCTATGATGACATCATTTTTTCCTTGTACCAAAGCAGTAGGACTGACCCCAGACACAGGCAGGTGGTTTTTAAGTGAGCTGTTCTGGATCTGAATCATTCAGAAGAGAGCACCAGAGGATTATACACAAGTCAGCATTGTAAACAAGAATCACACAGATAAGAAATCATGGGTGAATTTCAACTTGCACTGATGGAAAAAATGGACATACCAATGAATAAAAGTCTTAGTTGGAAGGGGGGTTAAAGGTCACTTAGTCTAATCTCTACCTGGTAAGTAGGAATCACCCTACAAAATCCCGGACAGGTAGTCATTCAATCTTTGCTTAAAGACTTCCAGTAATGGGGAAACCACTCCTCCCTAAGGCAATCCATTCTCCATTTGGATAGTTCAATTTCTAGGAAGTGTTTTCCTTATATCATCCTAAAACTGCCTCTCTGCAGCTGCCAGCCATTGCATTAGTTTGGCCCAACAGAACAAGTCTATTCTTTCTTCCACATGACAGCCCTTCACATATTTGAAGAGAGTTATCATGTTCTATTTAAAACAGATATCATGTTCCTCTCTCCCTCAGAGCTCAGGGAATATAATTCTAACATTTATAGAGGAATCCAATGAATTCAATTTTTTTTATCTCTATGTCTCGAAAAAAGTCAATTTCTATTTTCTGTTCTTTTCGTCACGCTCTTCCTCCATAATCAAGTTCCTCCTTCCTCCTCTCTGCCTATCCAAATCAAGGTCTAATCCAAACCCCACCTTTTCTATGGCTCTCCTGGCCCATTCTGATAAACTGGTTCTCTGAACAACTGTACCACTTACACTCTAGGTCACACAATCTAGCATTTTAGAATTATAATTAACCTTAGAGGTTAAATCCTACTACAAATCTATTTTCTTTTAATGTTCTTTAATTATTTATATATTTCATATTTTCATAGACTACAATTTTCAGAATTTTTTTCCATAATTATTACATAATGATTGAATCTGTGTTAATTTTATCTCTACAAATAGCACACAAATTCCTTGAAGATGTGGATCATGCCTGCTGTATGCATTCCTTCCATTTCCTTGAATTGTGCATATATAGCTCAACCAGGGAAGCAGGGTCACAGGAGAGCTTTTTCAGGATAAGGAGACCTGAACTTGTTGGAAGGAAAAGTAGGAGCCAGTGGAGAGGGAGAGCTCAAAGATAGGGGAAGAGACAAGGGATGACAGATATTCATCTGCCATCTAAATTCTAGAAGAGGACCTAAGTAGAGGATGTGACCAAGGGGATACACAGGTTGAGAAGCTGACCTTGAGAAGAAGTGACAATTCTTAGGGGCAGCTAGGTGGAGCAGTGAATAGAGCACTGGCCCTGAAGTCAGGAGGGCCTGAGTTCGAATCCGACCTCAAACACTTAACACAAAACTAGCTGTGTGACCTTGGGCAAGTCACTTAACCCCAATTTTCCTACCTTCCCCTCTCCAAAAAAAAAAGTAAATATAAGTGACAATTCTTGCTCCTTTTCTTCCTCAAAGAAAAAAAAACATAAAAAAAAAAAGAAGTGACAATTCTTACTCTGAGGAGTGAAAGAGGAAGAGATAGAGAGAGGATTGGTAAAGATTTTTAAAAATGTAGTTGAGAGTAGAACAAAATGTCTAGGGATGGAATGGGACTTAACAACCATGAAGGGGTTTAGAATAGCTACCCTAGGGAATTCAGTGCTAAAGCAACATTGGAAAAACAGATGATTCCTATTGCTTTGATTAAAAGCTTTTTGGGAAAAAATATTTATTGTCAGAGGACACTGAGGAACATAAAGTGCTCAGAAATTAGCACACACATACCCCATGTGTGAAGAAAGAACCTAGAACACTGGTTCGTAATCTGAGTTGGGCTGACGTTATTAAGAAGAATCTTTAATCCATAAGCAGCAAAATAGTACCAGCCCTCTCCTTAAAAGTCTGTAAACTGAATGTTTTTACAGTCAACTAGCATTTATTTAATCAGGCATTGTGCTAAATGTCAGGGATACAAAGAGAGGCAAAAACCAGTCCCTACTCTCAAAGAGCTCAGTCAAAAAGGAGAGACAACATGTGCAAACAACTATGTACAAACAATGTTTACAAGATAAATTGGGGGTAGTGTCAGAAAGAAGGAACTAATGAAAAACAGCAGGTGGGATTTCACCTGGGACTTCAAGGAAGCCAGGAGGCGGAGATTATTATTATGTCAAGAGGGAAAATTCCAGGTAAGGTAGATAACCTGTGAAAACACTTGGAGTTGGGAGATGTGGAGGATTAGCAAGGAAGCTGGCCTCATTGAATGAAGAGTATGTAGAGAGACTGGCAAGGTAGGAAGGATCCAGGTTATGAAGAGCTTCAAAACCCAGAGCATTTTATATCTGATCTTGGAGTTGTCACTGGAGGGAGGTGACGTGGTCAGATCTGGGTTTTAGGAGATCAATCTGGCAACTAACAGGTGATGGATTGGAGTGGGGAAAGAGGAGACAGGGAGACCAACTAAGGCTTTTGTAATATAGTTTAGGCATGAGGCAATGAAGGCCTAAATCATGGTGGTAGCAGTGTCAGAGGAGAGAAGAAGACATATTACTGTATTTCAATATATGTTGGTGTTATTGTGATTAATAATATACAAATTCATTTTAAAATAATAAATGTATAGTATTTTCTGTATCTACAGTATTTTCTCAATCAATAGACTGTAATAGTACAACTACTATTATATAGGGGTTTGAAATTTTTTTACATTTTATCATACTCATATATTTCTCTGGAGTTCAGGTCATTGACTAGGACTGGCAATATAATGCTTTGTTCTCTCTAAGTAGATCTGAAATACTCACCTCTAAAGATCAATGATAAAGAAACCAAAGATGACCAGGTCTGGCCTTGACAAGTCCTTGGTGGAGGAAAAGAAAACCAAAATGAACTTTAATCCCAGCTAATGAACTGATTCAACCTCAGTAATTACTTTGTTTTCTTATCAATCACTAGTTAAAAGTGTTGTTTTCAGTGAAAGGCCTTCACACATAATGAATTACCTGTAATGGAATATGCTATAGAAGCTGGGTGGTGGAGGGGGAATGCTTCTACTGAGTGAGAGTTTGGAATGTGGTTGGAAGCTCTCTTCCAGCTTGTAGTCTTATGATTAGTAATCATGCTGTAATGCACTGAGCTAACCATTTGTACCAAAATGTCTGATACAAAGGCTAAAAATATCTCTTATGTAAATATATTTTAAATTGCTATTCTATGGTGACCAAATAATCAGATCAAATGAGATAAAGCTAAAGCACTTGTTAAAACTGAAAACACTTTGTAAATGTCAACTATAGCTATTATTTTCTCATTATGTCAATTACTGAATAAGCTTTTACTAGAGTTTTCTGCTTTGAGGCTCTCTATTTTTTTTTTAATTTTCCTTTATTTATTTTATTTATTTTTTTTTGGAGGAGCTCTATAATTTGAAGTAACCTGAGATCATTGAAAATGATGGAACTGGTGTGATTCTGCTGCAAAGAAACCAGGGGGGCAACACAAGGTCCTTTCAAGTTCTTATAGGGAATTTTGTTGTTGTTGGGGGAAGGAGCAAGGTTACTAATTAAAACCTAATATTCCTTTGGATGATAATTCATATCACTCCTTCAGGACTTCAAAAGACCCGCAGGTTCATGTGGGGTGTGGGCTCCCTCCACATCTTAATAGATAAACATTATGAGTTGCTATAGCCAGAATTTATACCCTGGTGATCAGTCTTCTAGAGATGAACCTCTGTGTGCTCTGTTGAGACTGGTCTTCAGAGAGAGCTAGCATTGTTCCCATACTCAAAGCCTTTCCTAGCTGGTAGAACTACTAGAGCTAGTGTTCCCCAAAGACAGCCTTTGAGAACTCAGGGTCATCTTCGTCTCTCAATAAGATATCAAAACAGGATTTGAATGGAGGTGTATCCTCTGACCCCAAATAAATGTGCATGGAGAAAACACTGTTGTACTAGCAATGAGACCAGGGTTCTAGTTGTGGCTTAGTCATTAACTAAGGCAACTTGAGTAAGACATTTCCCACTCCCTGGGCTTCAGTTTCATTATCAGGAAAATGTAAATAATCCCCTCGAAGGACTGTTGTGAGGATCAGATGAGATGATGGATGTTTGAAAAGTATACAGTGAAACTAAAGTGTCAGATGCTATTATTTTTATCATCATCATGCTTATTTAGGCAATAGAAATGCCTAGTCTCTAAGGCGGCAGATAAAAATCACACACAAAGGTAGCTCAGCTCATCTCGGTTTATGAGTTATATATGTCAAAGGCTATTTTCTTAACAATGTACAAGACAATAATTGGGGAGATGCCTGCTGTTTCTCCTTCAGAAGATGACATTGAATTTTTCCCCCTTTGACTTATATACATTTTATAAAGGAATTTTCAGGACAATCTAATTGATGATGTCATTCATTGCTTATTTTTCAAAGTGAACTATTATTCCATTTAATAATGAAAAAATTATACATTTATTATCAAAAGCAATTTCAAGTATTTTTAACAGTTATTATATATGTATATATGTGCACATACATATATATATATACATATATATATACATATATACATATATATGTGAGGTTGGTACTTTTTTTGTTTGGGCATGAACACGGATTTTCATGATCAATATTATGGCCCATCAGACAGTGAGTTTCAAATCAAGCGTATTGTTTGATCTACACTTGGATCTCTTAAGGTGGGGGTTGAGGATAGGGCACTTCTTTGGCCAAAGCCAGAAACAGTAGGAAACTTTATGCCCCATTCCTAAAGGTGACCTTTCATGTCAGGTCCTATGTCAGAATAACCTGATCCATGACAAATTTGCCCAAACTTCCAGGCTCAGAATGACCCAGAAATAGCACAGTAAAAATTCAGTTCCTGCAAGCTAGAAGTCCCTTGACCTTTGAAAATACAAAAATAATTAAGACAATTAACCTTAGGTGGAATGTTATGCTTCAGCACTTCAATGATCTATGATTTCAATGGTGTGAGTCTCCTCCACAGTTTAATTAAGTAGATAGTCTTCACGAGTAGCAATAGTTGAAAAATTCATCCCCCATGGTAAACCTGGTGATGAGACAAAGAATTATACACCTTCCTTCTTTGTTTGCCACCAGAGTGTGGGGCTGGCATAGGCTGCAGTGATTAATGATTTTCTCTTTCTCAACCACAGTTGTATTTCTTGTGCTGGTTTAGCTTTCTCTTTTCCTTTTTTCTAAGATAATCTGTCTGTCAAATCCTGCCAAGAGGCCACGTAATGTGGGTGTGGACAGAGGATCTTTACATGATAGGACTGGGCTGGCAGGAGAAATTGATGAGACTGCTAACTAGACATTGGACTTGGAGATGATCTTTTCCAGCAGGTTCATCATGCGCTCCTGAAGCTGGAGGCTCTGGACCTGGATGATGTTCTGTTGGTCAAGAATCCGCCGCACCTCCCGGCAGGTTTCTTCCATTGCCCGACTCAGTTTCTTTTGCTCCTCCAACATTGATTCCATCAGTTTGAGTTTTTTCTTTTGGAAATGGCAGCTCTGCACTTTCCTTTTTTTGACTGGTCTTTCTTCTGATCTGAAATAAAGGGAAGAATAAAAACTAGTGAAATCTGCTATCTTCTAAGGGGTTAACAGTTTGGGACTTGTTCACTCATTCAATTTATTTCAGTTCAGTTCAACTCAGATTTTTTTAAGCATTAACCATATGTGAGGCACAATGTTAAGTGCTGATGACACAAAGACGAAACCAGAAACCAGTGCTTGTCCTCAAGGAGCATTCATTCTACTAGGAGAGTCAGACATGTATGCATATAAGTGAAAGCAAGACAATTTGAGGAGGTGAAAATTACTAACAACTGGAAAGACTGAGGAAGTTTTCTCATTAGCAGGTAGGACCTACCTTGGCCCTTGAAGGATGCTAAGTATTACAAGGGGTAGCAATGACAAAGTCCCTGAAATTTACTGTTTCTAGCTTTGTACAAAGGAATGACCCACCCACCTTGGGAAATTCCGGTATAGATTAGCCAATGCATTCAATTCAAAACTCAATTGTCTGATGGGTCTTAATATTGCTCATGGGGGCAGCTAGGTGGCTCAGTGAGTAGAGCATCGGCCCTGGAGTCAGAAGGACCTGAGTTCAGATCCAGCCTCAGACACTTATCGCAGGCACAAACAAAAACCTAGCTGTGTGACCTTGGGAAAGTTACTTGACCCCAATTGCCCTCCAAAAAGCCAAAAAAAAAATATTGCTCATGAAAATCCATGTTCAGGCCAGTGGATAGAGCACTGGCCCAGGAGTCAGGAGGACATGAGTTCAAATTTGACCTCAGACACTTGACTACTAGCTGTGACTCTGGGCAAGTCACTTAACCCTGATTACCTTGAAAAGAAAAAAGAAAATCTATGTTTGTGCTCAAGCATGAGAGAGACTGAAAGCAAAGAGATGGGAATTGGAATATTGAGTTTGGCAAAACAGCTAGTAGGACAATTTGGCTGCAATATAGAATTGATGAAGAAAAGCAATGTAAAATAAACCTAGAAAGGTAGAATAGAGCTCAATGGTTAATGACTTCAAATGCATCTAATTTAACCAACAATTATTAAGACCTTACTATTTGCAAGGCAAAGTACTATATGCTGGGGATACCAAGACAGAAAATGGAAACAGTCTTTGCCCTCAGGGTGCTTACATACCATTTAAAGGGAGTATAGTGTGTACACAGGTAAATGCAAAGTATATAAAGAACAATAGAAAAGTGTTTTAGGACCAAGAATGAGCTCAACAACTGGAAGAACCAGGAAGGGTTGAATGTCAGAGATGGCAATTGAGCTCTGCTTTAAAGGAAAGTAGGGATCCTGCAATGTGGAGATGAGTACAGAGTGCATTCCAGAGATGGGGAAACCGTGGAGAAAGATTATGGGGGCAGACAATGGAATACTGTATGGAGGAAACAGCCACCTAGCCAGTTTGACTGGAACAGGAAGTAGGCAAAGGGGAGTGATGTGAAATTAGCCAGACTGTGGAAGGCTTTAATTTCTTGGTTGAGGAGTTTGTGGATTTTAACTCAAGTCAATAGGAAGCTGCTAATGATTTTTAAATGGGAGGGATAGATAATATGGTCAGATGTATTTAGAAACTATGGGGAATGGATTGAAGAGCAAAGAAGGTGGAGGCAAGAAATAGAAGGCTATTACAATGGTCGAAGTAAAAGGTGATGGGCACCTGAACTAGCATAGAGGCCATAAGTGGAGATGGGAGAGGAAATCAAGAGATGTTGTCGAGGTGTGATTGACAAGACTTGACAACTGAGGAGATATCAGTGAGGTGAGGGAAAGGGAAAACCCAGGTATGACCCCAAGGCTTCCAAACTGATGGTCATCTTCTCAAAAGAGATGGAAGAGTTTGAAGGAGAGATGGCTTTAGGAATAAGTTCTATTTTGGACATGTTCAGTTTAAATGTCAGGTTGAAGAATCTGTATTTTGTCCTAGAAGCCCTAGGTCACTCCTGGAGATTTCAGCATAGGAGAATAATAACACGATTGCATGGACTCAGGGTTGCTCCACTGGGACCAGGCCATAAAGCCCATAAAGGGTTTGGCCATTGAGCCCTTCCTACTATTGCTTTAACTTCTAAGGTTTTTTTTTTTTTTAAATCATATCTTGTACCTTGGAACTTTTTATCATACAGTTTTGCCTTTAAATGCATTACATCTGCTCTTTGTTGCTTTGATCATGTATTTGAAATAGACAATTTCTTTTTTTTTTTTTTAAAGCAATTGGGGTTAAGTAACTTGCTCAAGGTTACACGGCTAGTCATTTGATTTATGCGTGGGTGATCATTTTCTGAGGCCGGATCTGATCTCGGGTCATCCAAACTCCGAGGCCGGCGCTCTTACTCACTGCGCCACCTAGCCGCCCTTTTAGGGCAATTGGGGTTAAGTAACTTGCCCAAGGTTACACGGCTAGGTTTTTGTTTGTGCGGATTAAGTGTGGGAGGCCGGCTCCGAACTCAGGTCCTTCTGATTCCAGGGCCGGCGCTCTATTCACTGCGCCACCTAGCTGCCCCAACTTCTAAGGTTTTAATGAAAGCCTGGCACCATTTAAAGAAAATTTGATAGAGGAAATTTAGATTTACAAATAAGATGAAAATTGAAGTTATCCACATTTCCAAAGGGTTTACTTTACAAAGAATTCACTAAAAAGTTTCTTCAGTGAGAATAACAGAATGTAGAGCTACAAGGAACTTTAGCTTTTTTATTGAATTTATGATTCCCTTTGCAAAAAAAAAAGTCATTTTCACAGAATTTTTCGGGACATCTGTTAAATAAAGCAAGCACAATGGATAGCACAATAGAGAGGTGTCATTTCTCTTGGGAGATTATGAGACGCATGACCTCAAAGGAGCTGGCAGGGTCAGGGTGCATGCCATGTCTGATGACATCTGATCAGGCTCAAATGAGGATCATTATCCAATCCCAAGACATGACAACAGAATAAAGTGGCTATTTCTTAAATGTAGGGTCATGAGTGTATTTGTGTGTGATTTTAATTCATGTATAGTAACGCCCATCTTAGGGGTGAGGGGATCAGTCTTTATTGTATCAATTCACAAAATGGGCATCTATTACTTCACAAACACAGCTTTTCCCACAGGCTGCTCCCAACTGAATCTCTTGTTCAAAAGATCAAAGGAGAGAGCAGAAGGAATTTCAGAAGGAGGCCCCAGACAAGCAGCACAGTTTTGGAACTACCACATTAAACTTGAATGATTAAAAAAGGCAACAAGTTGTATGTAGTTGGGGGGAAGAACTACATAACAGAAATTCATAGTTTCACATGTAATACCCTTTTTGTATGTTGAAATGCTCTTATCTGTTAATATTTATTAGTATTATAATAACATAGAAATTTGAAAACAAAAGAATAAAACAAAATAGGGGTAGAAGGGTAAGGTTAACTACAAATATTAGGGCTCAAAAGGATGTAGAAATAGTCGCTGCATTGAATGAGTCAAAGTGAAAACTCTGCTTTCTTGGATTTCTGCCTGACTATAGACCAAGCTTGCTTGCTTTGTCCTTTGCAACCCAGTACTTGATTCAACTTGCTCTTCTGGATTTGGGGTATACTTCTTGCTTTCAATCTCTTTCTGTTTGTGATAATGCGTGTGATAATGTCTGTGGGATAATGGATCTTTATACCTTGTACAGCCCCATTCTGCTTCTCTCTGGTCCTTACCTACTTGCTTACTACCCAGTGATAATTCATCCCTTGTTTCTAACTCCTTGCTAATAGGACTTATTGTTGTGGACTGCCCCACTTAGACCAAGCTATCTTGCCACATACATGGAGAACCTTCTAGATGCTAGATCTTCCCCTAAGTTCAGCCCTGGCGTGAGTCAAGGACATATACTCAAACAATATACTTCTTATGCTTTCTTTCCCTCTTCCTTACAGTTCCCCACCTTCCTCCTTAAGTTGTCTACAAATAATTAACAGGCCTTTAAAGATAATCAAACTCATCCAAAAGTGAAGATTTGACAAAATACAGTCGGTGCAAACTACTTTAGGCAGTGAATCTATGACCATTGTTATACTTATCTTTCCCTTAGGGAGAACCCTTTCTTAACTCTAAACCCTCCCAGTTAAATGTCCTTCCACCAAGTCAATGACCTTTAGCCATGAGACATTTTTCTAAGTACTTTTTTGAGTTTTCCACCCAGGTGGATGATTCAGTGACCCAGGCCAAAAAGTTGGGAAATCCAGACATGACACGAGACCACCAAGGCCAGAGTACAGGGGATGAGTGAGAATGAAAAATCAAAGATAACTCAGAATAATGATAATTGAACCCAAAGACACTGTTGAGATAATTGAAAACATGTGAAGATAAGAGGGTCCAGGACAGCTATGGAGGGCAGCTATGGCTAGGGCAGAAGATGGATGATGACGATTCAGCAAAGGAGACTGATAAGTAGTAATCAATTGGCCAGAAGGAGCATCAAGAGAGCAGAGCCACAAAGGCTAAGTGGAAGAGATGTGCAGAGGGGAAGGTGCCCAGGATCAGAGTCCTCAGAGGAGTCAAGACGAACGGGGACAGAGAAAAAAAATCACTGTATTAGCAGCTAAGGAGGATGATGCCTGTGGACGAGGCAGTTCCAAGGAAGTCCGACTGCTGGGGCAGAAAGGTGAATAGAAGGTGAGGAAGTGAGGCCATGCATGTAGACTATGAAAGGGAGGAGAGCCTTAGTAAACTAGCTTGAGGGGATCAAATGCAGGGTCAAGGGCAGGTTTTCTAAGGATTGTTGGGGGAGGGGGGCCAAATTTGAGGCCCAATATGTTTGTAGGCAACAGGTCTGGAGTCTATAGATTAGGAGAAATTGATGATGTGGGGGGTGGGGGGGCATCATAAGGCTTCAAAAACCCTCCAATGTGGAAGGGAGGAGATGTGATCAAGGACCAAGTAGAAGAGTAAGATTTGGTAAGGAGGAAGTCTATTTCTTTCTCTGAGACTGTTGAAAAGGAAAAGAAAGTGGGAAGTGATGCAGAAGGGTTTTGAAGTTATAGAATAAGAAAGAAGTAATTCATAATGTATGTTCTCTATCTTCTAAACAAAATAGGAAAGTAGGTCCTTTGTTGAGTAGGAATGGGAAGACATAAGATAGAGAGTTTAAAGGGAGAAGAGACAGTTTGAAATAGCCACTGGGGAAAGTAAGAGAGAAAGAATAATCAGATTTCTGTGCAGAGTCAGGACTCAGTTGGTATTAGATAACAGAAATGTGTTGTGGAGCTAAGAAGGGTTATACGACTTTCTTCAGTGGCATTCAGCATCATGGAGTTCGTGTGAACAATGCAGATGGCAGGAGTAACCCAAGGCTGGCGTTTGCCAAGGCTCCCTATTTCCTTTAAGATAAAATACAAACTCACTAGCTTAACATTTAAAATGTTCCATAATCTGACTCCAACCTCCCTTTCCAGCTTTATTTCCTATTATCCCTCTTCATCCATTCTACTTTTCAGTCAAGTCAGACTGTTAGCTTTCCTGAAATAAATACTCTGTTTCTTAACTTAGGATATTTGCATAAGCAGACCTCCCCTGGTTATATCTGTGCTTTAAGAATATCAATTTGGCAGCTCTGTGGAAGATGGATTAGAAGAGAGAGAACCTTGAGATTGGGGACAAAATAGAATATTGCAATAATCCTGATAAAAGATGATAAGAAACTGAACTGAGTGTGGAAGAAACTGATGATGAAAGAAAGGGATGATAAAAAGCTGGATAATGTGAATGGAGAGGAGAGGGATATGAGGGATATTTACATAAATATCAGAACTGTAAGGGATTAGAGGTAGTCCAGTGCAGCCTTTACCTGAACAGGAAACTCCTATACTATCTCTGATAAGTGCTTATAAGATATGGTAGAATGGAAAGATAGTCAGATCTGGAGTCAAAGATCTGAGTTCAAATCATGGCTCTGTTGCTTTACAGCCCAACCTTAGACAAATCCCTTTATGGCTCTGGGTCTCATTTTCTCCCCCATAAACTGAAGAGGATGAACCACATGTCATATGGGGTCCCTTCTGACTCGAAATTTAGGATTCTAGAGTCCAGTGATGAGAAACACCTCCCAAGGCAGCTCATTCCTCTTTGGGGCTGTTTTAATTGTTTGGAAGTTTTCCCTTACAATGAGCCTGACTCTCCAATATTTAGGTCATTTGCCATATTGGAATATGAATTGGAAGACAGAGAGAGAGAGAGAGATTAATTTTATAAGCCTTTCTATCTGTTATGAGTTCTTGTGAGAGCTGGCCATGGAACCAGAAAGACTTAGTTTCATGTCCCAGAGATGACACATACTGTCTCTATGGCCCTGGACAAGCTCCCTAATTTTTTAGTGCCCTAGACAACTCCTTAAGGACTAACTATAAGCTGTAGAGCAGCTGCTGACCTGCATTGCTGGAGGGAGGATTCTGACCTGGGAGTATCCAGTGAAACCACAGATCCAGTCCCTATCCCTTGGAGGAAGTCAACTAAAAAAGTCCCTGTAGTGGGGCAGTGAGGTGGCGCAGTGAGTAAGAGCGCCGGCCTCGGAGTTGGGATGACACGGGATATGATCCGGCCTCAGAAAATGAGCATCCACACATAAATAATGACTGGCTGTGTAACCTTGAGCAAGTTACTTAATTCCAATTGCTTAAAAAAAAAATTCCTGTAGGAAACTGTTTAAAACAATTCTCCCTCTTTGCTTCCCCAGTTGCTATGATTTTGCCCCACCTATTTCAACATGCACATTGCCCTGCATGCATTTAAGAGAAAGTTCTACTCACAGAGATCTTTCTTTCCATGCTATTTATAACACAATAAATATATCTGTGTGAAGGATGAAAAAAGAAAAATCCATTAAGTGCTTCTGGGTTTTGTGGATCTGGAAGTTATAGCATAATTGGGCTTTTACAAAATAACCGATTTCAGCATCTGTGCACCATATACTATACCCTATGTTGTCACTCCTACCATCTGTTTAGATGGCAAACATTTCCCCCACTATACATACCCCAAACATAATCCTTCTTCATGCCTATTAATTGGTTCCTCACTTTCAGGTAATAGGGAAGCTAGGTGGTGCCATGGATAAATCATTGGGCCCAGAGTCAAGAAGACCCGAGTTCAAATCTAGCCTCAGATACATACTCGCTGTGTGACCCTGGGCAAGTCACTAAGCCTGTTTGCCTCAGTTTCCTCATCTGTCAAATGAGTTGGAGAAGGGAATGGCAAACCACTCCAGTATCTCTGCCAAGAAAATTCCAAATGGGGTCACAACATGTTATGAACTGAAAAGACAACTGAATGTAGACTGTTAGGTGGGGGAAGCAATTAAATGGGGAAAATGAGCCATGATGGGAGAAGGTGAGAAAGGAGACAGATTTCCAGCTTTACTCGCACCTTGATAGAAACACACAGGCTAACCATCTGTGCAGGTCCAGTGTTAAAGGGAGAACACTGTCAGAAAGAGCTGCAGAACAACCTGGACTTAAGCCTTCATTGGTACATGGTGTCATGTGGATTATGTGGGCCCAAAGGGAAAGTGGTTCCCACTGGAGGGGAGTGTTAATTAATCCTTTGGGTAAAGGGGAGAAGAATTCTTGTTATAGAAGGTGGATTTTTTAAATCAAGTTAATTAGGATTATTATACCTTAAAAGGGCCTTCAACCCCATTAAGTCCAACCAACTCCCCTCTTTTTGCAAATTGAGAAAATTGAGGCACAAAGAATTTAAGAGATTTGCCCAGAGTCTCAATGCTAGTGTCTAAAGCAGGATTTGCATCTGAGTCTTGACTAAGTCCAGCTTCACTAGGCCATACAGTCAGTGTCTCTAAATAAAACCTACCTTTTTTTATTCAATGTCTAATTAGCTGCTACTCAAATTGAGGTCTTCTGACTCCAGGCCAAGAGTCTTTCGAATACTTACTATTTATTTTCTCCATTTAAAAACAAAGTAAATGCCCTAGAGACAAGGAACTGATCCAGTCAGGCTTGGAGGTCCCCTTCATTCCCAGGCATAAGAACAAATATAAGAGCAGAGACCTTATTTACAGTATCAGTGGGAGGGCAGAGCAGTAAGACACATTTAAATGTAGTAACGTGGTCCCAGAAATCTGAGGCTTTCAAACAATCACCCTATTAGGTGATAATACTGTGGTAATTAGGCTAGATTAAGTGGGCAACAATTGGTCATAAATCTCCAAACTTTTTTGCTTGGCTTTCTCTTGTTTTCCCTCTCTCTGGGTAACTGTAATTGAATACATGTTTGGATTGTAAATTTTATTTTTGCCATCAGCATTGGAATTTTAATTTCCAGATCTTTGTTGGAAATCTCCTCGGTGTGGGGTTGTTTATTGTGTTAATAATAGGGAGTTGAATCAATTATGTATCCCCCAGTCCTGGGTCCAAAGACTGTCTCTAGGCACATTTCAATAATTGCTGAAAACTCAGGAATTCTAGGGCTGTGAGTTACAGAAACTTCTCCAGGGATTTCAAAGCTTACTGATGTGCACTGCTGCTAAGACTGAAGCTGGCTGAAGTTAAGTGACTTCCTAGGGTCACACAGCTAGTAAGCATCCAAGGTTGGCTTTGAATTCAGGTGTTCATGATTCCAAGCCCAACTCTCTCTTCATAATGCCATCGAGCTGCCTCATATGTAAGTTCATCTTATTGCCTCAGATAGGTTATAAGGTTGTTGAGGACAAGGGACATACTTTATTTATCTTTGTATACCCACAGTGTTCGGCACACTGGGCACCTGCCAAACATTTGGTGAATTGAGTAGACTACTATAAAACTTGTTAGAAGGCAGAAGGGCTTCAGCATTAATAACCTCAACAGGGAAGTCTTGGGTATAGCCAGGGTCGACTTTACTCTTTAAGGCAGGGGTTCTTAATCTGAAGTCCACAGATCTACAAGCAGTTTATGGATAGATTTCAAAGGGGGCCAAGAGCTTGGATGGGGAAAATACATCTTTATTTTAGTATAATTGGGTTTCTTGTGTAATCAATCCTATATATTTTATTCTGGGAAGGGGTCTGTAAGCTTTACCAGCTTGACAAAGAGACCCATGACACACAAAAAGGTTAAAAATATCCTCTCTAAATAAGCTAGGTGGCCATTTGCATGGCATGATTCAACGAGAGCATAGTAAAAATATAATGGAAAGAGACCTGGATTTGGCCCAAGAAACTGGGTTTGCATCCTGGCTGTGACACATACTGGCACCAGGACCTGTCCATTCTCAGTCTCTGCCATGAGAGAGCTGACCAAGTTGGAGAGATTGGCTAGATAATATGGTCAGATTTAGGACTGACTGAAAGGTTGGACATCAAAAGAATTCTTTAACAGGTCAACATTAACCTGAATAGAACTCTAAGGGAGCATTTCATAGATTAGACCTTGTTCCTGTACTATTCAACATTTTGGGGTGTGAGCAGGATGAAAACATAGATGGTATATTTACTAAATTTGTAGATAGAACAAAGCTGATATGGATAGTGTATCACCAGACTCCAAAAATGTACAAACAGAATGTACAACAGAAGCAAGGTCCAAAAAGATTTCAACAGATTAAAGTGATTCAAATGTAAAATGAAACAATACGGGTAAATGTAAAGACTTGAAATTGGGTTCAAAAATTAATTGATACATGTATAGGATAAAGCAGGTATGACTAGACTATGAAAAAAGCAAGGGAATTATAAAGCTTATGAATATGGTGGCCAAAAAAACTAAAACATAACCTTAAGTTGCATTAATAGAACCACAGTGGCCAGAATAAGGGAGGTGAAAATCACAATATATTCAGAAGTGTTATATTCAATTCTGGGAGCCACATTTTAGGATGAACAATGACAAACTGAAAAACAAGCATAGTGGGGCAAACAAGATGGTTCTAGGTCTGCTGGGGATGTTTAACATGGAAAAGACACAGAGCAGACATGATAGCAGTCTTCAAGTATCTAAAGAACCATATAAAAGGGGAGGTTAGGTGGCACAGTGAATAGAGCACCGGCCCTGAAGTCAGGAGGACCTGAGTTCAAATTCGGCCTCCGACACTTAACACAAAAACTAGCCGTGTGACCTTGGCCAAGTCACCAATTTAACCCCAATTGCCCTCCAAAAAAAAAAAAGGCAAAAAAGAACCATATAAGACCCTTCAGAGTGAAATCAGCAGAATCAAAACTGTACACTCACAGACTACAACTATTTTTTAAAGAAGGAAAAAAGGGAAAGATACCACGGCCAAAGAAGTCAGGATTTCATATAGTTTTTGTTATGAGTGCAAGGGTATAGGTCTGATTCCCCCCTTGTCTTGTATGTTTTTGCTATTTATTAAGTTTATAATTTTAATTAATTAAAATATTTGAAGGTCTGTTATTATGCAAGAGGGGTTAGACTTATCTTGGTTATCCTAAGAGAGCAAAAGTAGGAAAACAATTTGGAACTCTGCCCAAATGGCTATAAAACTATGCATACCCTTTGGCCCAGCAATAACACTACTCTCTGTATCCCAAAGAGATAAAACAAACAAAAAGGGAAAGGACCTATGTGTACATAAATATCAACAGCAGCTCTTTTAATGGTGGCAAAGAATTGTCTATGAATTGGGGAATGACTGAACAAGCTGTTGTTGTATACGATTGTGATAGAATAGGACATTCTCAGAAAAACCTAGAAAGACTTATACATGTAATGATACAAAGTGAAATGAATAGAACAAGGAGACCATTGTATACAGTAACAGCAATATTGTATGACAATCACCTTGTGAATGACTTTGCTATTCTCAGTAATACAGTGATCCAAGACAATTCTGAAGGACTTATGATGAAAAATGCTGTGTATCTCCATAGGAAGAACTAATGGAGTCTAAATGCAGATTGAAGCAAACTTTTTCTTTACTTTTTCATTTTTCTTGGGTTTTTGTCTGTGTTTTCTTTCACAACATGACTAACATGGAAATATGTTTTACATGATTGCACATATACCACCTATATCAAATTGCCTTCTCAATGGGGGGTGAGGAAGGAAGGAGAAAATTTGGAACTCAAAAAATTTTAAAAACAAATGTTAAAAATAGTTTTTACAAGTAATTTGGAGAAAATTAAATGTTAAATTAAAAAAATAAACATACATATTTAAATGATAGAAAATTCTATCCTCCATATTATACAGGTATTTATTTTGTGACAAATCAAGTTGGATGCATTATAGTGAATACTCAATATCTCCATAAGACACAGAAGTACAATTTTCATTCAAATGCCTTAACCCAGCTCTTTATATGTGAAACTAGGGATGGATAGCCTAGAGAATAGTAGTCTTACAGGGAATTAAGGACTATGTCTTGGGAAAAAATTTTGTGTTATCACCAGACCACAAGACTAGGAGAAAAAGGTAGACATTAAAAAGATACAGATTTCCCTTCAACCCAAGGGAAAACCTGCAAGTAATGGGAGCACTTAGAAAAGAGAATAGGTTGCTGCCAAGTAAGGTAGTAAGTTTCTCATCACTGAAACTTTTTTTTAGCAGAAGCTGAATGCTATTAGGATTGTTGTAGAGTTACTGCACTAGCTATGGCATTGGCCTAAAAGATAATTAAGATAACCAAGAGATTCTGCTTTACTTGGGCCAAGTCTGTGTCCTTCCCTATCCCCTGAAACTAAAGCCATATTCTACTCTCTAACTTTTCTTGCTATTAGGTAGATGCTGAATGCGCACAGTTTATAGATCAAATACTCTATGACCTTTCCTGAAGGCAAAGAAGGGCAGAATTGTACAAGGATTATGAAAATAACAAGTAATAATCGTGCCCTGATCATATCCAAGATGAGAAACTTCTAAAGTCATTAACAAGCTTAAAGATTTATTGTCTTAACCAATGATATAAATTGAAAAATTGACAGAGATGAGGAGAAAGAAAAAGGAGGACAGGAATAGACAAAGTGGAAAGATTTGCCAAACAAAATTTTTTAAAACTCTCTCTAAAGTAGGGGGTAAAACCATTACATAAGTATGTTTTTACCACTATTGTACCCAAATGAGCTCTTCTGATTGGGTGGTGGGAAGGACTCCTAAGTGTCTAGTTGATTTATTGGCTTAGCATACAGGTCTCTGAAGTGGTAAATTGTGAGATCATAAAATCAAAGAATGTAAGCTAGACTAGCATCGTCACCCTATAGAGGAAACTGAGGCACAAAAAAGGGATGGGAATTGCCCAAGATCATAAATTGGACCAGAAGTCCACTTTCTGCCCTCAATACTACCTCTTCTGACAATGGCCAAATCTCGCTTTCTCCCATGTCTCCTCATCCTTATATTCCCAGCCTGTGTCTCATTCTTCCAGAGTTCCTTCCACTATACCAGGAGTTTATCTGAAGGGCAGAACAAACTGGGGCTGACACTCAATGGGGCTGGGCCATAGAATATGGACCCAATGGGCCAAGGCAGGGCAGACCTTGAGAAAAGGCGAGAATGAAGTTGAAAGGATAGTTGGAGAACATTAAAGACAAGCACCCCCAACTTCATTTAGCAGAATGTTAATTCTGCCGTTTCACCCCTACTTTACCCCCCACCAAAGTCCGTGATATGTACTGACTCCCAGCCCTGGGATGAGTAAGTAAGTGTCATTCTCAACAACAGTCAGCATCAGCCAAGGAGGCTGAAAAGGACAGCAGTACCTCTGGAATTCCACTTGGGAGAATCAGCTGTGAGTAGTTCATCTCATGTTGGTTCCAAGACCAGACAAGAACCTTTCCAGGGCTGGCTCTCCTCTCCAAAGAAACCTTGTTTCCAAGAGCAAACATTTGCCCAGAGGATTCCCATGCCCCATCTCTTCTTTTCTGTTTGCACAGTTTATTAAATCATTATTCTTCTCAGTAAGGAAACAAGGTTCCCAGTTCATTTGTAGCAAACTGCAGAGAACATTTTTTCTTTTCCTTTTTAGATTATATAAATCTGTGCCTTTCCTCTAAAGGAATAACATAAGGCTTGACTAGAAACTATTCTCATGGTCAGAATCCATAGGGAGCAGCAACCAGACAGAACACCTTTAATACTGACTAAATCCAAGCTGCCTTTCCAAGGTTCTGGGACGTATTATCCATTTATAATAAGGCAAGGTCTGGGCAGCCATAACTAAGGTGTATAGTTAACCAAAAGGCTCATGGAACCTCATATTTGGGACCTCAGAGGTCATCCAGTTCATCTGGTACCTGAATGGAAATCTCTGTTACATGCCTGACTAGTGGCCATCTCATATCCACCTGAAAACTGCCAAGGATGGGAAACTCAGTCAGTCATTAGATCTAAACCTGAAAGGGACAGGAGAGGTCATCTAGTCCAACTCATTTCACCAGTGAGGAAACAAAAGCCCCCAGGGATTAAGGGACTCCCCCAAGGTCACCCAGGTCGGGGGTAGCATAGTTTGGATTCAAATACATGTTCTCCAAAGCTAGCCCTTATTTCATTCTTGGAGAGCTCTGCCAGAAAGTTTTCAGACTCTTTCTGAAGCTGTCTTTCATTGCTCTTACTTCTGCCTTCTGAGTTCAAGTAAAATAATTGGAATTCCTTTTTCACGTGATAGCCCTTCAAATACTTGAAAACAACCATCATGTTCCCTCTCTCCTATCCTGTTCCTCCTCCAGGTAAACATCTCCAGTTCTTCCAAGTGATCCTCACATGCTCTTCTGTAGACAGCAGGGCTATTCCCTGCCTTATCCTGGACACTCTGAAGCTGGATACTAGGTATAACATTAATAATGTGCCTTGAGATCACACTGTGTTTTTGGCTGCCAACTCATACTATTGGCTATTTTTTGAATTTACAATCCCATAAAACTTTCAAGGTTTATTTTGTTTTGTTTTCATTTTTTTCAACTCAAACTGTTTTCTACTCTTGTACTATACTTTAATTGATTTTTTAAAGCAAATGTAGGATTCAAAATTTTATCCTTAATAAATGTTTTACGAATTTCAACAGCTTGAACCTATCCTTTTTATCCCATTTCTGTCATTTCAAGTACAAGTTGAATAACAACCACAAAAAAAATTTTTAATGGATGTTGAGAAATTATCAAAAATAAGCTTGGTCCCAAAGAAGAGATATGAGAAGACATCTACTTCTGTGCTAATAAAGATGATAATGTGTGTGCTAATAAAGATAATAATAATGATGTGCTAATAAAGATAATAAAGACAAAGCCCAGTGACACTGTTAAGGACCTCCTTCCAACTTGGCCTTGATTCATCACTCTTTAAACCTTAGTCATTCAACAACAGGGACCTCAGAGACAACTGCTCTAACATGTATCTGAATAAGAATCCTTTCTACAAAATGTTGGCTACCGAGCCTTTTTTGAAAATCTACTACCTCCTGAGGCAGGCCATTGTTCTTTTCAATAGCTCGAATTGTTTAGAAGGTTTTCCCAATGTCAAGTTTAAATCTGCCACTTTCTTGAGTCTTCTAGAGCCAAACAGAAACAGTCTAATACCACTTTCATATGACAAGCCTTCTAATCCTAGAATTCAACTATCATATTCCCATTAAGTCTTTTTTTTTTTTTTTTTTTGCTTTTTGGAGGGCAATTGGGGTTAAGTGACTTGCCTGAGGTCACACAGCTGGTAAGTGTTAAGTGTCTGGAGGCTGAATTTGAACTCAGGTCCTCCTGACTCCAGGGCTGGTGCTCTATTCACTGCACCATCTAGCTGGGGTGGGGGGGGGGGGGGGGTGGAGGGCTTAAGTCTTTGCTTTTTCAAATTAAATGTCTCCAGTTCTTTCAGCTGAACCTCATGTATCTTGATGTCAAAACCCTTCCCCATCCTTATCACTTTCCCTTGGATACTTTAAGCCTATTGATTCAATTCCTTTCTGAAAGCGAGCACTGAAAATATAATCCAATATCCCAAATGTAGTCTGAATGGGACAGAGAGAATTTTCCTACAACCTGAATTCAATGCTTCTTTTAATGCAGTTTCATATCAAATTAGTTTTGGGGATTATCATGGCCCACATTTTCATTCACACCTCCCCCATTTGGTACTTGGGAAGTTGGTTTTCTGACTCAGAACTTCTTAAGAGCTAGTATCACCTTAAATTCCACCACCAGAGAACCATGGTCTTAGATATTGTCCTCACCAGTGGTGGGTTTTATACTGATCCACATTAAATTCAATCCCAGTTTAATTTTCAGAATACTCCCTAATGAGTGCAAAAGAGCAAAGTGCAATCCAAGACAAGAAATATCAGACCAACAGAGCCAGCTGGGGAGGAAATAAAGAGAGTAAGGTTCCTTGGGGATATGGTGGGGCTTTATGAGGGGAGAATAAAGGAACAGGTGGGGTCAGAAACCGAACAGGGAAAGAGGGCATTGCAGCCAAATTTCAAAGGTGATTTCATGATCTGGCCAATGATCATTCCTAATTGGTTCCAGGCCTGGCACCTCCTTTTCTTTTCTTTTTTTTTTTTTAAAGCAATTGGGGTTAAGTAACTTGCTCAAGGTTACACGGCTAGTCATTATTTATGCGTGGTGCTCATTTTCTGAGGCCGGATTGATCTCGGGTCATCCAACTCCGAGGCCGGCCTCTTACTCACTGCGCCACCTAGCCGCCCTTTAGGGATTGGGGTTAAGTAACTTGCCCAAGGTTACCGGCTAGGTTTTTGTTTGTGGGATTAGTGTGGAGGCGGCTGAACTCGTCCTTCTGATTCAGGGCGGGCTCTATTCACTGCGACCTAGCCCCCTTTTTTAAAAAGCAATTGGGGTTAAGTAACTTGCTCAAGGTTACACCGCTAGTCATTATTTATGCGTGGGTGCTCATTTTCTGAGGCCGGATTTGATCTCGGGTCATCCCAACTCCGAGGCCGGCGCTCTTACTCACTGCGCCACCTAGCCGCCCCTTTAGGGCAATTGGGGTTAAGTAACTTGCCCAAGGTTACACGGCTAGGTTTTTGTTTGTGTGGATTAGGTGTGGGAGGCCGGCTCCGAACTCCAGTCCTTCTGACTCCAGGGCCGGTGCTCTATTCACTGCGCCACCTAGCCGCCCCAATGGCACCTCCTTTTCAAAAAGTCAAAACCTCAAAATGATAGTACAGTGATCTGGGATTCTAGGAATACCTGGACTTCAAGCAGTACTTGTCCTTAGCATCTCACACAGCAGACCTATCTTTGTTACACTGAGGGAGTTTCCTCATTCACAGGGTTGAACTAAGCAATTTCTAAGACCCCTTTAAGTTCTAAAGTCTCTGATCCTATGATCTATTTTGAGGTTGGGAAGTGGGAGAAGAGGGGGAAAGAATGTCAGTATCCACATCCCACTTGTCACCCACAACCCTCCCTGCCCTCTTGTCACAGCAGGGTGGTCTAGAGTGGTTGCTGGTTCAGCTGTGGCCACAAGCACACAAGGCAAACTCTCTGTTGAAGCCACTAAGCAAACATCGAGCTGGAAAGGGCTCTCCACCACATACCCCCAAAGAAATCAGACAAGATGCATGTATGTCTGCAAGTCTCCATGATGCCAGGCTGACGAAATAAGTTGGAAACGGACAAAAGAGAATTGATCTATACTGTCTGGAATGCCAAGTTCATTGTTTTAACAGGAATGAAGGCGGTACTCTTAACCCTGTGTCTAGTATAAGATGGAATGGAAGGACAGGGAACACGCAAACATCAGGAGGCTGGGGAGCCCTGGAGACTCCCAGACCAGGGAAACACAAATGATATTCACAAGCTGAATTAAAAGGGACATCTGAAATCCAGGCCCCTCCCTTTTTTAAAGCCACAGTTTAACAAGCTCTCTTCTCTCCCCGCTTTCTCCTCTTTTAATTCTTTCTTTAGCCAATGTCCTAGCATTTAGAATTTGTGGCATACTGCTTAGTGCTGGCTTTGTTCTGTCTTATACTATTCTCTGACTGTACTGTATGTGTCTTATTCCCCCAGTTAGATCATGAGTTTTTCTTCCTGTGTCCTTCATAGCAACTCCTCCTGGGATAGGCATAGCACAAAGGAGGTCCTCAGTAAAGACTTGATGACTAAGTTCTTGGAATGGATGGATGGATGGATGAAAAAATATATATACATACATATGTGTGTGTGTGCACACATACATACATATAGAGAGATAGAAAGAGAGGAGAGGAGAATGGGGAGGGAGGGGAAAGGAAGGGAAGGGAAGGGAGGGGAGAAGAGGAGAGAGAAACAGACAGATCCATCATTAGACCTAGAAGGGAATTTAAAGATCATTTAGCCTAATGCTAAGATTTTATAGATGAGGAAACTGAGGCCCAGAGAAAAGAGATTTGCCCAAGGCTTAACAGGATGTAAATGAGAGAGCTAGGATTTAAATCTTATGATCTTATGACTCATTGATCGCAAAGAGAGACACCCCAGCAATCTTTCAGAGATGGGCAAGTGTCAGACTCTTTCAAATCACATTGACCAACGAGGAGTTGATCTCACCTCTCTGTGTCTGAACCTATGGATTTGGGGTCAGATAAAAGAGGATGTTTGCACCATTTCATTAAAGCCTTTTCACAATATTGGCCCACCCTACTTTTCTAGGATTATCTCCTACTTCCTTTCATGTACTGAAAGTCTCAGCCAAACTGGATTACCCTTTGTGAGCTGTTTTGTACTTTATTCCTTTTCATATAACATCACCATTGCTTGGATTGCCCTTCCTACCACCTCTGTCCAACTTCTGTCTTCAAGGCTCAGCCTAAATTATTCCTTTTCCACATGAAGTTTCCTTGACCCCAAACCAGAAGTGACCTATCTCTTCTTTCTCTGTTCTTAACAACATGATACACTTTGCACTTCCAAAGTTGTACTTCCACTTTCTGTCTTGTATAGTTCACATAAATGCATTTTATCCCTTCTACAGTTTGAAGACTCCATAAGAGTAGGGGCCGTGAAGGAGAAGAAGGAAGAAGAAGAGAACGAGGAGGAAGAGTAACTATATTTTGTTTCCAGTAATACCCACAGTGCCTAGGGCCTTGCCCATAGGAAGTACTTGGTAAATATTACAGTATCTTGAGGATTCTCCTCTCTTTCCATTCACCAAACAAGTTCTGTTCCATGTGGAAGCCAACCCAAGACCCTCAGGAGGTTAAGCACATCTGAACAATGGGGTGAGGTCAGATTCCTGGGTCCTTCCAGCCCCAGATTACATGGTTATGCTCTCAGACATCATGGGCTCATGATGGCTTAGAGATGCCCCTGTACTTCCTCTTATAAACCTGTCTCTTGTGTTTTCAGAGCTTTTGCTGCCTCTTGTGGGAGCTGGGGGAAGGCAGAGTTCCTTAGGTTACTGCCCAAGGTGTGAAGCAGAACAAGCTTTTGTCTGTCCACCCCACTTTATTGATCCTTTTCAGGGTTTTATGGGCCTTGATCATAGTCCCTCTTAGTCTTAATCTTTCCCTTGTAGGAAGGAGCCCAACAAGGGGGACAGGTCACTGAGCCTTAACTCTTTCACTTGCCTGTCTTGTGCCTAGACCTAAGATAAGAATTACATGGTACAAAGAGAAATTTATCAGGGATTTCCAGACAGACAGTAATAACAGAGAAATAAATACATTGATTATAGCTGGCAAAGCACATGCATTATCTCATCTGATTCTCTCACCCCAACTGTAAGGTGGGCAGAATCAGCCCCATTTTACAGATGGGGAAACTGGGGCTTATAAGAAGTGACTTGTCTAACAGGTGGCAGAGCCACAACTAAAATGCAAGGCTTTGGACCTTGACCCTGGCACTTTCCCCTGTGGATGGAAGGTGATTCCCAAGATAGTTAAGCAGGAAGATACTTTAGAGATCTAGTTCAACTCCTTCATCTTATAAATGGGGAAACTGAGGCTCAGAGGGGTTAAATAGCTTGCCCAGGGCCACAGTATGGAGCAGAGTCAAGATTTGAATTCAGATTTTCTGACTTCACATTTGGCCCTCTTCCTACTATACCAAACTGAGGGGCTGGTGGGGAAGAGGCAGTGGAGAGAATGACTCAGCAACATGGGGCAAAGATGGTTGGGAGGGCCCCCCACCCCGGCCCACCACAGCCCCCGGCCCCATTCAGAGGGGAGGCTTGGAAAAGGAATAAATGCAGACACTACCTTAACTTAAAAGAGAGTAAGCTGGAGGAGCTCTCTGAGCGGTCATCCTCGTAGCACTCTTCCCTTCCTTCATATGAATACTGGTTATACGGTAAGTACAGAGGGGTGGACTTAGCGGACGGCGACAGGGACGCCTCGGTCTGGGACGTGGAAGGCCCGGGCTGCTGGCTCTCCTGCAGTTTCACGTCATTGTATTCAGTGACTTTGGACAGTATTCTATCAATGGTTATATAATAAGGCCAGTCGGGTGGAACAGACTCGCTATCAGTCATGCATTTTAATTTCCTGCAACGAAAGACATACAACAGTGAAACGTGATAACATATGCATGGGACACACACAAATATCTCAGGCTAGCTTTTCACACCTCTCTGCCTATGGAACCCAGCTGGGTGCCTGTGTCTTCTATTGAGAAAGGAAACAAAAAAATCACATGGATATCTGATGCCAGCGGTACATAGGTCAGGAAAGCCCACAGGAACTGTATAGAATAGCAGGCACCCATCTGGAAGAAATTAGGGATAAGCCTTAAAAGAAGTCAGGTTTATGGGGTCTAAAGTAGGTGGGGCTCAGGGTCCTGAACTAGGTTAGGTTTAAAAGGACATCAGGCTCTGAGTTCTGAATTAAGTTAGACCTTTAAAAAAACAAAACAAAAACAAAAAAACCCCTAGGCATCAGAACTCAGAATCTCAATATTTCAAGGAACTGAGACTGTGTAGATGTGGGCTCTCCCTCCCCCGACATACTGTATGCCCCCTACATCTTAGTAAATGGTCCATATGAGTTGCTATGGCTGAAACATGTGGCCGACCTGGTGATAAGCCTGAAGAGACCCACTAGATTTTGTGCTGGGCTGCCATGGCAATGAAGAGTTCAGGGTCACTTCCATACCACCATCAGGCTTCTAGGAATAGGTCCTGCCTCAACTCTCCACAGCATTCTCTTTAAATATGGGGAGAACAGTTTACCACTTAAAGGAGACAATTTCAGAGTCTCTTAGAATTCTCCCCTGCCTCTTGAAATTTCTTTCATCCGTAGGCAGTTGTCTGAAATGTCAAATTTAGAGTTCTTTTTTTTAGATAAAAGCTTCTGATATCTATTAAAATGTAAAGTCCAATGAAGATAATATCCCAAGCTGCTCTGTATGAATGAAGGATATGTGAGCAGTTTAAGGTAAAGGATTGGTAGGAAGAGCCAGAAGGACACTGACCAACTCCCAACCAAGAACATCTAAGACCTGGGGAAGGACCCAGAATGGAGAGGCTGTGAAGGCATGAAGACAGGTTGCTAGGTTCTAGATTCTAGAGGGCTGGCCTTGCTTTCCCAGGTTCTTATGGTTCTGAGGAATAAAAAGGGCTTGTGACAATTTTTTGAGTTACTTAAAATCAATATGGTCAAGAGAAGTCTTTGAACTCAGTGTACAATCTGTAAAATTTCCCAGTGTGTAGCACTATCTGACCTGGCTCCAGATTTATCCACTTATCAACTAGTTTTTTCTTCATTCCTACCATATCCTCATAGAAAAGAACTCTAGACTGGGAATCAGGAGACCTGAGGTCCATTATTTCCCCTCTCTGGGACTTAGTTTCCATCTGTAAAATGAATCTTTTGGACTAGATGATCCCTAAAATACTTTTCACCTTTGATGTTCTGATTCTCAGATAGTCCTAAGATGATGTAGGATGAGAGAAGAAATCAGGAAAACTTTGCTCCTAAGCTCTTTGGTCAAGAAATGTCTTTGAATTCAATAGCAACACTGGTTTACATACTGAAAAACTTCCCAGTTTGACCAGGATGTCTAATTTCACAAACTAGACAAGTCATACAACCTTAGGCAAGTTAGTTTCTATTTCTGGGATTTAGTTCCTTCTACTGTATAATTAAAGGATTAGGGTATCTGATTTGTAAGATCCTTTCTGGGTCTAATATGATAGTATCCTATGAGAACTATGTGGTATAGATGATTTGAGTAACACTTAGAAGGTTTTCCTGCCCCCCAAACATCTTCCTTACCAGCTTGTTATGGTACCTAAAATTCAAGTATTAGAGAGTCATTCCTTTTGACTATGTCCCAAGCTAAAATACAAATCCTTGGATGGTTGGGAAAAGGATTAACAGTAAACCATTAATTATCAAGTATTCACGCCTTAGTCTACATTGGTTAGCTCCTCTGCAGCTCAATTCAATTCATGTTAAGTATCTCCAAGTGCAAATCACTGTGTTATAAGGCCTGGTCTTGAATCCTGGCTCTGCTTTAGAAAGTCTATGGGGCTCAGTTTCCTTATCTGCCAAATGAGGAGGCTGGACTAGATGAACTTCAATGCCTTTTCCAGATTGAAATTCCAGGTTTCTAAAATTTGATATACATGCTAAATATGCCTTCATCTAAATCCCTGATAGACCAGACTGTGTTAAGGATAGAACCCTATGACATCTCAGGAGAGGTTTCTTCATGTTGAAATCTATAAACCACTGCTCTTTAGGTCATTAAATCATTTGTGAATCTATAAACTGTACTACTATCACATAGGCCATGTCCACCCATATTACCCAAAAGAATACATGATGGACTTTGCTAAATGCCTCATTGAAATCCATATATATCTTCCTTAATCTTCCAGAAGAGAAAACCAGGTTAGCATGACATGACTCATTCTTGATGAATTCATACTGATTTGTGGTAATAACCGCTTGCCTTTCTAAGTAACCACAAACTATTCACTCAATAATGAGTACTAGAATTCCATCAGGAATCACAGTTGACCTCTTGGCCTGTAGTATTAAACAATCACCTCCCCTTTTTATAAAAATTGAGATATGTGCCATCTCCATCTCTTCCTGTCCTTCATTGTTTTTCTAAGATCAGTGGTAATGCTGGCAATCGCATCTGCCAGTTCTTTCAGTACTCTTGAACTCCCCCAAGACAATTCAGAGTTCTGTGGAGAATAAGCCAGGGAAGGAAGAGAAGTCCCAGGCCAGTTCCAGCCCTGATGCTGACACACTGGGACCATGGCCAAGTCATTTCCCTTCTTGGTGCCTTTGTTTCCTCCTCTATAAGATGATGGGGACAAGCTTGATCTCTGAATTTCCTTCCAGTTGACATTCTATGCTTCTATGGGATAGAGATACACACACACACACACACACACACACACACAAAGATGGAGATACTTAGAGTAAGACATATAAAGACAGAAAAAAATAAACACAAGACAGAGTAAACACAAGTAAAACATCACAAGAAGACAAAAAAGAGAACAATCAGCCACTCTGTCAATAAATATTTATTAAGTGCCTACTATGTGACAAGAATTGGGGATATAAATATGAAAAAAGACAGTTCCTGCTCTCAAGGAGCTTACACTCTAATGGGGGAAGACAGCACACAAAAGGAGCTGAAAAACTGGTGGGGGGCAGGGCACAGGTTTAAGAGCCAAGGAAAGTGCCTCACTTGAGGCCTGGGGGACAAGTCAGAGAAGTCTCAAAGGAGTGCAGCCAGGTGAGAAATGAAGAGGAGAAAATAATGGAAGAACATAAGACAATGGGAAAAGAGGCAAAAAATGGCAGAAGGATACTAGAGTGGTTTGCCATTTCCTTCTCCAACCCATTTTACAGATGAGGAACTGAGGCAAACAAGGTGAAATGACTTGCTCAGGGTCACACAGCTAGTGAGTATCTGGAGTCAAGAAGACCTGAATTCAAACCAACCTTATACACTTAGACACAAGTCACTTACCCTGTTTGCCTCAGTTCCTCGTCTAAAAAGTGAGCTGGAGAAGGAAAAGGCAAACCACTCCAGTATCTTTCCCCAAAAAAACCCAAATGGGGTCATGAAGAGTCAAATACAACTAAAAAAAAAAAAAAGGCTTAACAATAACAACAAAGTCCTTAGTGGATGTCTTCAAGTGAAGATGGTATAATCACTGATCAGGGCAGGTGTAAAGAGGTATGGGATGGGATTAAGCCATCTCTGAGGTCTCATTGAACTCAGACTTTCTGTAATTTTTAGGATAACCTGGGACCAGTCAGTAGCTGACCTTAGCCTGATAGAGAACTTCTATTGCAGTCACTGGCCATAAATCAGCCCTGATGCTGCTCATAGGAACTTGGCTGGGAACAGCTGTTTAAAGCTCTCCTTCAACCAATACTTTCTCAGTGCCTACTATGTGCAAGGCCTCCTGCTAAGTACTGTGGAGAGATACAGAGTGAACAATTAAGTATTTTTTAAGCCCTTGCTAAATACTATAGGGCACTGGGGATACAAAGATCAAAACGAAATAGTTCTTGTCTTCAAGGGGCTTTCATTCTATTTGGGGGAGACATGTAACTAAATCAGCACACACAAAATAAAAATGTGGTAATTATGATACACTAACATCTGGGGATAAGGAAAGGTTCCATATGTTAGGTGAGGTGTGAAATGAGTCTTGAAAGAAACAAAATCTTCTAAAAAGCCAAGGGTAATGAGTTAGGAGGGCATCCCAGGCAGGTGGGCCAGCCAGTGTCAAGGCACCAGAGATTGGAGGAGTCCCTTAAAGAACTTACTTTGGAGAGCCAAGACATACACATAGGAAAAGATAACTGACAAGATAAGACAGTATGTGCTAAGTAGCGATAGCAAATGCTTTAGGTATTAGGAGGGAGGGATCCCTGTGGGCTGTGGAACTCAGGAACAACTTCTTCAAAGACTAAGGACTTAAGTTGGACCTTGAAGAGCAAAAGCTCTATGAATTCAGTGAATGTGGGAAAGCCCTCAGTGACAGCTCATCCTTTACTCAAATTAGAGGACTACCCCTGGAGAGAATATAGGACATACAGAGAAAACAGCTTAACAGGGTTTATACTAGAAACCCCATAAAAGTCATGAATGATAGATGGCTTTCATCAGAGTTCATGTATTATTTACTACTAGATAATTAATCCTAAAGGGATCATATCTTATATTATGCCATACTGGATATGTAATTATATAAGAATATATTATGTCATATATGTAATAAATATGTAAGGGGTTTTAGTAGAAATTCATCCCTTATTATTTGTAACTGTGGTCATAATAGAAAGAACCTATAAATATAAACAATATAAGAAAAACTTCAATAACTAGTTATATCTTACTGAACATCAGTTCACTTATATGGGAACAAAACTCTGAATGTAGTTAAGTGTGAGAAATAATTTGGGGAAGCAAAAGCCTTGAAAGACATTAGAGAATTCATACTTAGAATGCTGGAAAAGAGACCCTGTAAGTATAATGCATGTTACATCTCTTCCTTTGCTGAAAGTCAGAGACTATTGATAAAGATTTTTGAAAAAAGAGAAAGGAAGGAAGGAAAGAAGGAAGGAAGAAAAAAGGAAGAAGCATTCCAATAAGTGGAAGAGTGGTAAGGTCATTCCAAGGGTAACAAATAGAATGAGGAGAAAGATAAAGAGATATAAATGGTGTCCTATCAAAGTGGTTAATGGAGGTTCTATCTTAAGAGCTGACCATATTATCAAACATCGATGTTGTGATACAGTTTCTAGTCAAGGGTACTCAAGACTCTGACACCTGCCTTGTCAATCCACACAAGCTTGTTTTCTAGGTGAATGGAAATTTCTGCTAAGAGTAGCTCAGGGTCTTGCATAAGGACCCCAGAAACTAAGAATACAGCTTTAGGTCTCCTAAATTTCTAAATTTTTTAATGTTGCCTTTATCTTCTTGTAACCAGATCCCCCTCTTGCCTGAGCTCCTGAAAGTAATAACAACAAATAAGAGGACTTTTTAATGCCTCTCCCCAATGGGAAACTCTCTAGGGGCCAAATTTGTTATCAAAGGAGCTGAATTCTTTCCTCCCCAAGAAAGTACTTGAGAGGTTTCAGAGACACTAGTTTACACTATCCTTGCCTCTAATCATACAGACTCTCGTCAGTCAGGGCCTTGGAGATCACCCACTCCAAACTTAATCTTAGTCCTAAAGTATTCAGCAGTATGAATACTTCATGACTTCAAAAGGACTATGATTTCATCCATATACTCCTTAGTAGATAGTATGTTGAGTCGCTTCAGACTACCAACTAGTAGCCAAGCTTTGGATAACACACTACATATTGATGACATATATAACAATGATAATAGAATAACACCTTATTATCTCATGACCCACTCTAGTGGACTTCAGAATAAGGAAATATGTCTTGGTCCCTATCCAAAAGATGTCACTCTGAAGGAGAAGGATCTTATTAGAATACTGCTTCATATAAAAGCCTCATGGCATGGATCTGCAGGCACAGTATTTTCAAGAGACTCCATTGTAGTAACAGTACATTAGTTAGAAGTATTTCACTATGTTTTGAAAGCAATTCAAAAGATAGCACCTTCTAGATTCATACCATATTACCAAAGAAATTTCCATGCTAACAATAGACTACTGAAATGTACTTGGCCAATAAGATTCATTATATTACAATGAGTTAATACCAGCTTTGAGATATAAAAACAATGTAATCCCAAAATTGAGATTTCAATGAACATTATAGAACTACAAATAACAGAACTATTACGTCAAGGAAAAAATACTGAGAGTAGCCAGAAAGAAACAATTAAAATATCAGGGAGCCACAATCAGGATTATATAGGATTTAGCTGCAACATTAAAAGATAGGAGGTCATAGAATATGATATTCCAGAAGGCAAAGGAGCTAGGACTACAACCAAGAATCACCTACCCAGTGAAATTAAGCATAATATTTCAACAGAAAAAAAATGGCGACTAAATGAAAAAAAAAAAAGGATTTCAAGCTTTCATAAGAAGACCAGAATTGAAAAGATTTAATCTTCAATATCAAGACCCAAAAGAAGCCTAAAAAGGGAAAAGAAAACATAAGGTATTCATTCAATGGAGTTGAACTGTTTACATCCCTACATGGGAAGTTGATACTTGTAATTCTTAAAAATTGTAGCACTAGGGGCAGTTAGGTGGCGCAGTGAATAGAACAATGACCCTGGAGTTAGGAGGATCTGAGTTCAAATTCGACCTCAGACACTTAACACTAACTAGCCGTGTGACCTTGGGCAAGTCACTTAACCCCAAATGTCCTGCCCCCCCCAAAAAAAGCAAAAAAAAAATTGTACCACTAATAGTACAGCTAGAAGGAATATACATAGATAAAAGATATGGGTATAAGGTGAATTTGAGGGAATGATATTAAAAAAAAATAACTAAGGGATGAGAAAGAGGAGTACACTGGGTACAGAAGGAAGGGAGAGGTGGAATAGGGTAAATTATTTCACATGAAGAGGTGCGAAAAACCTATTACAATGGAGGGGAAGATGGGAGGGTGGGTGATGGGCATTGACCAAACCTTACTCTCATCAGTATTGGCTCAAAGAAGGAATAATATGCACTGTCAGCTGAATATAAAAAAATCTATCTTAACCAAGGGGGAAGTAGGAGGGGAGGAAATTATGTAAAGGGGGAGGAGGGACTGATAGAAGGGAGGGCAGATCAGGGGAGGTGGTAGACAGAGGCAAAACACTGGTGAGGAGGGAAAGAGTGAAAGGAGAGGAAGGAAAAACAGGAGGAAAAAATAGGATGGAGGGAAATACACAGTTATAATCATGACTGTGAACATGAATGGGATGAACTCTCCCATAAAATAGAAGTGGATAGCAGAGTGAATCAAAAAATCAGAATCCTACAAATATGCTGTTTACAAGAAACAACTGAAGCAGAGAGACACACAGAATAAAGGGAAGGGGTTGGATCAGAATCTATTCTGCTTCAGATGAAGTAAAAAAAAAAAGCAGGGGTAGCAATACTGATCTCAGACAAAGCAAAAGCAAAAACAGACCTAATTAAAAGAGATAAGAAAGGAAATTACATCTTGCTAAAATGTATCATGGATAATGAAATAATAATATTAGTACTAAACATATATTCACCAAGTAGCATAGCATTCAAATTCTTAAAGAAGTTAAGTGAGTTACAGGTTCATGACCAAACAAGAGATAAAGAGCATTATCAAATGCAAAATAAATAATTTTTATTACATTAAATTAAAAAACTTTTGCATAAAGAAAACCAATACAACCAGTATTAGAAGGAAAGCAGAAAGCTGGAAAACAATCTTTACACCAAGTGTCTCTGATAGAGGTCTCATTTCTCAAATATACAGGGAACTGAATTTATAAGAATTCAAGCCATTCCCAAATAAAAAATGGTCAAAGGATATGAATAGGCAGTTTTTAGATGAAGAAATCAAGAAGTGCTCTAAATCACATTTGATTAGAGAAATGCAAATTAAAACAATTCTGAGCTACCTAGCTAATATGACGAAAAAGGAAAAGGATAAATGTTGGAGAGCATGTGGAAAAATTGGGACTCTAATTCACTGTTGGTATAGTTGTGAACTGATTCATCCATTCTTGAAAGCAATTTGGAACTATGCCCACTAATGTGGAAATATGTTCTACGTGATATTACATGTGTAATCTATGTCAAAATGTCCATCATTTTAGGAAGAGGAGAGGGGAGGAAGGGAGGGAGAAAAATTTGCTACTCAAAATCTTGTAAAAATGAATGCTAAAAATCTTGACATGTAATTGGGAAAAAAATAAAATACTATTAAAATGTTTTTTAGAGACTTCTGTCAAAATCTTTTAAATGTAACCTAAAGACTTTTATACTGAAATTAAGTCATAAATTATAAATCTTAAATAAAATTAGCTAATAGTGCCTGCACTCTTATAGTGTGTGAAGACTAACAATTCAAGTGATTAATTTGTGAGACAGTGTGATTTGGAGTCTAAAGAATTTAGTTTTACCACTTAAAATCAGTGTAATCTTGGGCAAATCACTACATCTCGCTCAGTCTCAGTGTTCTCATGTTTAAAAGGGCATAACAATCCCTGCTCTACCTCCATCACAAGGTTGTTGTAAGAACAAAACTGATGTAATAATGGACATAACAGCAGCCTGTAAACTATTAAGCACTGTTCAGATCTGAAGTATTATTATCTAGTTACCTGACACGATGCCTTGCATGCCATAGGCATTTAATGTGTGTTGAATAAATGAACTAATAAATGAACTAATAATAAAATCTGTTAAGAAATAGAAAGGCATCACAGTATAGTGCATAGAAAGCTGATTGTGGAGTGAAAATGTGTTCCAAGGCCCACCTCAGATATAAACTCTCTAAACTATAAATTTCACAGTAGTTGTCAATCTGCATTGGTAGGAAGAGTTTCCATACCAGAAGTTCTATATAGTAATGAAATCACATATGGTTCAAAAAACATCAAACACACCAAACATAAACAGATTAGAGCAACAATAAACTGACACCCATATAATTACTGTCTCTCTGTGTATTAGTGTCCAGAAAAACCATACTGCTTTCAAACTCTTAGTACCAAGTCTATAATACAGCAAAAGAATATCTCATCACACAAAGGCGAACAGAATGAAGAAAGCTTGTAAGAAAAGAATGTTAGTCCAATTACCTTGATTTGATTGGTGAGTAGGTAGTAGCATCAATTGAAAACAAAAGCCTTAGTTAACTTTGGGGAAACTAAGTTCTGAGGAACTCAAAGGGAAGACAATTATATAATCAAACACTGGAAAGTGAGTGGCCAACATTTATACAGAGAATAGTACAGGAGGTTGGGAGGGGGAGCTTCTGTGCCCCACTCTACTATCAACTCAATGTGTGACAAGTCACTACAATTCCATGGCTGCTTCTTGACCTCTACAACAAGGATGGCACTAGCTCTTCTCTGCCTGCCTCTAGGGTTCAATAATTCAGCATATTTCTTTGAGTTAAAAAGAAACAATATCCATAGATTGCTTTCCATTATTTGAAGAAAGAATGCAATTACAAGCACACCATCTTCAAAACAGAACATTGTCATCACCAAGTCAAGAACTTGAGAAATCTCCAGTATCCTGCCTCTGATGAGGGCTCCAAGGATTAGGTTTATAGGAAGGAACAACAGTCCTCAAAGTTATTTTCATAGGTTAAAGATGCTCCCAAATAACATTCTTAATAATCTTGTGAATTGTAATCCATGCATTCATCTATACCTTTGGTGAACTTCTGTTTCCAGCAGCTTTTGCCAGCTCAAATTGACAACTGTTGGATCCATCCATTTCTTCCCTGTTCCCTCCATAGCTGGTGCCACTTTGAAATGAATTTCCTTTAGAGTGGAGACAGTTCTTACCACACACACCCTTCCCCCAGCACTGCCCCAAGCCCAGCCCTGCTACATGACTGAATGGATGAAGACAGGGAGGTGTGCTGAAAGAAGAGTATTTGGGATTAGATCCTGAGGGCTCAAACCCTGGTCCTTCCACAAATAACCACATGTACATGATGTCACCTTACTTTCCTCATCTGTAAACTAAGAATATGGAGTAGATGATTTCTAACCACTCCACAAGCTCTAAAACCTATGATCCTTCCAGAAAGAACAGTGGATTCACTTTCAGAGGAACTAGGTGTGAGACCTAACTCTGAGACTCACTTGCTATATATTTTGGATGTCACTTTTCTCTCTGGATTTTAGTTTCCCCATCTAAATATGAGGAAGTTGGACTAGATGCTACCTAAAGTCCCATCTAGCTCTATATCTATGGCAGCTAGGTGGTTTGATAAGAGAGAATATTGAGGAGAGAGAGAGATAGAGAGAGAGAGACAGAGAGAGACAGAGAAGAGAGAGAAGGAAGGAGGGAGGGAGAAAGGAAGGGAGGGAGGAAGGGAGGAAAGAAGGAAGGTTTTGGGGCGGCTAGGTGGCGCAGTGAATAGAGCACCGGCCCTGGAATCAGAAGGACCTGAGTTCGGAGCCGGCCTCTGACAATCCACACAAACAAAAACCTAGCCGTGTAACCTTGGGCAAGTTACTTAACCCCAATTGCCCTAAAGGGGCGGCTAGGTGGCGCAGTGAGTAAGAGCGCCGGCCTCGGAGTTGGGATGACCCGAGATCAGATCTGGCCTCAGAAAACGAGCACCCACACATAAATAATGACTAGCCGTGTAACCTTGAGCAAGTTACTTAACCCCAATTGCTTTAAAAAAAAAAAAAGAAGGAAGGTTTTAGTAAGTGCCTAAGTTCTTCACAAATATTATATAATCCTCACAGCAACCCTATGAAGTAGGTGCTATTATTTAATAAATAAATGAAGAGACTCAATTTAATTACATTGAATAGATAAGGAAACTGAGGCAGACAAAGGTTAAGTGCCTTGCCCAGAATTGTACATTTAATAAGTGTCTGAGGCTAAATTTGAATCCAGGTCTTCCTAATTCCAGGTGCTAAAGACTTAAATTTAGATCAAGATCTCAAGACACTTAAGCAGCCAGGCACTTCTGGTCAATTCACTTAACCCCTCTTATTCTGATAATACATACCTCACAGGATTGTAGAGTCCCAAATGAGATAAAATTTGCAAAATGCTTTGCAAACCTTAAAAAGCATGATGTAAATACTATTATTATTATTATTAATTATGACACTCTGATTTCTTTAATTAGGAGACATGATAAGATAGAGGCCTATTCTATTGGGGGGGAGGGTGTTCCATTCCTATTCACAACTGCCTCAGTAACCTAAAATGGATTTATTCTTTATGATTGTGCATTCCCTTTTTAAAAAACCAAACCGCAGTTGTCAGCATGGAGCCCACCTGTCTAATAGTGTCTGGTTCTCCTCTTCTGATATTCCCCATGTTTACTGCCATATTTGTTTGATACTTCCACTTTCCTTCAGGAATGGAAACAGAATTTCTCCCCTGGGGATTTTGAAAAAAGCTTTCAGAATAAATAATGAATAACCTCACTCAGACACCAATCACAGGCAAGGAAAGGAGAGAGGGAGAAAGCAAGGACAGTACTTAAGTTGTATGTCTCCAATGAATTATTGAATCTGAAAAGGGAAAGCTGGTAAAATATTCAAATTTCAATTTCAGCAGCTGTCTCTCGCACTTAGCCACCATTCCTTGAAAAACCGAAGGTCAAAGATTTCAGTTGCTTTAATTTCATAAAACTTTGGTGAAAAATGGCACAAGGCATCAAAGTCCAATTGCAATTGTGTGCAGCCATGAACAGCTGAAAAAATAAGTCAGACTTTTAGCCTTTTTTTCCACTCAAATCATGAGACAGTGGTTCAGATTTAACATTCATTAACATTAATTGACTTTAATTCCTTCAAAAATGGAACAGCTGCATCCTGTTTGAGGGACCTTTTTCTGGTTCTATTGGGGGAAGGGAGAGAAAAATTTGCATATTCCCTTAGAGCCCATGGTTATTTGACTGATTCCTTTTGATGTTCTAAAAAAGATAAAATAAAATCACTGAGCTATTTAAGTTTGAAAACTGGCTCCTCTGTAAGCGTTGTAATTCTCCTAGCATTTTAAGATGACACAGGGTATTATTAACTGGATCTGATGGCCCAGGGAAGTTAGGTCCTCTGGCACATACATGACAGATGGATTGGAAAGGTGACCTATAATTTTTCTCTGTAAATGAACTATAGTCACTCAGTTGTCTAAGTTAAACACCTTGGGTATGCAGATAAAGTCCATAAGCTCAGAAAAATAAAAGAGGGCAGTGTAGTAAAAAGAACATTAAATTTAGAATAAGACTTAGGTTCAAATCCTAAACTTCTTACTATTTCTTATATGACCTGGGATGAATGACTTTCTTCCACATGGGTATGAGTTTCTCCATTTGTAAAATGGGAAGATTGGACTAGTGAGATCACAGGATCAATTGGAAGAGATCTCAGAGGCCAACTAGTCCAAACCCCTTATTTTACATATGAAGAAACTGAGGCCCAGGGAGGCTGTGACTTACCTAAGGTCACACAAGGAGTATCAAACCTCAGCAAATTTGATAAGATAGAATACTTATCAAATTTGCTGAGGTCAAAAAACTAAGAGTTACAACTAGCACATTAGGTTAGTAACAAATTAATCATTTGCTAAAAAGACTGCTATAAAGTAGATCATTGGGTTGAATCTAATAAGAAAAAAGATGGAAATACATACAGATGGTTTGAAAAACTGAATTGCACAGATACAAGATGGGTAAGAAGGGAGTAGACTGCAAAATGATCTTGGTGTATGTACTGCTCAGTACAACTCAACAGTGTCATATGGCAGTCAAAAAATCTAACATTATCTTAGGCTTCATTAAGAGAAGCAGAATAGTCAGGCTGAGGAATGAAAAGTCCTGCTCTGGGCAAACCCCATCTGGAATATTCTGTTCAGTCCTGAGAGTTACATATTAGGAAGATCATTGATAAACTAAAGAGCAGTTTAGTGAAAAACCTGGAAAATCATATTTTATAAGGATCAGTTGAGAGAATAGAGGACTTTCCCCCTGGGAGAAGACTTAGTAAATGGAGGGGGTACTTATAGTTGTCTTCAAATGTCTGAAGAATTATCACATGGATGAAGGGTCAGGCTTGTTCTATGTGACCCCAGAGGGACCTGGGTTCAGGGCTGGTGTTCTATCCACTGTACAACCTAGCTGTTCCAGACACAGGTTCTTAATTTCAGAATAAATGATTGCTTTGTAATCCTATGTATTTTATTCATTTAAAAACATTATTCAGAGAAGTTACCCAAAGGCATCATCAGGCTGCCAAAAGAGTCTGTCCCCCAAAATGCCATAAATCTCTGACCAGTTGAAGTGGCAAAGAGGCAGCTTTGAGGTCTATGTAAGGATAACCTTCTCCACAGTAAGAGCTGTTAAAGAGGAGAAAAGGCTGCCTCATGGCATAGTGGATTCAGCTTCACTAGCAGAGGGTCTGAGCAAATGCCAACTAACCACTTGTAACATACGCTGCAAAGGAAGCCAGCTGAGATCTCTATTAAATCTTATGCCCTGTAATTCTATGATTCTCACTCCTTTCTCTCCTTTTCCTTAGGAAAATGACTCTTCTTGAGCATCAGGACACATTACAATGACAAAAACAGGAATGGTATAAAATCCAAAGCTAGGCTCAAATTCAGCACTAATAATACGGGACTTCGATTTCCTCCTCTGTAAAGAAGGGGAGTTAAATTAGATGACCTCAAAGGGCCCATCCAGTTCTAACATTCTATGATGCTTCTGCCTGCTTGGGAACTGACAAGGATTGCACACTCCCTGTACATTAGATCTGAAAACAGCTCCATCTCTCCCTAGCCAAATGCTCAGGAGAAAGTCACTTAACCTTTCTGAGTCTCAGTTTCCTCATCTGTAAAAAGAAGAATACTTGTAGTGCCTACCTCATACATTAACAATGAAAGCACTTTGGAAATCTTAAATTGGTATAGAAATGTGAGTTGTTATCATCATGACCTTTCATGATAATAAAAAGGGTTCCATCTCAAAAACTATTTGTCAGCCCACATGACATGAAAGGTTCTAGTCCCAGAGCAGAATCTTGAGTTACAGGTGAGCTAAAGGGCAGAATTCTTTCATCTACATCATATAACTTTCCTTCTGTGGCATCACCGTGAGGAGCAAGATCAGAAACCACACAAGTCAGCAGAGGAAGGCACCGAAAGCATTGTTGGTTGAAGTCATTTGAGCTTAAGAGTCTTGGCATGAACTCTGGGAAGCTACCTCTCAAAAGTAGGTCCCCTTCTCAGAACTACTCCCTTCCTAGCATGCCTTCTACCTTCTTCATCTGCCTCATCTATCTAGTTCATGTGGCCCCCACTCCACAGTGAGCTCTCTCCTCTGGCAATCACTGTCTGTGTTGTTCTTTTGACTTAAAAAGACAAGGCATTAAGGAAGAGTCCTGGATTGGGAGTTAGAAGATCTAGTCTCACTCTGACATTTACCAGCTGAGTGACCCTGTACAAGTCACTTAATCTCTGACCTCAGTTTCCTCATCTAGAAAATGAGTGTACTAAACCATCTCTAAGATCATAATATGAGCACAGATGTAGAGGTGGAAGGGTCACTGAGTCCAACCTCCTTATTTTATGGATGAAGAAACTCAGGCTCAGCAAAGTTAAGTGACTTGCCTAGGGTCACACAGCTAGCAAGTATCTGAGGTGGGATTCAAATCCAGGTTTTCCTCTTTCAAAGTCCAGTTATACCACACTGCCTCTACTCAGACATAAATCCCATGATGAATCTATGAATCTTTATCTTGCCTACCTGGTAGAATGAACCTATTAGATTATAAGCCTCTTAAGGGCAGGAACTGTCTTCTCCTTTTCCATGCCTAGCTGCCCAAAAAACACTTTGAAGTAGAATCATGGGGTTATAGAGATGAAGGAATTTTAGAGAGCTTTTAGTTTTTACTAAATTGAACTGAGTTGAACTGGATAAAGAAGGGATTGGGGAGGCTGGAGTGGAGGGAGAGAGGTTCTCATAACTTAGCTTGCTTGAAAAAAATAATCAAATTAAGTCATGTTTTCTAAAATGGTTTTTTTGGCAGGGCAATTGGGGTTAAGTGACTTGCCCAAGGTCATATGACTAGTAAGTGTTATGTGTCGAAGGCCAGATTTGAACTCAGATCCTCCTGATTCCAGGGCTGGTGCTCTATTCACTGTGCCACCTAGCTGTCCCCTAAAATGATTTTTTTTTTAATGTGAGAAGGGGGGGAAGGAAGAAACAACTTTTAAATGTGAAAATCAAAAGGCAGAAAAATGACCTAAAAGGAGTTCTAAGGAACCTCAGAGATGAACATAGCTAACAAGTGGTCATCTAGGCTTGGCCTGAAGACCTCTAGCAAGAGGGAGCCCTTTACCTCCAGGGATGGTCTAGTCTACTTTTGGATAACTCTGTTAAAGTCTTTGCTTAAATCCACCCTGAATCTGAGACTGCAGTTTTTGCCCATTGCTCCTACTTTCCTTTCTGAGAAGGAGCAAAACAGTGTAATCCCTCAACTGCATCAGCCTCTTCAAATCTTAAAGGCATCTATCATGTTACTGTCCATTTCCTTATGTCCCATAATCTTCTCTTCCTGAGGCTCTGCAGTGCCAGAGAGAGTGAAACCATTCCTTTAGTATAGAACATGATGGTGACAGCTTTCAGAGACTTAGAGAGTAAATGACTGCCTTGGCACGCACAGCTAACAAGTGTGATAGCTGGGCCTGGAACCCAGATCTCCCATCTTCTACCTAATCCAATGCCCTTTCCAATGTTCTACAAATGCTGTGGCATTAAAAAAAAATTACGATTAGCCACAAGATAACATTCTTAATTCAATTCACAAAACCCTTAGCTCTCACTGTGTAGATCTTACTGTAGGGGAAACCAGAGAAGATTTGGTCTTAGTTTTGGGAGTGTGCACAGCCAGCTTGGAATGCCTTTGAGTCCTGGTGAGGGGGCAGGAAGGTGAGAAAACCCTAAGGATCAGGGGATACCCTAGGTTATCCCCACCCTTAACTCATGCTGCATACAGACCTATTTCCAGCATAGGAAGGTGACAGCCCCAGCCCACTCCTCTGCTCCTCCCTACCAAGTCTGTTTTAACATTGCTCTCCAAAGTATCCTGGCCATTCACTTTGGTTCCCATGCCAGCTCCCATGCTTCATACCCATACGATGCCCGTATCACTTTGACCTTCACTTTCCTTCTCTGCAAAGTAAGAGAGTTAAAGTAGACATTCTCTAAGGTCCCTTCCAGTTTGATGAGCCTTCTCCTTGTTTGGGTCAGAAGGAGAGAAATCTGTAATAAGTGGTGACATTCGAGAGCAGGGGAAATAAAATAGTTGGAAGGGAAAATCCTGTTTTCCCCTTCCCATCTCTTTCTCTCGCTTCCCCTTAGGAGTGGGAGCCGACAGCGCTGAAAATAGAAGGCTAACCATCAGTATTCCTTGATGATAATGGTTTTTCTTACTGTCACTATTAATAAATTAATAAATCCCTAAGCAATTTCTCCCTCTCAGAATAAAACAGCCAGTAGCAGGGGATGTTTTTGTGCACAAATTTGGGGCTTCCTCCCAAGTTCCAAATATTTCATACCTTGAATCTTGAAATCCTCCCCAATCCACTTTGCTTTCTGGCGGCAGCAGCATCAGCTCATTCGTTTGTTTTCCCCCCAAAATGCTCCCGCCCTTCCCCCATTCTTTTGGAAGCAGTATTTACAATGCACAATGCTATTATTCTTTCTCTCTCTGCTACCTCTGCAGAGACCAGTTCTTTGGCCAAGGTTGCTTTTAATCATGATCCAGCTTGTCACTCAGTAAGGAAGCATCCAATTTTCCTTAGCCCTGCAAATCTTATCCCCTTGGCCTGCCCAGGTCCAATCAAGGGCTGGGATAGAGAATTAAAACTTTTCCTCATCTCCCCTGCCCCTCCATTCCCCACCCCCCCAGCCCTAGCCCTCTCATCCTCCCCCCAGGAAAGCCAGTCTTCTTAGCTCAGAAGATCTGCCAAGCTAAGGCTTTCAGTCCCCCAGACGAGGCAACCTCCCAGAGTCGGTGAGAGGAACATTGAACTCAGAGCCAAGCGCACTAGTTAGCTGCAACTCAACAACTTGTTCTTGAGTTTTCCAATAAATGAAGGGGCTGAGGGGGGAGCCCTGCGGTGGGATGCGCAGGGAAAGGAGCCTGCCTTGCTCTGGGCTTGCTGCATGTGGCCAGGCATGCTCCAAGTTCAGCCCTCCCTGGCCTCCTTCAGGGGCCCCTTCCCAGCCTGCCCCTGGCCCACCTCCTGGGCCCCTCCAGGAGAGGGCAGGAGAAGGGAGGCATCCCGAAGGCAGAACAAAGGGCTGCAGCTTACCTGTACTGGAATGTCATGTTGGTAATTTTGATCTTAATCTCTTCTCCGTGGCGATGCTCCCCAGTCATTTCAAAGAGTTTATTAGCCATTTTCTCATAAACTTTGGCATTCCGCTTAGTTTGCTTCAATTCATCAAAAAATTCTTCCCAGACCAGCATTAAGCCTCTCATCTCTGCATCCGTCCAGTTTCTGGCCCTCCTGTGTTTCTCAGTCTGAGGAGAAACAACATAACTAGGGATTTCTGCTGCGGCCATGGCTGATTGACCTAAAAGGGTTTTTAAAAGAGGACACTTAATAGAGGCAGAATTTTTAGCCCAGGTTTGGGTCGTGCACGATGTACAGAAGTGGGCAAAGCATTTGAATGACAACAGCCCATGTGAAACCTTTTTGCAACAGCTTGAAGCTTGAGTGCACAAAATGGGGCCTACATCTGACAGGCAGGAATTTAGTTAAAAGCTTTTAAACAGGGAAACGTCATTTTGATGTCACGTTTCCATAGCAACAGAGCAACTGCATAAGCTACAACAACAAAAACCTTTTAACTGAAAGCCAAAGAATCAGGACAGAGTTGACGGGCCATCAATATTAAAGCTTTTAAACACTTTAAAAAGGTTTAACCAAAAAAAGATCCATGTAGCCTTTGGAGAAGCGACTTTTAAGTGTCGACTTCTTTTTTCACTCTTATCTTTCAGGCTCATGGTGTCCTCCTAGGGGGTCATGAGCTCCTGCCTGGGCTTTTAAGTTGTTCCTTGACAGTCTCTCTAGGAGGCAAAGGATGAGTCCAAGAACATGTACACATCACAAACACAGCCACATACCCTTTCACACAAATTTGTTAGACCAGAAAAGCTCTCCTCATCTTTGAAGAGAAAAAAAAGGCATCTCACTAAAACTTGAAGTAGAAAGAAAAAGGGAATGAGGATAGCGAAACCTGGAGACTAGTCCCAGCTCCCCCACTAACTAGACTTGGGATCTTGGACAAGTAATTCTACCTCTCTGATTGGTTCTTACTCAGTTTCCTCCTTTGTAAAACCAGGGAGTCAGATTAGATGATCTTCCATGTACCTTTCCAGTCCTGAAATTCTGTGAATTTTCAGGGCCTTTAGACTCAGGCATCCAGAATAAGAGAGGCTGACCCAGGGAGATTTCAGCAGAAGCTGAAGGCCTGCTGAGGCTAAAAGACAGACATTGAAATGTAAAAAGGAAAGCCTTCAGATGCAAAGTAGATATTCCACACTCTAGAAAGGGTCGGAGGCTTGAATAGCTCCATTGCATACGAAGGGGCCAATGAGACAATGAACTTGCCTCCAGGGTATAGGCTGCTTTGTCCCTTGCCACTCATCAACATAAGACTCCCAAAGGAGCATGGGAGGAGAAACTAAGTGAATTGAAACTAATCACCTTAAGGCAATGGAGTGGCTTACTCAGGGAAGAGGCTTTTGTGCCAAGTGCATTGGAGAGTTTTCTGTCTCTTTTCTAGGAAATGGTGACAATATCAGAGCGATGACTTTATAGAAAAGATGGTTTATAGAATGTTTTTTTTTCTAACTGGAATCAACTCAAGAAATCAGTGTACATTGGCCAAGGTAAAGATGGAGAAAATAACCGTCTGCCTATCAAAGATCAGATCTCCACAAGTTATTTAAAATTTGGAATAGGATGAGAAATATTAGCAAGGGTTCTCTGACTACTTCTGAGATACCAAGGATAACAACTGCTAGTCCCGACTGAACAGTTCTTTTTCTGTGTCTGTTACTCACCCTCCCAAATAGTGACTGAGCAGCCTTCCCCAACAGTAAAGGCATCCAAGGCTGTGTAGAACCCTATGTGTGTGTATGTGTATGTCTCCCTGTGTTCCTCAGTGTTGCTAGCCACCTGCCAACTGCCCATCAGCTGATGCTAATCAAGTTTTTAAACTCTTCTAGTACTGCTTTTTCATTTACTGACCACCAGTCAAAGGTACCAAGGCGACTTGAGAATTCTGGGTGGAGGAATTCCCCAACGCTACCTAGAGAGTACTGTTCACCAAAAATGGATTGACTCACCCTATATACACAACCTGGACTTCTTGGTTTGGAAGTGGGTTGCTACTGAGAGGCTCAAAGACCATTTGTATGGAGATAATTCTCTAGTTTGGACAGATAATAATCCACTATATTCTTTACCAGCAGCAAGTTGGATGCTGCTGCTAGAGATGAGCTGTTGTACTAGCTAACTAACTAGGAGTTCAGTGGATACTATTGGGCAGGAAAGACTGTAAATGCCCTGTCCTGTAGGCTTCATGATGCTGAAATGATGGTGACTGTTGTACCTTAATAAAGGTGAGACAGAAGATTCCCCAAGATTAAATTTAAAAAGTGGATTTTATTACCACGGAACACTGTGGGACTGTTGGGGTACATGGTCACCCAAATCAGACAGCACCTTTGCACAGTTAGTGTGCCAGTTTTATAGAGGTTCCATAGCCAGGTTACATAAGCTGAAATTACAGTGATGTAAGCTGAAACTCCAATGATTGGTCAGTGTACACTTGAAACAACAATTAGTGATTGGTCAGTATACATTTGAATTTCCCACTGGCCGAAACCCTAGAACCCTAGGCTGGGACTCCTACCCACAGATTAATCAAGGGTAAGGGGTGGGGGGGCTCACTTTGAGAAGTGTTGTGTGATTTGACCAGATGAGACTCTGGGAAGCCGTCGTTGAGAGCCCCCCGGCCTTGAAAACTCAGATCTTGGTGCTTCCCTCTCTGGTAACTGCGATTTTGATATTGATAATGGTTGGACAGTTTGGAAGCCTGTCTGTTTGATCTGTCTGTATACTCTGAAGTTTGGGGTGCTGACCTTTTCCCCCTGGACTAAGTAATATATGTTTGTTTGATTAAAGTAAGCTTGTTAACCCCCCCCAAAAAAGGGTAAGCAAGGGGGTGGGGGTTCTGCTTGTTTGCAGATTAAGCAAGGTGGAGTTCTCTGTTTTACAAATCAATGAAGGAAAGGTTAGGCTGCCTGTTTTACAACTCAAGGAAAGGGTGAGTGGATTTGTGTCCCACTCAGGAAGGGCAAAGTGACAAATCAATGGGGGAAGGGCAGAGTGGAGCTGGGTCCGACAGTGACACCACAGAAGGTGTGAAGGAAGGCAATGAGCATTCATTAAACATGTACCATGGGTTAAGCACTTTCCAAACATCTCATTTGATCCTCACAGCTCTGAGAGACAACTGAGGATACTGAGGCAGAAAGGGTTAAGTCTGCCAAGAGTAACACAGTTCTAGGAAGTATCTAAGGCAGGATCTGAACCTAGGTCTTCCTGACTCCTCTAATTAGAGAGACTGACAAACTAAACCAAATGGCTTAGCACATGATAATCCTGATGAAGATATAATGGGGTCTGGGTACCCACCAGAGACCCACCCCCAAAATAGGATCTCAAAGAGTCACACACAGCTGAACCAACCCAGGAACAACAACCCCACCAGAGAAGCTGGGAACTCAAGCAAGCCACAAGAGAACTCATCTAAAGACGATGGAGAGTCACTGGCTAGTGGTTCCTAGGCAGATAGCCTAGGAGTTTCTAACAGCAGCTGCCCTGAGTCATAGTGGCCTGCCTGGCCCTATCTAGTGGCCCCTGTCCAATAGCAGTGTAACCTCTCCATCCAGTTCAATAGCAGCTAAGTCTGTTTGGGAGACAAGTGACCTATTCAACCCAGTCCAGCAGCAGATTGACCCAATCCAGCAGGGAAACAGTACCCTAGGAGGAGAAGGCCCAGTAGAGCTCTAACTCCTGAAGAGATATCAATGCCTTAAGAAAAGCCAACCCTTGACCCAGCAATACCACTTCTAGGGTTCTTTCCCAAAGAGATCACAGAAGCGGGAGGAAGACCCATATGTACAAGAATATTTATAGCAGCTCTTTTTGTGGTGGTAAAGAATTGGAAATTAAGAGGATGCCCATCAATTGGGGAATGGCTAAACAAGTTGTGGTATATGAATGTAATGGAATACTATTGCGCCATAAGAAACGAGGAGCAGATGGACTTCATATTTACCTGGAGAGGCTTATACGAACTGATGCTGAGTGAGAAGAGCAGAACCAGGAAAAATTTGTACACAATTACAGATACAACATATGTGTGATGACCAACTTTGATAGACCGGATTCTTCTCAGAAATGCAGGTCTATAAGTCAACTCCAAAAGACTCATGATGGAGAGAGATGTCCACATTCAGAGAAAGAACTAGAAAGAACAGAGTTTGAATGCAGATTGAAGCAAGTTACCTGCTCTCTTTCTTTTCCTTGTTTTGTTTGGTTTCCTCTTTCTCATTGTTCATTCCATCCAATACAATGCTTCTTTATAACCTAATGTCTAATGTGAAACTATTTGGAGATCCTATACTTGATTGTATGCCACCATACAAGGAAGGGGGGGAAGGGGAGGGAGGGGGAAAATTTGAAACTCAAAGACTGGGGAACTGAATCTTGTAAACTCAAAGTAAACAAACAAATTAGTAAAGACAAAAAATAAACAAAAAACAAAACAAACAAACAAAAAAAAGCCAACCCTGCTCAGCAGCACAGAAACTCATCCTTCCCTGACATTACACTCTGCACAAGGTGAAAAGGATCTTCTGAAGAGAGAAATGACATTGAGGTCCGGCAGGTCCAGAGCCCTACCTTTCTACCATCATATTCTAAGTTTGTGCCCATTCTTTATTTCCCTAGATTCGACATCAATTTATGGGAGACCATGCTCCTGATGTTGGGGGAAATGCTTCATAACTACTATTCTTGCTATGTTATTTACTAAAGAACTCAGTCTCCTGGCTGACTAGGGAGGGGAAGCAAATCCGTGAAGACTCGAGTTATTAAACTCATTAACTCTAGAGTTAGAAGCTCTAGGACCTAGGACCTCCAAAGTGGTAGCAGCCACATTTCTGGGCACCCAAACCAACTGAGCCAACTCAAGTTGGATGAATGAGACCTAAAGGGCCATGATATGTGAGAGTTCCTCTGAGAGGAAGGGGGCTGGGTTCACCCCTGAATTTTCAAAGGTTAGTCTTTGTTTTGTATGTATAGTAAGACCTGGGGATTTTGCTGCTGGCAGGAATGTCAATCCAGGGGAACTAGGGTACAGCTTGCCCTGAGTTTCAGTTCCTGCTCTGTGACTTACTGGCAGTGTGACTTTGGACATGTCATTTCCCTCTATGAATTTCAGTTTCCTCATTTGTAACATTACGATAATACTTATCCTACCAACCTCAGAAGGTTATCTTAAGGAAAACATGTCTATACTATAGAAAAATTAGTTGCTATTATGCTGTGAAGTTCCACAATTCATCTTAACAAGGACTTGGGTGGGTGGCTACATGGTACAGTGAATAGAGTACTGGCCCTGGAGTCAGGAGGGAGGACCTCAGCTCAAATCCAGCCTTAGACAATTAATACTTACTAGCTGTGTGACCTTGAGCAAGTCACTTAACCCCAATTGCCCTGCCTTACCCCCTCCAAAAAGCAAAAAAAAAAAAAAAAAAAAGGACTTGAAAGCTATGTTGGCTGCTTTGTATCTGGTTGGACAGAGGTAGAAGGAGCCTTGAAAAATAATGGATTGCTAGGTTAGCTTCCTGGAAGGTAAGCACCGTGCTATTTCATTCTTTCCTTCATTTAGGCTCTTTGCAAAGAAAAGCTCACCCAGGACCCATTGGAATGGGCAAAGACTGAGGCCTCATTTCCTTTGTCTGGACTCTGCTGACGCTTTACTCTTCATGACTCATATCTCCAAACAGGGCATTATACAAAATGAATTAATCTCCTGCAGTCTCTTTCCTCAAGACAATTCTAATGGAAGATACATACAGGGAAAAGGCCTCCTGCAAGACCCCTGAGAACAGAACTAGGATCTGTGGGTATAAAGTACAAGGCAGCAGATTTTGGCTTACCATAAGGATTTTCAAAAGTTGGAATTGTCCAACAATATGTTGTGAGCTCCCCATCACCAGAAGTATTGAGAACTGTATAAAGATTCATCACCCCCCTCTTCCTCAGTTATAAGTTCTTATAAAGACAGTCTGCCCCATTTTATTTTGTAACCCCAGTACATAGCATAATGCTTTGTACACAGTAGGTGTTTACAGTTTGTTGAACTGAATATCTCTGTATTAGACTGACCTGGAGCCAGCACCAAACCAGCCTCCTTGGTCTGGTACTGGTCCTACTTCCTCTGCAGACATTTCTTTCTACCTCTGGCTCCTTCAACTTATCACCCTGTGTCCAAGCCACACTACTCACTACTATTCTGGAACTTATCCTACAGGGGCTTCTCCTCTCAGCAGTCACCTTTCTTTGTCCTCCAGTGTTATAGAACCCTCAAGGCTCAGTGGGAGGCAAGGTTGTGGAATGAATGCTGGGTCAAAGCTGGGGTTGAATCCTGGTTCTGCTACTGACTCCCAGGACAATGGTGGCCAAGTCCTTTCCCTTTCTGAGTCTCCATTTCTTCATCTGTATAATCAAGAGACTAAACTATGGTTCCTGAAGTCTCTTTCAGCTCTGAATCCTATTATCCTAGGTAATGAATGACTTCTGGTCAGAGATACCGTAAAAGGGATTCCAGGATGAGACAGAAGGTAGATGATTTCTAACATTCTTTTCAATTTAAGAAACTATGATTCTAGAAGACTGCCAAAAAAAAAGATGAATGAGGGGCATAAAGCCACCTGAATCCCACTCTGCTAAGAGAGCTGAATTAAGTTTGGAATGTGTAGTCATATCACGATTAAGTATTGTGCATGGAGTGGCCAAGAATGAACTTTCTGGTTAATTCAGGATGCAGCACAAACTTCATGTTCTAACAAGTTGGAAGTTTCTCTTAAATGTCTGAGGCCACTCTCTTGCTTTGTTAGCAGAGCCCAAGGACCATATAATCCTTCTTTTCTTAGTGAACTCTCACAGGGCCTTATGATCATCCAGATTCAGAGATATGTGTAAAGAATACTAGAGACTGGACTCAGCATGAACAACCTCAGAATTGCCCTGGAATTTTTTTTCTTTTCATTCTAAACAGATTTCCAATAGCCAAAAATGCTAAAGACTTAGAGTAGGAGAAGGCCTGGTCAAACCTTCTTATTGTACAGATAATAAAAGTGAGACCCAGAAAAGTTAAGAGGCTTACCCAAGGCCTACATAGTAAGTGTGTTTTCTCTCTTTTTTTCTACCAGTTTACATTTTTAAAAAATTGTTATTTTGAAAGACAAAAATAAACACGAACATTTCCACATATAGTGAACAGAAAAAGGTTGTATCTGAAATTTATGTACAATTTGGTTTTTTTTCAAAGTATCTATTCCATTCAACCTATTCATTCCAAAGTTACTTCCTTATCTATATATATGTTACTCTCTCTGATCCTTTCTGTGCTTTTTCTGTCTTCCTTTTTTGGCATCACTATCAGTTCTCCCCTCAAAACAAACAAACAAAACAAGCCACACTTCTGTGACAAGTTGGCAGAGTCAAGGGAAACAAATCCACATATTAGCCATGTCCAAAAGTATATATCTCATTCTGAACCTGTATTCTATCACCTCTCTGTCAGAAGATGGGAAACCTGCTTCATCAATGTTCCCCTGGAGTCATGGTTGGTCACTGCATTCATCAGAATTCTTAAGTGTTTCAAAATTGTTTTTCTTTACAGTACTGTTGTTATTTTATAAATTGGTTCCTGCTACTGTTCACCTTACACTATCTCACTTCATATAACTATTGTCAGATTTCTCTGAATCCATTCCATTCATTATTTCTTACAGAACAATAACATTCCATTACATTCATGGTTCATAATTGGATCAGCCATTCTTTATTTCATGGGAATTCACTCCTTTACATGTTGTCTTCCCCCATTAGAATGTAAGCTCCTTGAGGACAAGGAATGTCTTTCTTTTTGCTTGTATTCTCAGTACTTAGCACAATGCCTAACACAAATTAAGCATTTAATAAATGTTGTTTTGTTGGGAACCTCTAATTCTGTGCTGTTGTGAATATTTTTATACATCTAGGTCTTCTCTCCCTTTGATCTTTTTCTGAGGTATATAACTAGTAATAGTATTGCTAGGTGCAAGGCTATGTACATTTTAGTGACAGTTGAGATATAGTTCTAAACTGCTTTCCAGAATGTTGGACCAATTCACAGTTCAACCAATAATGCATTAGTGTGCTTGTCCCATAAACTTTTAAAAATTATCATTTTCTTTGGTCATCTTTTCCAATTTGGTGGGTGGAAGCTCAGAGTAGGTTTAATTCACATTTCTCTAATTATTAGTGATTTGAAGAATTTTTTCACATGGTTGCTACTATCTTGCTTCTCTTCTGAGAACTATTGTTTATACTTGAGTTCTATTATTCATACCTGTGTCAAATGTATTTCTTGTAAAGAACATGCTGTTGGTGTTTGCTTTCTAATCCATTCTATCTTCTATTTTATGGGTGAGTTAATGCCATTTAGATTCACGATTATGATTCTTACTTTTATATTTATATTTATACTTTTTGTATTTATATTTATTATTTATGTTTTTCTCTGTCCCTTGCCTTCATATTTTCAAAAAGGAGAGATATAAATAAGAAGAAATGTGAGCAACACTGCAATCCGTAATTGAAATGATCTGGTTCTCTTCCACCAGCTCTTCGCTTTTCCTCTCATTCAAATACTGATCACTGAGTCTTGCACTTTTTTCTTTGTTTTAATTTTCCCATTTATTTCTACTCTCCAAAGCTGATATTTTGATTGTGACTATTCCTTCCTCAACTCTACCCTCCTTCTTAAATATCTTCTCCCCTTTCTCTAGTCCTGCCTGTTTCCTTGTGAATTGAATGAACTTCTACACCAAATTCTTTATGTATATCTGTGTGTACTCAATCCCCCTTTTTCTGATTTGTTAGGTTTATGTGATTCCTATTCCTCCCACCCTTTCCTCTAAGCTTGCATACTCTTCTTTATAATTTAATGAAATTATTCCATCACTCTTCTTCATTTATTTCCTAATATATTCCTTTCTCTTTTCCTTTCCTTTCAAGAACATGGAAAAATCATAAAACCACCCCAGTCCCTGTTTGAGTTATTTAATTTCATCTATGACTCTTGAAGATATTGGGATTCTGAAGGTACATTTCTCTTCTTCCCTATAAGGATGTAATTGGTAATTTTTTGATAATCCTTTATCCCCTTAAAATTCCCTTTTCTTCCCTATAAGATTGTACTCAGTCTTGCAGGGTAAGTTATTCTTGCCTTTTGAATAACATAGTTATAAGTGTTGTGTGATACTGACTGTGGTTCCTTAGTACTTGAAGTCTTTCTGGCTGTGTATAGTATTTTGACCTTGACCTGGAAGCTCTAGATTTTGGCCATGATATTTCTGGAAATTTTCATTTTAGAGTTTCTCTCAGGACTATTGGATTATTTTTTCAACTGACCTACTTTCCTGGTCAGATATTTCTTTTCTTTTTTTTTTTTTTTTTGCTTTTTTGGAGGGCAATTGGGGTTAAGTAACTTGCCCAAGGTCATACGGCTAGGTTTTTTTTTTTGTTTGTGTGTGTTAAATGTCTGAGGCTGGATCCAAACTCAGGTCCTTCTGACTCCAGGGCTGGCGCTCTACTCACTGCGCCACCTAGCCACCCCAGGTCAGATATTTCTGATAATAGATATTTTGTTTTATTTTTTTCTATTTCTTTCAATCTTTTGATTTTTTTTTTCTAATATTTCTTGGTGTCACATGCAGTTATTGAATTCTGTCTTGTCAATCCTAGTTTTCAGTGAGTCTACTGTTTGGGCAATGTTTTCTATCTTATGTTCTAACTTAACAGTCAACAAATTACAGGGTGAGGGCCAAATCTGACCCACTGACTATTTTTATAAATCCATGAACTAAGAAAAGTATTTACATTTTATGATTCTTAGCTTATAGGCTGTACAAAAACAAGCAGCAAGACAGATTTGGTGCTTGGGACATAGTTACTCACATCCATTCTAAACTATTAGTTATTCTTCTTCTTTCCTCCAGAGCTCTAATTTTACTTTATAATTTCATTTGTTATCACTTGTTTCATTTTTTCCCTGGTATTCTTGCTTATGACCAAGTCATCTTTTTCTTCCAAAGATTTACTTACAGTGTTTGTATATTCTCTTTTTCTGGGTTTTCATCTTGGGTTTCTCTTGGCCATAATATTTTTTTATGTTGTTTGATGTCTTCTTCTGTTTACTCTTATCTCCAACATCAATTCCTGGTTTGGGTTTCTATGCTAGTACTAGCTCCTGTGCTTCTGGATGGGATGGTCAGAACTTAATTTGAACTTTATTTTGATTTCCTAGGATCCTGACATTGCTTTCACCCTCCCCAGTATATCTGCATTCATAATGCTGGCAATCTTCAGTGTTCCTGGTCCAGGGTTTGAATTGGCTGCTGCTGGTCTAGTTGCTACCACTGGCTTCTCTCCCTAGTCCAGATTTTGCTATGGGTTTTGTCACTCCTGGGCCTGGTAGTGAGGTGCTGCTACAGGCTTCCATATCCCTGAGGTCTCCTCCAGTCCAGACCCTGTGGACATCATCTGGCCTTTTTTGTTTTTTTGCTTTTTGGAGGGCAATTGGGGTTAAGTGACTTGCCCAAGTTTACATGGCTAGGGTGTGTGTGTGTGTGTGTTAAGTGTCTGAGGCCAGATGTGAACTCAGGCCCTCCTGACTCCAGGGCCAGTGCTCTAGTCACTGTGCCACCCAGCCACCCCCCCCTTTTTTTTTCATCATCTGGCCTTTTCACCTGAGCTCTTGTAGGCTTTCCTGATGAAAAACCTCCCTTCTAACACTCGTAGCTTTGGGCTTGTATGTGTGCAGAGGACGTAGCATTTGATCAAGGTCTTAAAAGATGTGGAAGATTATAATCAGTGGTGATGAGATTTAGATAGGAAAATGTAGGGAATGCTTGGGGAAACAGTGATTACTCCAATTTGCCTAGGGTATCTAAGGGGAAACAGTAAAAGATAAGGCTAGAAAAGTAGCCCAAGGCCACATCATAAGGGGTATATCATAAGGATTTAATAAACATTTGGTAAATTATATAATCCATATTGTAACTACTGTTATTATAAATTTATTGCTCCCTAAAAACAATGGAAAGACATTTTAAAACATTAGTCACTAACAGCTCAGCAGATTCTAGGGGAAGTTAGAGGATCTCAGGCAAGAGTTCTTAGCATTTTTGGGGTGGTCAGTCTGGTGAAGTCTCTGGACCTTTTATTACAATAATTTCTCCAAATGCATAAAATAAAACACAGATAATTACAAAGGAAGCCAGTTATACTGAAATACTGTAAGTTATCACATTTTTTACAAAAAGATTAATAAACCTGGGGCAGCTAGATGGTGCAGTGAATAGAATCAGGCCCTGGAGTCAGGAGAACCTGAGTTCAAATCCGGCCTCAGACACTTAACACTTACTAGCCATGTGGCCTTGGGCAAGTCACTTAGCCCCAACTGTCCTGCCTTCCCCCCTCCAAAAAGAAAAAAAAATTAATAACCCCCAGGTTAAGACTCCTTGATCTAAATCAGTGATGGAAGGCAATATTGAAAGCACAAATTGTCATGAGGTCTCTATTTTGTACGCCCCAGCTTAGAGGAAGAACATGAGTGGGATAGAGCTTGCCCTCAGGGAGTTTATACTGCATTTGAAAAGACCAAACATATGCTAGTGCATTTATTTTTTCCCTTTTTGGGGGAGGCATCAGGGCTAAGTGACTTGCCCAGGGTCATACAACTAGTAAGTGTCTGTGTATTTATTAAAAACAAGCCACAGAACTGGCAGAGAGGTCTCAAATAATGAGCTGGTATAGCACCCAAGCTCAAGGGATGGTATGATGTGACCCATTTAGAATATGAGGAATTGAAGCTTAGAGAGATTAAGTTACCTGTTTGCTTAAGGTCATTTAGGAGAACAACAGAGACTTCCTCCTGTATTCTAGGCCATTATGCTATGCTTCAAGATTATTGATAGCCAAAGAACATAGAGTGGTGGTTCTCTAAGGCATCTTCTCTGGGAGTGACTTACTCTTGCTTAATCATGTCATCTTGTGACAAAACTGGAGGAAGCCTCCAGGGCTTCCTAAAATCCCAATCTCTGTTCCTATGTGCCACTTGTCCCCTGGATTTAGATTTAACATGTTACCCTGGAGATAAGAGGAAGCCAGGGAGGTTTACTGAATACAGGGCATGACATGGTCAAAGTTTACTTTAGGAAAAGCCCTTTGACAGCTGAGTGGAGGATGGATTGGAGCAGGGAGAGTATGACAGAGACCAGCTGGGATGGATGAGACATGATAAGGTCCCGCACAGGCTGGTGGCCATGAGTGCCGAGAAGGGGACAGGTGTGAGAAATGACAGCCCAAAAGCAGTTATTAATAGATCAGCGTCACCCTAGAGGGAGGCCTTAACAGAGCACTCTCCCCACCTTGAGCCTTGATCCATCATTGGCCTGGTTGAGTGTCCAGTATTTTTATCAATGACTTGATGAAAGGAGTCAGAATGCTGATCACATTTGCAGATGACAAAGCAGGGCCCAATGACAGGATCAGGACCTAATAGATCCTCACAGACAAGAGTAAGGGATCAAGAAAGGAGCTCTAGCGAGGGCAAACGTCCTGGAGAAGGATCAGACTGGCCCTAGAGAGCAGAGGCCAAAGCAACGGGTCACCTCCAAAGGAAAGAGGCGGGAGGTGGAAGGTGGTGAGCCTCCATCTCTGAAGGCATGCTACCTAGGAAATGCGGATCTGAATGGTCTCCGAGGGCCCCCTTTGAAGGCCTAGGTAAAAAGGGAACCTTAGGACAGACAGCCCTGGAGAAGGGTGTGTCTGAGAGCTGCTGGGGGCCAAAGCAGGGAGCAGCTGCTCCCTGAGACTCCAAGGCCTGGGGGACATGGTGAGGCGCTCCCCAGGGAGTCCTCTCCCTGAGGACCAGTGCCCACCCAGAGCAGAGCAGGCTGGCCCCCTCCAGAATCTGCCAGCCTTCAGCTAAAAAAGCTGGACTTACACCCTTACTACCTTCCTGGGGCAGTGGCTTCTTAAAAAAGCCATGGATGGGTGGCACCTGCTGGTGGAATTCAGTATTGCAGTCCATATGTCATCCCCAATTCCAATGCTGGGCTATCTGTCCACTCTGCTGCACAAAATCAAAGAATCAAATGTTATAGGCTGGAAGGACCTTAAAATTCCTCTTCTTTTAAGGTCCAGCTCAGATACTACCCCCTCCAGATAGCCCCCTTTGATCCCTTAGCTGACAGTAGTCTCATAGGACTAGAGACTCTGGCTGGGAAGGGAACTTAGAGGCCATGGGGCCATACCTCCACTTTATAGAGGAACACCCTGAGGCCCAGAGAGGTTAAGTAGCTTGCCCAGGGTCACACAGCCACTAAGTGGCAAGGCCAGAATTCAGCTAGGTCCTTTGACTCTAAATTCTCTTCCCACCATACCATATCACCTCCCTTGAATCTTTCTTCACCTTGTGGTACCTTTCCTTTGAAGTTATATGCCAATTTTTACAATGTTTATTTATGGGAATGTCATGTCTCCCCTATTCTGAGCTAAGCTCCTAACATAATAACTGGTTTGTAAAGAAGCCCCATGATAAATCTTTTTTGTAAAATAAGGAACCATTTTTAATGCAAAACATTTTGCTCTGGCCAGGAAACATAAATGACATAATTGTATTGATTCAGACTAGTCATACTTTGCCTCTTTGATAGGGAAAACACCACGAGGGAATGTTGGTTCTTGGAGATGCAACCATTTAGCAGCAAAGAAAATGTATACATTTTCAATCTGGGTATATATTTGCTGACTCAAGATGAGTGCCTTTGTCCAAAGGACATGTACAGGGGAGAGGAGGTGGCAGGAGGTTTCAGGGTCAGGAACAGCGCAAGTCTGCAGTCATGGCCAAGATAACTGGCTCCTGATTAGAATCCTAGCATAGCCTTAGGATGAGGAGAAAAAGCTGGAGCCCAGCCTTAGTGTATCACAAAAGTGTACATGTAATTTCACTGAACCTTTTGTTCTAATAGTAAGAGATTTCAGGTTAGTTCCCTAATCTTAAGTAATGACTTTCTTCCCCAACCCTATAAACCAAGTGAGTACATTCCTAACCAATGTCTTATGTGGATTTGGATTTTTGAATCCCTTCATTTTATAAAGGAGAAAATTGAGGTTCTGTCACACTCCGACTCTTCCTTCTAGATACTGGCAGCTCCACTTTGCTTGCCTTGCCCCAGGCCTGGCACCCTTTTTGCTTCCTCCCACCATTTTTTCTAGTCACTCAGAGCTGACTTGGGATCACCTTTGATCTTGCCATCAACCATATTATTCCATAGCCATGTTCATGAACATTGAAATTCCTTCAACTGATTCTAATCTGCTGTCATTCCACCCCACCTTCTGCCTTGTTGCTGCAAACCCTGTTCATCCTCACTACAACCTCCAATCTCTCCATCAGTTCTTTCCTGAGCCATCTCTCCTACACTGACTACACTCTTTCTTTCCCTATCTTGACCCCTTGGTGAACCAGGGCAACTCTATACTGCTCTCTTGTTGAGTCCCTTCCCTCTTTCTCCTTCCTTGGATGACTCCCACCATTTCATGCCTTTGATCCCAGTCATGTGCTGATGAAAAAAGCCAGATAATATCACTAAAGTGTGTTAACTTGGTCCACTACCAATTTATGTTACATAATCTCAACTAGGCTTCCAATATAAAAAAGAAATCCTTTTTTTTAATCTCCCTAATCAATTCACTACCTATTCAGCAAAGCAGCTCTTCCATACCTTTTCATTCTTATGGCTCCCTTTCCACCATCACTTCAGCTCTTCATATTTCATTGAAAAAACTGAAGTCATTCACTAAGTTTCCCTTTATCCCTTCCTCTTCATCTTGCATCACTCAGATGTCTTCTGCTACTATCTCCCCCTTCATCCAAAGAGATGACCCTTCTCCTGGCCAAGTGATCCCATTCCATCCATCATCTCCAACAGACTGCTCCCTTTATTATCCTTACCCTGTCACTAATCTTTAGTCTCTCGCTGGCTACTGGCTTCTTTCCAGTTGCCTTCTAACTACTCTTCACACCCCCTCTGGACTCCTTTCCTGGGGCACCTCCCTCCCTCTGATTGGAGAAGGTAAAGGGTGGCCATCCAGAAAGCTCCTCCCAAATCTTGCATTTAGGGAGGCCCCAGGGCAGCCTTCTCATCGTTGCCTGCTCTGGATTGCATCATGCCCCTGTGATGGATACCCCTCTGACACCTCCACCCCTCAACTTCTTTTTATGTGTTGACTTCTTCCATCAGATTGTGAGTTACTTGAAGGCAGAAACTGTCTTTTGTTTTTCCTTATATCCATGGTGCTTAGAATAGCACCTACACACAGCAGTTGTCTTCCTTCTCGACCTCCCTGGGAACAGCAGGGCAACCTGGTGCCCTCCTGACCCTCAAAGCCATCATCCAAGGAAGAAAAGCCTAATCAGAGGAGGTCTACCATGCCTCACCCCCAAATGCTAATCAACTGTCACCAACGGGGCAGGCAAACTAGCCTGGCTGAAGGAGCAAATCCTCCTGAGAGACAGGAAGCTGCCTATTCCAGGACTATCAAACCAAATGTCACCACCTCTACTACCAGTTCTTCATGGGCCCTGGGGGAAAGAGCCCAAGACTCAAGAGTCGAAGGGCCCCAGGGTAATGCAGTGTTCCTCAGACCACTGGTTCTATTTTTCAGTCCAGTCCCTTACGACCTTCATTAAAGGGATCAATCTTTGTGGAGAAAAACTGACCATCCCAGCCACCACCAACACTAACTAGCAAACAACTGCCATCGATGGGCCAGTAAGGACAAGAGGCAGGGAACAGAGGTCATGCCCCACCTTCCAGACTACCAAAGCATAGTACAAAATGGACTCTTACAGCTACTGTCCATGGGAATGATCCTTGTGGAGATTTGACCTATCAAATGCCTCTTCAGGTACTACAGTCCCACCCTACCCATCCCTAGCAACCCTAAAAGAAGACCTATAAAAGAAAGGTCCCATCACCAAAATCCTTGGCACCATCAAATGGTTCAACATCAGAAAAAGATATGGCATTACTGATGAAAATAATACAAAAGAAGGTGCTTCTCCACTGCATCCTGAGGACCACGAGGCCCGTCCTTCCATCTGACTTGCAGCTGAAACATTCTAGATGGGTTTTCTTCCCCCACGAAGAACGTGGGCACTTGGAGAAAAAAGGACAGTCTTGTTTTTCCTTTTGAAGCAGCAGTATATAGTAAGCACTTAAATGTTTTCATTTGTTCATTCAGTCTCCCTCAACTAACATCCAATCAGATAACAAGTCTTGCTGACAGCTACCTCTACAACAGATTCAGACCATATCATTCCTCTACTCAAAAAGCTTCAATGGCTCCCTAATTGCCATTAGGATAAATTACAAACTCTTCAGTCTGACATTTAAAGCCCTCCACAATTCCCACTTACCTTTCTAGCCTTTTTTCATATACTCTTCATTCCCATCCAGCTCACCTGCTGCTCCCTTTATAACTCGCTCTGATTCTTCCATCACTGTCTTTACACCAGTGGTCCCCCATATGTGAAATGTACTCCCAGAGCCAAGAATGAACCCTGGGTACTCAGAGAGACTCCCTTTCTGGAGAAGAGCATGTGGGAGCAGCAGGAAGAGGTCAAAGCTGGAAAGGTAGTTTGGGGCCAGAGTGAAGGGGGTTAGGGCCAGGCTGAAGAACATAAGGAGACAAAATGGCGGGATGGAAAGAACTTTGGCCTGGAAGGCAGGAATCTTGAGTTCTTATCTAAGCCCTACCACTGCTTCATTGTGAGCTGGGGACATCACTCTTTTTTCTTTATCTGGAAAATAATGAGGTTGAACTAGATGGTCTTTGAGAATCCTTCCAGACTTACTGTGTTCTATAATCCAAGGCTGGCATCAGCAAACTACAGTCTAATGACTAAATCTGGAACTTGATTTAAAAATGTAAGCATCATTCTTAGCTTGCACGATGTATAAAAAGAAGTGAGGAAGGACAAGTTTGCTGACCCCTGGCTTAGGTTTCTTCCAGCGCTGATGTTCTATGACTACCATATAAGCAACAGGGGCCACTGTATATTTTTGGGTAGAGGAAGGAATAATGGATGAACTGAAAATTCTTATCCTCGTTTTTCAGGGTCAGAGCTGTTTGTTCTGGCCAAAGGATTCAGGATTTCCTAAGGGATGTGGCTCTACCCCATACTGTCTCCTATAGAAACATTCCTTCCCTCTGAAGAAAAAATGCTTCCCCTACTCCAACTCCCCCCAGCTCCATCACAAAACCTCTTCACACACAGGGCTGACCCCATAGCAAGGACACACAAGAAATTCAGCAAATCATCTGAAATGATATTGAAGAAGCTGGTTGTTAGCATCTTCCCTCCTCCCCAAGGGTTGAGGGACGTCCCCCTGCAAAGCTTCCCATCGTGTGCCTCATCTCCTCAAGGTTTTGCTGAACTAGGGCTCATCTGAAAAACTCATTCCCATTAAGGTACAGTACACACACATACACACACACACACACCAATTCTGCATAGTGGCTGTATCCCTAAATTAAAATTTCTTTGAAGGAAATACAAATATTATATGAATTTGGGGTTTATGTTTCCTTTTTAGTTCTGATCTGTGATTTCACTGGTATAGGAAACTCTCTGAGGAAATGAAGAAACACCCTCTACCAATGCTCACAGGGAACTCACTCATCTCCATGTATACTCTAAGAGTGTCATGGGTAACTTTCAAAGTTAGATAACTTACCCAGCGCCCCATGGCCAATACATGTTAATCCTACAATTGTACCAGTACCAGAATTAATCATAGTAATAGCACTTAACAGTGCCTGGCACATAGTAGGCACTACATAAATGCTAGCTGATTGATGAATGATTTATTGACTTGTGACCCTGGGGGTTGGGCGTTAATGGTATTTTAGCAAGTGACAAAGCTTTTTTTCCAAAGGAATGACTCTCTAATGGTGGAGTTTTAGACACTGTTAGAGGCTATTTTAATTAAATTCAACATTTATTAAGTGCCTACTATGTGCAGAACACTTTATTTGGGGACAAGGGAGTTTTTCCTCAGCACCCTTCAAATCACAGCAGAAAGCAAATAGCCAAGTGGTCAATATATGTAGAGACTGTATGGAAGAAATATGGTGCCTGTATTGGAAAAAAAATATTGGACTTAGGAGTTAGAAGAACTGAGCTTGAATCTTGGCTTTGCTTCTTACTCATTATGTGACCTTGGGCAAGGTGCTTCAGCTCTGTGGGTCTCCATTTCCTATCTATAAAACGAAGGGTTTGCACTACATACCACTGAGGGCCTTCCAGCTCTGAATCTCTGATTCTGTGATGCTAGGATAGTATTGGGTTCAAAGTTAGGTAAACTTGCAACAAAAGGAATTCTTGTCAGTCCCACCCTAGTTCTCCATTTGAGCTTTGGAAAATATGACCCAAAGCATGAGTCTCTATAAGTATGAATAAAGGCGTGGTGTGGTGGAAAGAAGGGTGGACTGGAAGGCAGAAAGCCTGGGTTCACTCCCTGACCCTGATGCGGGTCTCTTGTGTGCCATTGCAGGCCTCTAGGTCTCAGTTAACTCATCTGTAAAATAAGAAGGAGGGACATAACCTTTGAGGACCTTTCCAGTTCTCCTACTCTATGAATCTGAATCTAGTTTGTGGGTAGGAATAGTCTTCTAAATGCATGTTCTTTTTCTTCCAGAGTTGAACAGAATGAAGAAGTCGTGATTGGTAGAGCTATCACATTAGCAAAGATGCCAAAGAGACTTAAGATTTCTGTCTCTCTCATGGATGATCAGTCTCTAGGGATGCCTAGGGCCCCTTCTGAGTGAAGTGAATTTTTGTACAATGGGCAAACTCTACTGCTAGGGTGGAGAGTCCCCCATCAGGTGGGGGGGAGGGAGGATAGGCAGCCATGGAGTCCCACCATAACCACGTCCTGGCCTCACCAGTCTGCAGCCACACTTGGAATTGAACTTGAGGAGACTTATTTTATAAAATTAAAATGCTAACACACTGGTCAAGGGAACAAACAAGGTCATTATCAGTCAGATGTTCTTAAGAATGGATGACTCTACTGGGAGTCATGGCAGGAAGGGAAGAGAGAGAAAAGTATAAGGTGCCACTTCTCTTAAGGAAGGGCATGTGTGTATGTATGCACATGTGTATGTGTGTGTGCATGTGTATGTGTGCTTATGTATGTGTATGTGCATCTGTGTGTGTGTGTATTTGTGCACATGCATGCATTTGGGCACCATGAACAGTGAGAATAACAGGTAAATGGAAGACCAGGGCAGTTATGTAATGGAGAGAAAGCCAGGCCCCATTAGAGGAGGGCGGCCATGGGCAGGCAAGTGAGAAGAAGGAAACTGGGGCCTTGATCATATTCCCATTACTGATATGCTCCCTGTGGGGGCACGGGATGGGCAACAGGCAAAAATGAATGCTATTATCTCAGGAACTGCCTGACCCTGGCATGGTAATGAGTGTGTCCAGTCGCAGAGAACCAGTCAGACGCTAATAAGAGGGCAAATGCCAAGACTATGGGTGACCTCACAAAAGCTCAGGCTTCAGGGTTCACCAGAAACTCAATGGATGGCTGTTAACAATTCACCAAAGAGCCAGTGGGCTGAGGAGGGGAACAGGCATTGCAGGCAAGGGGAGAAGGAGGGAGAATATGTGGAATCTCCCTGAGGGTGAAAGATTCCTGCATAGGCAAGCAAGAGGCAAAGGGATGTGATGAATGAGGAACTGGGCTCAGGGTCCAGAGCTAGATTCAGATCTCACCTCAGACACTCACGAGGTGTGTAACCCTGGGTCAGTCACTTATCCTCACTGGGCCTCAGTTTCCTCATCTGTAAACTGAGAAGGCTGGACTCAATGAGCTTTAAGTCAACGATCCTAGGAACACACCATCAGGATGGTACCAAAGAGCACAGAATCAGAATTATAAAGGAGGCCAGTGGCACAGAGGCAGCACAGCTAGGGTAAAAGCCCTAGGTCATCCATGCTTGAGCAGCTGCATTAATGGAGGTGAGGCAGTGGTGCTGCTCATCTAAAAACCTTCTCCCAAGGGCTTCCCAAGGATGTTTTTACACTGAGTGGAAGACAGGTGTTTGACATTGTTGAATTAACTATACTTAAAACTAGAAAATGAAGTCCCATGGCAGAGGGCTGATTCCAGAGAAGCTAGACCCACTAGAGAGGTAGGAGGACCCTTAGCTGCCTTTTCTAAAATGCTGGTTTATATCTTCTTGGGTATGAACTTAGGCATTTTGGTCGTCCAGCTGGACAAGCCATATGGGGGAGGGGGAAACAATAAATGGCCCCATGATTTTCTGGTCTGTTTAATTACATTAACCACAAGGCAAGATTGGTAGTGGTGGAAAAATCCTGAATTGCCTGATAAAGCCTGATAAAGGGAAAGAAATGGCAATTAACAGGAAGGAAAGTGACTAACTGGAAAAGATGTTCACTTATCAGGATTGTAGGAAAAGACCATGAGTATTTAAACTCCTAATATCAAAAACATGTAGGAAAAATAAAATGGTAGGGAAGACTTCATATTTTTTTAGATCTATTTTAAAAGAATACTAGGTTAGGCTGGACTAACCTATATATCCTTTGGTCAGGATTACTAAACTAGCATGTTGTAGATGTGGCTTAATGGATTTTTCCAAAGCATTTCATAAAGTCTTTCATCATATTTGTCCAGGCAAGAGGGAGCAAGTATGATTACATGAATTTGCACCTAGCTTAATGGCTGAACCCAGAGTGTCATCATTCATTAAAGCTTTGATTTTTACTTGAAAAGCAGTCTCCAGTATAGTGTCTCAGGGACATAGCCATGTCCTGGGATACCTAACATTTTTACCCTTGACCTGCATAGAGGCATAGCATGTTTATCAAATTTGTGGAAGACACAAAACACCAGGAGGGAGAGTTGACATGTTAGACCACAGAGTCAGGGTGTAGAATGATATCAGCAGCTTGGGCCAGTGAGCCAAGCTTAATAAGAAGAAATTAATAGGGCTATTTAAGGTTGCACACGTGGGTTAAAAAAATCAACACAAGTAGCATTAGATGGGGAGGTGTGGCTAGACATCATTTCTCTAAAAAACTCTTAGAATTGTAGCAGACTACAAGTTTGCTATGGGTCAAGAGTGTGATAACTGGAGAGTGTGAAAACTGGGATTTAGGCTGCATTCTATGAGATGACAGCCCCTGCTCTGGTCTGGCCTCATTTGGAATCTTAGGTTCTGTTCTGACCACCACAGCTGATGAAGCACATCCACAGTATGTTCAGTGTTCAGAGAATGGTGAAGGGCCTCAAGTTCAATCCATATGACCATGGAAAGAACTGGGCATAGTAAACTGCAAGAAGAATGGGGAGAGGGGCCAAGAAGGGAGGCCACATCATCACCATCTTCAATGAGTTCTGAAGGGCTGTTATGTAGGAGAGGATTGGATTTGTCTTCCTTGGCTCCCAATGTTCAGAACTTGGAACAAAGCGGGGATGTTGTAGGGAAGCAGATTTAGTCTTAATGGAGTTGAAGGGCTTGACCTGGGAGACAGGTCACTAGATGTCTTCTGGCTATCACTAGTAGAGGCCAGAACACAATCTGTCAAGGATGCTGCAGAGTCCTTCTGGTCCAGCTATCAGTAGGACTAAGTGACTTATAAGGCCCTTTCCCACTCTGAGAATCTTTGGAACAATGGATTTGTGGTGTTTAAGACTCAGCTGAAATCCCATGTCCTACAGGAAGTCTTTCTTGGTTCTACCCCATCCCCACCTTCTGAGATTAATTTCCATTTGTACCATATATACCTTGTATGTACAACACATGTTGTCTCCCTCATTAGAAGGCAGCCTTTTTGGGAGCAAGGACCATGTTTTTGCCTTTCTTTATATCCCTAGTATTTAGCAGAGTGCTATAAGAGGGTAAGGGGTCAGTAACTGATTGCTGACTGAGGAATTGTGAGAAGAACCAGTTTGGATGGATTGTATTGTGTGTGACAGGGAATAATGTACTTAGAAAGGTAGGCTTGGGCCAGGCTGTAAATTCTGAAGAGAGGTATTTGTATTTTATCCTAGACATAATAGGGAGCCAATGAAGTATACTAAGCATGGGAGTGAGAGATTGGTGTTTTAGGAAAAACATTATGGACACTCGGGCAGCTAGGCAGCTCAGCAGATGGACCTGGGCCTGGAGTCAAGGAAACTCGAGTTCAAATCCAGCCTCAGACACTTACTAGTTGTGTGTTCCTAGGCAAGTTACTTAAGCTGTGTTTGCCTCAATCTACTGGAGAAGGAAATGGAAAACCATTCCAATATCCTTGCCAGGAAAACCCCACAGATGGCATTGGTATGCTATGGTCTACAGGATCACAAAGTGTCAGACACAACTGAATGACTGCACAGTGAACAATGGACTGGAGGTGGGAGAGAGAAAGCTGTCGGCAACTGATGGGTCGGGCAAGAGAATGAGGAGCCAAAGATGATTCTAGGGGTGGGCTAGGTGGAGCAGTGAATAGAGCATGGGCCCTGGAGTCAAGATGATCTGAGTTCAAATTCATCCTCAGACATTTAACTAGCTGTGTGACCTTGGGCAAGTCACTTAATCCGAACTGCTCTGCTCTCCCCCCTGCAAAAAAAAAAAAAAAGATGATTCTAAGGGTGCAAACCTGGGAAGGATGGTGGTGCCCTTGACAGAGGGGAGGGTCTGGGGATAATAAGAAAATGGGTTCTGTTTTGGACATGTTGAGTTTGAGATGCCTAACGGACATTCAGGTCAAGATGTCTAACAGGTCACTGAAATGGAAACTGTATGTGTTGGATTCAACTGAATAGAGAGAAGGAAACTGGAGGGAGGTCACCAAGCTCCCCTTCCTCAGGCAGTTGCAGCAGGCCTGGGCTCTCTAACCAGAAACTTGCAGTTAGTTCTCCTCCCAGTAGCATGCACAGGGAAGGCCACCTTACCTTGGCACAGCTGCATGACCAAGGCTGCTGCCAACACTAACCGACTGGAAGGCAGAGGTCTCTGGGTTCAAGCATCTGGCAGCACCTGATTGGAAGAAGGAGAGACAATCACACAGCAGAGCACACCCCTCTCCAAGACCACAAACTCTCGGCACAAGGCAGAGGAAAAAGTGTTGGGCTGAGTGTCAGGTGCATTGTCCTGGTATTGCTGCTAATACTAGGGTTAGGCACATCACTTTTCTAAGTGACTCAGTCTTCCCATCTGAAAAATAGGGATAATAATATTATCTGCCTTGCCTCTTTAGGAGCACAAGCAGGTTATACTTACTTACAGGGCATGATTTGGGAATTCCAGAAAAGTCTTCCCCACTGTCTTGCCTAGGGACAAAATGCTAAGTTCCTTCTTTAGTAACCAATGCCATAATTTGGCAGACTGACAAATGAAGAAACCTGAAACTTCTTAGCTTGGCATTCAAAACTTCCCACAACCTCTGGTGCTGCTGACACTTCCCTTCCTGTAGTCCATGCTCAAACCAGACTGTTCTCTGCTCCTTATAAATCCTGGGTGGGAGAAGGGGAGGGGGTGGTTAAGGCCACCGGCCCCTTCTTCCCCCTCCCTCTCTGGTATCCTCTATGTCAAAATTCTGCCCAGCCTTTAAAACCCTCTTTTGAATGCCACCTCCTTTAGGAAGCCTTCCTCAATGACTTCTAGGCTAAAATGACCTTTTCCTCTGTGCGCCTCTATGTTTTCTGCGTGTATCACAGCTACTCAGTTTTGTTTCTTAACTCCCTATAGACTGTAAGCTTCTTGCCAGTGTTTTTCTTTTCCCCACAACAGAACACAATACTTTGCAATCAAATGCAATAGTGATTTAATAAATGCTGAATTGGTCAGTTATATAGTGCTTTTAATCCAGAACAACCTCAGAACCACCCTCTAAGGAAGATAATAGTACAAGGTTTTATAGGTAAATAAGCAGGATCTGAGAGAGGGACTTGTGCCAATCACACAGCTAGTGTCTCAGGTGAAATTTTTATATAGTTCTCCTGGCTCCATACCCAGTATTCTTTTTTTTTTTTGGAGGGGGAAAGGCATGGCAATTGGGATCAAGTGACTTGCCCAAGGTCACACGTCTAGTAAGTGTTAAGTATCTGAGGCCGGATTTGAACTCAGGTCCTCCTGACTCCAGGGCTGGTGCTCTATTCACTGTGCCACCTAGCTGCCCCCACGCCCAGTATTCTTAAGGAGGAAGCATGGCAAAACCTTCTTTCACTAGGAAGGAATACATTTCAGTTAACTGAAATTTCTGGTCAACTGGGACTAACATTTTAAATCTGAGAATCCCTAATGAGTCCCATCTAGTGACCAGGGTGTAAACTTTTGATGTTGAATGGTAGGTCCTCGGGGTTACTTAGAGGCTTGTGTATTTTTCCTGTCAGTGTCTACTGTTCAGATGGAGAAAGAAGGGGGATTCTGGGACTATGGCTTTAAAACCTAGACAGAATAATCAGAGCTACCATTTCTGTAGTCCTAGTGGTTACAATGCATTTTAAGCATATTAATAGCTTATTTCTGTAGTACTAGTAATTACAAAGCACTTTACATACATTAATAGATACCGTTTATGTAGGACTTTTTGTTAAAGAGCACTTTAGCAATTTGGTCCTCACAATGAGCCAGTAGGACTTGAAGGGCAGAGTGAATCTCTTAAATGTGACACAGATACCCTCTAAAGGCTTAATTACTAAATCATAGATGGGCAGCTTTCTGGACTGCTTAAAAAATCACAGGTCCCTATGTCAGACTATGAGATAAGGAAAATGTAGATAGAGCTTATCTAAATTTTAACAAGGCCTTTAACAAAGTCTCGAGATATTGTCATGTGAAAAAATTGAAGATATGGAAATACTGCAATTAAGTGGATTTAGAACAGTTGAATGACCAATTTCAGAGTAGACATTACTGGTTCAATGCCAACTTGGAAGGGAATTTGCAGTGGAGAGTTCCAGGGATCTGTGTTTGACCCTTTAACCTTTTAGATAGAATACTTTATCAGAATTGAAATTGAGAGAAATTAGGGATGGCAAATAATAAAAGCTAATATTTATACAGTTCTTTTAAACTTTCCAAAGAACTTCACACACATATCATTTGATCACACTGGATAACAGAATTCAGAAAGAAATTGATGGGTCAAATAGAATATTAGCTCAAATCTAATAAAATGTGACAAATGTAAAGTCTTACCCTCTGATTTAAAAAAAAATCAACTTCACAAGTACAAGACGGAGAAGACATAGCTAAAAGGTCATTTATCTGAAAAAGATCTCTGACTGTTGGACTGCAAGTAGAAGACATTTGAATTAGCAGTGTGATATGATGGTCACTGAAGTTAATGCAATCTTAGGCTACAGTTAAGAGACAGGGTCCCAGGTTTTTTCCCTACTTATCTGATGCTCCTTCTCAGTCTCTTGATAAATTATCATTGACCTAAGTGGGGACATCTTCCAAGTCTCTGCAATTGGCTTTCTTCCCTTTTTGTTCTCTTGGTATTTTCATCATCTCTCATGGGTACAATTACCTCTATGCAGATGACTCCTAACTCTATCTATCCTGTATCTAGAATTCCAGCCCTGCATTAATGATTGTATGCTGGATATCTCTACCTGAATATCCTATGAGTATCTCAAACTCAACAGGTCCAAAAATAGAAGTTATATTTTCCCCCAAATCCCTATTTCCTCTAACCGTACTCATCTTCCTTCTTTCACTTTCCTCTCCATTCAGTTGCCAAGGCTTGTTGATATTACTTCCATATCTCTTACTTCTATTCCCTTCTCCCCAGCTCACACAGTCTCTAAGCTAGTTCAGGGTCTCCTCACCTTTCAAGTGAACTATTCTAATAGTTTCCTAATTGCTCTCTCTGCTTCTAACTTCTCCCTTTTGTTAATCTACCCTAAACTGCCAAACTATGATTCCTAAAACAAAGATCTAGCTGAGTTAACTCTTCTATTCTAAAATCTTCTGGGGCTTCCTATTGCCTCCAGGAAAAAACATAAGGCCCCTAGGTGTGGCGCTTAAAGTGCTCCACACTCTGACTCCCAAGTATCCTAGCATTCTTTCATGAAGTCTCCATTCTTGTCAACCTGGCTTGCTAGCTGTTCCCCATAACGACTGCCTCCATTGTCTCTATGCCTTTAGTATATGTGATCTCCCATACCTGGCATACATTCTCTCCTCACCCTCTGCCTCATGGAATTCCTAGCTTCCTTCTAGTAAGTATCTTTATGTGCCTCAATTAACCTCATTTTTAGTTGCTGTGAAAGCTTGAGTGGTTAAGAGACTTACCTAAGGTCCTAATCACAAACCAGTAAATAAAACACAACCAGACCTCAACAGTGATGCAGCATGGCATAGTGGAATCTCAAGGCCTATTTCCATACATTTTACTAACTATGTAAATCCTTTAATTCCTGCTTAGAGCAGGGCACCTGAATAAACCAAGCCCATGGGTTTAATACTGAAAGGCTTTGAAGAGAAATAAAAATCAGTTCCATGGCTAATAACACAGTAGAACTCAAGTCCATTGTTAAAAAAAATACTTCAAAGGATATACCCTACTGACCTTCTGTTCATCAGTGTGAAGTACTGTACTCTGTGTTATCAGAACATTCCCTAGTCAATCACTAGTGTGGCCTAGTGGGACTCAGATGGCCAAAGCAGGAAGACACTTTAGGAAAAGTGTGACATTATGGTTCATTGGTCGTGACTTCTGGGCACAATACCCTCTTTTGGCAGAAGCCACCATAGATGGAAGGGGGTGATGAAGTTACTCTAACACCATATAAGAAGAAACTAAGGCAGACTCAGATGGCCCTGAGGCCATGCCAGAACCTTCTTTCCTCAAGCAACATCAAACCCTTTAAATTTGAAAATATAACAGTAATTTGGAGGTGGGGCTGGAGTTTGGGCCTGCAGGCTCATGACTGTTTCACCTGTCATGTAGTGATTCCCAACTAGTCAAAGAATCTGGAGCTAGACGGGTCCTGAGATTGTCTTGTTCTTGTTTAAACACCTTATTTATCTGAGGAAGGAACTGGGGACCTGAAAGAGGAAATGACATAAAACTCATTTCCTCAGGATAGTCTCCAGCCTGAATTAAGATTCCACATAGGTGTACATGCACACCAGTCTCATGCTCCCTTTTCCCCTATGCCAGTCAACTTTTTTTTTCCCCAGCCAGCTTCACAAAGAGGTGTACTAGGGCAAGAAAATCTGGTAGCCCTTTAATGACAACACCTATATCAACTTGGCACGTAAGGTGGCTCCAGCGTTTGTTCCTGTGTGAGTGCAAGTACAGGGTTTCCAGTCCTTTCAGACCCCCTTGGCCTTTTTATTTTTATGTACAACACCCGCCAAATACAGCCCCCCCCAAAAAAGTGCCAAAATGATTTGAGCTCTCCATATAATTAAATTAAGATGTCACTTAACCATAAGAGCTTTTGCAACTTGTGTCTGTTGGGCAGTAAGACCACCCACAGTTTAATTTTCAATTAACCTAATGAAAAGCATAACAGCCGGTAAATTAGCCTTGGAACAGTCTTCAGCCTCCCTTATTGCAAAAATCAGGCTGTCTTTACCTGCAAATGTATCCTTCATGCCTCTTCTTGCTGTTGAAATGGAAATTGTGTAGGTTCTATTTTGGCAAATTATTCCAATCAAAATGACTTCCTAAGAGGTACCAATAGAGTTTATTGCCCTAATTCACCTCTACAGACACACTGAGGAAACTATTTCAGAAAAAAACTGCTGGAAAGTTAGGGTCTGCATTGGTTTGAAATAACCAGAGCAAGCCTCTTACAGCAACAATTTAAATTTTATTCTCTTTCACTTGAATGTGCAATATTTTCAGCAGTTTTCAAAATGTGAACATGTCTAAATTAAATATTTTTTTCTAGTCAGTGGGCACAGCTCCATGTATGTCAGGGCTCCAGGACTCACCCATCATAGCCCTTTCAGTTTTGAGGATGGTGATGACAAAAGATGTGGAAGGTTAGACAATGACCAAGCTTCTGCCCCTCCAGCTGTTTGTTCAGTCTGGAAGCCAGTAGGCAAAAGCTGCTGGAAATAGAAAGAGGCCCATACACACAAGCAGTAGATGAGGGAGGGTAAAACACCTTACAGAGACTGTCTTCCAACATGACAGATTCCTCTCAGAGCAATGTTATCATTGGCCCATGCCATCCTTCTCAAGGAGTGGGGGGAGGTGTTCTAGTTCCTCTAGCTGAAACTTACCTAATAATCTATATGGCAAAGCTTCCCTCTAGGGTAGGAACAGTTTGTGAGCAACAGAGGTTGCCTTAAGGAAATTTTAAAAAGTGGTATCTTTGTAGGACCTACCCTCTCCAATTGGCCCATAGAGATAGTAAGGTAGAATTCCTGCCTCAGCCCTGCCCTCTTCCACTCATCAATCTTTGTTCTGATTCACCAGCTGGAAGGTGTCAACATTTCCCTTTCCCACCTTAAACACATCAACATCCCAAATTCAAAATGGCAGCTAACATAATGGCCTCATCCTACTCTGCCCCTTGGCCTAAAAGTGTCCTTTGTCATCTCTCCCCACCCCAGCACTTGTCCTATACAAAGTAAAGCTAGTGCCTCCCAGAGTCACATTCCAGCTGACTCAAACAGTCTGAGCGATTTTTTTTTTCAGGCATGTTGCATAGTAGGGACTTCCAAAACCAAAGGCATTTTATTTGTAAAGTGGGTGTAGGAGTATGGGGGAAGGGAGAAAAGGTATTGAAACAGAAAAGATCTGAAACTTGTAGATGACTGTGAACTAAAAGATATTGCTATACTTATAATTCATTACACCTGAGCACATCTCTCAGTTTCAGAAGCATACCGCACACGAAAAAAAATTTTGTTTGCTTGCTTTAACCAGGGCCATGTTGTCTTGTCCTGTGGTATGCAGTAAGGTTCACTGTGATGCCCTGGTAGGAAGGGCTTACTTAATACAAAAGATTCTGAAGGCTGTGAGAGGCTAATTAAATGACTGCCTGTTTGGTAGCAGGATTTGGAGTTCAGTAAGGGCGCCGTATTCCTTGTAGACAATGACAGGAAGTCTTTCATGTTAATCCTTTTCTCTATAAAGAATGGATTTGCCAACATAAAGGAGAAAGGGGTGGGGAGAAAGGGAGAATGTATTTGCAATTAATTGGAGAAAGCTGTTCAGTCCTGGCAATAAGAAACATCACAAATAAGCCAGGTCACATTGGAAAGGAAGGGATGTCCCTTGATAACAGGTACATTTAATTTACTTATGCACTATTCTACCTAGCTCCCAATATACTATATTTCTCAACATTTTCCATAGGAAAAAAGTAAGAAATTAATATTGTGAAATAAATGATTTTAATTAAAACTTATTTTGATTGAATATCTGCTTTAAATATTTGGAACTTAATAAAGCCAAGTGTATTTTTTCTTCCAGAAATCTGATTTGTCAGGCAGTTTAAGTCCCTCTTTTCTAACAGCTGCTCAGTTATATTCAACCAAATTTTACATAGGAGATATGGGGAGTTTTTGCTTCATAGCTCTAAGGTAAACAATAGTGTGCATGCTGGTTGGATTCATCTTTCTGTGTGTGTTTAGGTATTTCAAAAAGTCAGTATCTTCCCATGGACTTAAGCCATAGAGTTATGGGTCTTTTTGCTGGTGTCTTTAGTGCTAGTGGTGAGAACAATGGTTCAAGAACCAGTGTGAGTGGTCTTATTCTTAATTCTACCAGGGGCAAAAAAAAAAAAAAAAGACAAAGTCAATTACTATGCAAAGAGGATACATACAGTTTTAATTCCAGTTGGGAGGAAAGTTCTAAATTGTGTGTACTTCAAAAATCGCCAATGTTATTATGAGAGAATTTAAATACTTAAGTCAGTATGAATGTTGAGTTCTATACTTTTTAAATGAGAAATCAGTGACCAAATGTGGAGGGCCCCAAAGATTCATAAGCCTTCTTTCCTAGAACTTTGCCAATATTCATAATTATTATGACTTTTCACAACCACTTAGCGTTGGTTTTTTATGGGCAAAACATGCCTGCCAAGTGGGAGACCAAAACTAACAGGGAAATTATTCCCCTGCCTTAAGGGTGGCTGTTAAAATTAAAAGGGGGAAAAAAACTCAACAACCCCCCCCCCAATACTTAATAGTGTCCCCTGCAAAACCATGCACCTCCATCATTTTCCACTGTTGCCACACACAGGAAAACATCAGGAGTCTTGATTTGATAAAGATGTTTCCCTGTGATGGGGAAAATCCTGATATTAACCACTAGAAAGTTTCAGTGTTTCTCTTTTTAGACCCTTAAAAGGAAGAGAGGCCTCCCTCTTTCAAATGTCAAAATAGGCTAACGGACAGCTAGTAGCACTCATGTACTAAGTAGAAGGGGAGCTCTTTTAGTAGGGAAGGATGAGGTGGGTCTTTGAGCCACCACACAGAAGTCAATGGTTTCTAAGACAATTTCAGTCTGAATCTCTCTCAGCTTATAAAAACACAGTTTGTAAGCAGAGCCCCTTATAAGGGTCTACAAACCTATTAAATGTTGTTTCAGGGTATATTACTATGAGGTTAACCAAAAACAAGGTGCTCCAAGGAAGACTTTCTTTTCCCCCAAAACTTTGGAAAACAGATTATGATACCACTTCCATTTAAACTGTCAAACATATAAAAGAAGTAATTGGGGTCTGAGGCTTAGGACAAAACTCATTACCACAGCAGTAGCCATGAGGAACATTGCCTCAAATGGAGGAAAAATCAGTACATGCCTCATTCAATCAAATACACCATTGATCTTTACAAATAAAAATAACAATAATAATAAAAAAAAAAAACCCACCATAACTCGAAACCTACAACTCTGCCAAATCAATAAATCCTTCTTAGAGTTACTTTGAATAGAATGTCACGGCTATTACAGCCATGAAGAGAAATCTGGTCCAAGTAATGGACCAAGAAATGGAATTCTCCTAATAAGCTGCCAGATTGATTCCCCTCCCCACCTCCTACCCCCAAATCTCAGATCATTTATGAACAATTACTTGTGTCCAGTCTTTGGGGATAACCTCTTTGGCTAATGGCTTTGGTGCTGGCTTTTAATACAGTCCAAACCCCTACCTTACTCCTCAAAACCACACGAAACAAAATGAGAATATGCCTGTGGTTACATTTGGACCAGACCTGAAATAAGTATAGATGTTGATGACAGGAAGTAGTAAAGAAAACGAGAAAGTTTGCTCCTTCCCTAAAGGTGCTCAGAAAACGTGTAACAAAGGGTTAAATATAGCAAGGACACTAGGAAACAAGATGGACCTATCCTAAAGAAGAGAGACTGCCTGGATACTCATGGGGTTTTTGTGGGTACCCACATCCTGAGATGGAAAACAGATGTCTAATTAAGTAATCAAATCTAATCTAACATGACTATCAATACTGAGTGTGCCTGAACTGTTAACTCAATGGACCAAGGAAATTGCTTCTTGGCCTCCATAACAGCTGTACCTATCCAGATGGACACTTGCCACCACTATTAAAGAGTAACAGACCAAGTTCAGTGACTAGGAGGCTGAGGGATTTATGGAGTCATCTTTGCCTAAAGAAAACTGGGTCAGAGGAAAATATCAAGAGCAGCTGCTACGGACCGAAAAAGTTCCATTAAGCTCTAATCCTTCCTGTGTGTGTGTTTTCACTCGCTGTGGGGAAAATGATTTTGGATGACTTGAATACAGTGCTCTAAGCACAAACTCAGAAGTTCCAGTTGTGACAACACAGAAAGCAGGTGACAAGTTGAACTGAAATGTGACTTGCATGTTAGGATGGGTGAAAAATGATGGGGAGAAGATCCACTCAGGGAGAAAGCAGGGACAATACAGGAGCAGTAAAGACATTCAGTCAAGTGGCTTCTGATCATTTCAAAGTACAGCACATCATGCAGTACAGATTTTACAATTGTACATACTTTTTACATGGATATAGAAATATTTAAGTTAAAATTAATCTCTTTACTGATATACTCAAATTTTAAATCCTGAGAAGAAAAAAGGAAAAATAAATCATGGCTGTGTGTGGGCCAGATCCCCCTCCCTCAATACTGCCCCCCCCACCACACACCACAGTCTACCAAAGTCCAAGAGACAGGGATTACATGCTGGGAGTGTTAATCATGGAAATGGGATTTCCTTTTCCTTTCTGCTTGAGAGAGACATTAGGAAACACTTTCTAAAGCTTGATTATACCAGATAATAGCTACATAAAACTGTGAAAGTGTCCAGTGTCAATAACCTGCATGAAAGAAGTACTTCTGTCAAAGATTCAGGATCAGTTGCAACCCAGTGACAATGAACAGGTTGAACACTTAGAAAAATATATAAACACCTGGTTACTTTGCATTTAGTACTAGCCCATATCATACAGAGTTAACAAAAACAACTATTGTGGCTTTGCTTTTTGTTTTTGTAAAAACTCAGTCTCAATCCCCAAAATTACCCGAGATGTGTGAATGATGTCCCTTTACCATGGCCACCCCATTGCAAACAAGCACTTCTGTTATAGTGTAAAAGAGATGCAAACACCGGCATGGGAGAATCATGAAACCCACAAATCCACTTTTTTGCTTGACCTGTCCCCAGCTCCCATCCAGGGTGAAATCAGGGGTCCTCATGTTTTGCCTTGTGTTCACACCGCACTCCAGCCCAAGCTGCCAATCCCCACACTGTCCAGCTCCGAGGAACTTTCAACATGCTGCAATCTTGTGGACATTTTGCAAACAAGTCAGCAGACGGTGGTAGGGATTTCCTGGAGATGCTACCACCTCAAACACAGACTGAAAAGCCCTGCGATCTAGCTCCTCATCTATCTGGTGTCTGTAAAAGTCTATGGCCACCAGACAGAAAAGATTAATGTCCACTTGTTCCGACTTCCCCATCCTGCTGATGATGTGTGGAAGGCTGGGAAAGGAGTTAAGGGCATATGATTGGAAAAAAAAGAAAAACAATGCTAAGGTTTAAAGTTTGGCATTCTCCACCCACTGGGATTCTTTTCCAACCCTAAGAGGCTAAAAGTGGGATTCCCTCAGGCAGTAGATTGTGCAGAGAAATGTCAGCTAATCAATGAGAAAGAAAACATATTCAATGAAGAAATGTTTTAGAAGCCAAAAAGTTCAATCCAAGCTAAGCTGAAAAATCTAAACCTCCTTCCCCATAAAAGAAACTCAGTGCCCTTTGAACCCTCTTGTTGACTCCTACAGCTAGTGGCCAAGAGGGCACAACGAGATGAGACAGGGCCTCTGAAGGAGCTAGCAAAGGAAACGTGAGCCCAAGCTGAGCCGGGACAAGTTCCATTGGGAGATGACTTACCAAGGCCCGTCTTCCCTCCGCAGAGCTTCCTCTCGGTGCTCTGCCTTTTTCCGTGTGTAATGTGTGCTGGGCAGTGCCATGGCCTCACTCCGTTGGCTACTCCAGTGGCTCTGGGTGATGTCACCCTGTCATCGCTAGAGCAGCTGAACTACTTTAAGGCTATTGTGGTTTGTCTGAGGGGGAAGGTTGCCAGAAGTACGACTTTGGTTTTTAGGGTGGGAATTCCAGCAAATACTCTTTTCTTGGCATCTTGGCCAAGAGAGCGGAATGGGGCACACTGACAACAAAAATAATGAAAAGCAGCATCAGTTAAAAAAAAAAAACAACCCACTATCCTAAGCATTGAAAATGTCTTCAGAGACTACAGCCTTAAAACCTGCTTTAAAATTGGTATTCCTTTTAATAAAGCAATCCTAAGTGCTCTTTTCTCATATTTATCTTATTATTATTATTTTTTTGCTTTTTTTTTTTTTTTGGAGGGCAACTGGGGTTAAGTAACTTGCCCAAGGTCACAGGGCTAGGTTTTTGTTTATGTGTGCGTGTTAAGTGTCTGAGGTCGGATCCGAACTCAGGTCCTTCTGACTCCAGGGCCGACGCTCTACTCACTGCGCCACCTAGCCGCCCCATATTTATCTTATTAACAATAAACAAAAAAAGGCGAACATCTTCAAAATGAATGCAAGTTTTCCTTTGACTTGGGGGTGGGAGGTGTGGTGGAGAGAGGGGGAGATTAAACTCTAATGATCCACTCCTCTGAAAACTCACCCTTGGAAAAAACCCAAGAATGTGGAAATGATGTCTGTTTTAGGTTCTGGAGTACTAATACAAGACAAGAAACAAGTGTGGAAACTAATGACATGATGGCAAGACCAAGCAGAGGATACATTGCTGAAACCCACTGACTAGTAGATGCACTGACGAAAAAGCAGGAGAGACTCCACATAGCCATTGCAACTGGGGTCCTCTGAGTGAAGTTTGAGAGGGAGAGCATCACCCAATCTCGGACCATAGATGATTGTCCTGTGGTATGTAACGTCTGAAACACCTGAAAAACAACGCATCCAATATGTTTCAGTGGGAAACTGAAGTCTTTAACAACAAAGAAAAAGAGAATATTTAAGAAGATAACTGCTGAAATAGAGCCAAGCTTTTGAAAAAGGCCTGTTAGGATTAGGTACACAATATAAAGGAAAAACAAACAGTAATCTAGTGTTTGATAAACCCAAAGATTCTGTCTACTGGGGCAAAAAGTTACTATTTAACAAAAACTGTTGGAAAAACTGGAAAGGAGTCTGGTAGAAGCTAGGTATGGACCAATATCAAACACCATATATCAAAAGAAGCTCAAATGATTTAAACACAAAACAAATGACATGAAAATAAAACAATTTAAATAAAAGAAAAAGGTCTGTTAGAATGGAATCTTGGTAAATTGCAAAGTCTAATGAATCAAATTAACTTAATATCATTTCAGTACTTCCAGAACACATAGTTTAATTAGTGTGGAGGGGTTCTCCTCCATTGATCCAGACTATAGTCCTTTCCATATTCAAGCATTTCTAGGGCCAAAGAATTCATTCCTTGGTGGCCATCTTTTTAATGATGAACTTCTTTACATTTATCTAGGTTGACCTTTGTAAGACAGACATATCATGAAGCCTGTTCTTAAAGCTTTTCTGGTTTGGTAATAGTATTACCAGAGTTTGTACCCCATTGGCTTAGCTTTTTGAGAACTCCAGGCCATTAGAGAGAGCCATCAGGGTTTATTCCACATGAACGGAAAACAGGCTAAAATATGGAAACAGCTTTCTAGCAAATTTACCAGGATAATATAAGATACTTAGATCTTAAAACTTATTTTTCAAAATAACCTAAATTTTGTGCTTGTGAAAACCAACTGAGAAAACACTACCTTATATACAACAGTTGCCATGAACTGTGGATATGGCTGCTGGTTCGATAGAAATTCTCCAATAACTTTGTTCATTACATCCTGGGGAGGGAAAAAGTCATCTAGAAACTGAGGAAGGATCCGTGCCACCACTCTGGCTTCACAGGGAAATCCTTTCCTGATCCTAAGCGAAGGAAGAGAAAAGATGTCAGGATTGTGGAGAGGAAATGAAGATTTAGTTCATGAATCAGAAGACTGATCTTTGGAATACAGCGTACTCCTGCTCCTAACTCTACCACATCTGGCAGTGTTTTACCCTGAACTGGCTTCATGAGGTTGAGAGTGCCCTAGACCTTTAGGAACAGTAAGATGAAGAGCTCCCACATGAGTTTTCATGAGCTTCAGTAGATTTACGTGAACTCATCAGAGATTTTCATCAGTGGAGGAAACTCCTCTGACAACTGCTCTGCAACTTCAAAATCTCAGAAAGTCTGACCAAGCTCTGAGAAGTTGAGTCCCTTGTCCAGGGTAATAAAGCTTAGGTGAGTCAGCGGTGGGGCTGCAGTCTGGGTCTTCTTGAATCCTAGTCAAGGTCACTATATGCTATACCACAATGCCTCTCTCATGAGTTACTATATCAGCACTAATTAGATATTTTATTTCTGGCAAATATCAATAACAACACTATTTAATAAAAAGCAAATGCTCTCTTCTTGCCTTGAAGTGCTCCTCCCCTAAATTTCTACTCCTGAAATACTACTACTCATCCTACTCATCCTACTCATCCAAGACCCAGCTCGAGTACTGCCCCTACCAGAAAGCATTTCCAAATTCCCCTAAAGCAGAGTGACATGTTACCCAAGAACCCTCCACAGAATCCATTTGCAAGCATCATACTCTGTACTGAATTACTTGTGCACAGTCCCTGCCTCTCACTGCTTTACTGGGCGCTCCCTGAAACTAGAGCAGTGTTAGATTTTTTTCTAAATTTCCCACAGTGCATAGGAAGGTCCTGTACACAGTAGGTGCTTTTAAAAGATGGGTGAACAAATCAATGAATCAAGGAAAACACCACTATTTACATCAATTGTAGTGAGTTATCCCCAACAACTCCCCACACTGGCCAGGTATAAATAGGAACAATAGGGCAGGTTAGGAGCCCCTGACTCCCTGAACCCTTTGGAATGGTCTGAGAGGAAAAGACTAAGCAGCATCATTCCAGCTTCTCCCTCCAACTTTGGCAGGACTGTAGCTGAACTACCCAACAAAGGCAGTCACCTGCTTTAGCAATCCCCAAATCCTGATTCTTCCAGAGTAAATTCTTCCAGAGTCTTCCAGTAAGTCTGAAAAGTAGTTCTAATATGTAATCTATATCTCATGCATAGATTTTACTACTTGCCTAAGCAGTCAGACCAAAAAAATCCCAACCTGTTCAATGAGTACACATTCCTTCACCTACCTGAAGATGTTCAAAGAATTTAACTTTTTTTCCCCAGCACTATCTATATTAATGGCACATGCTAAAACTACGAGGCTGAAAATAATGTCCACCATGAAGTTGGCTATGGGACACATTTCCACATGTGGATGATTTAGAGATTAAATACACACACACACACACACACACACACAAACACACACACACACACACACACACACACACACACACACACACACACACAGAGTCATCTGCTAATGCATTTTTCAAATTATGTTCTATAGAACCCTACTGTTTTCTGTGACGTATCTAGGAATTACATAAAAAAATGCTGGTGCCAGCAATCTTTTTCCCTCTAAAATGTTAACTATGAAATTACTTATGAATCAATACTACATGCAACAACTTTCTTCAAAGAAAATAGGCTTAATTTCCTGTTTACTCCTGAAGTCCAACTCATGCCTTTTCTAGGAATCTTCATACTTAAATAGCCCTGGACCAGCAAATATAAGCTCCCTTAGTAATATTTCATACCCCTAAAGTGTTTTGGGGTGACTACTCTGGAAAAACAAAACTACTGAAAGTATACTCACTTCCCTTTATGCCTTTGAGAAGGTTAACAATGTAATTATCCATTTTTTTGCTTGGCAGAATATCAAGCTCAAAAAAGTTAAATATCAAGCAATCATCACACAAGAAAAATATGGTAATGTCTTCCTAAATATATGCTTTTAAATTAACATAAAATCATAGAACTCAGGAATATTAAGATCATCTATTCCAACTCCTTTGTTTCAGTGATGATGACCCTGAGGCCCAGAAGAGGATGGGTCCCAAAGTCACACAGTAAATTAGCTGGGACAGAGCTGGGACCAGTATTTAGGTTTCCTTACTCCCAGATATTCATTCCATCACTTTCTGTTTACTGACACCAAAAACGCTGGCTAAAGTCATCTCTGGGGATTTGTTATAGACAAAGGACATTCAGGTGGTTAACTGGTCACTGGTAAGTAATGTATCTTGTCCCAAGGAAAACAGCACAACAAACATACAAAGCGGGATTATCTATCACCCTCCTGCCCCAGCCACTACACCTCATCTTTCTGGTAAAAAAAAATTTGGGATTAGGCCCTAACATACACTGGTGCATTCCTTGACTGCTCCCTCATACCCTAGACTTTTATAAATGCTTATAAAGCTTTCTCTTTCAGGGCTCTACAACCTAGTGTGGGCCCACTGGAGTAGAATTAAGAAATGGGCAGAAGACAGCAGTCCAAAGAAGATATGGATACTTCACACAAAATGAAGTCTTCTAGGAGGTTCAATTTCCCCAGTAAACTTCAAGTTACTTATTTAATGTTGTTAGTAGAAATGCCTTGTACTCATCTGGTTACTTACCTCTTAGACAATATTTTGATTTGTCTCTAGTATGACCAGAGCACACCCCAACAATGTTAAGAATACTACAGTACCTTGAAAAACATCAGGCTTCTGTCAACTTTGAAAAATCCATCTTCAATAAAACTACTGAATTTATAGGGTCATTTATGGGGTCTTTGGAGTCAAGAGTACTTGAGCTAAAATTCTAGCTCTGCCAATTAATATCTGTGTAACCCTGGAAATGTTTTCTTATCAATACAAAAAGGGGGCTACAATAGGTGATCTCTAAGGACTCATTCCGTCTCTGAATGGCATGATACAGGACTGTGCTTAATGAAGGACAATAGTGACTTGAGAGAGTTAATGGAGGTCACAGCACTGGCACACTAAGGTCATTTAGAATAAAATCTTTAAAACGAAGAATGATAACTCAAGTGCACACAGGTACAATTACCACCATTAAATGAAGACCTGTAGACTTTTCCAATAACAGCTTGAATGCTAGAGCACTTTAAAGTTCACAAAGAGCTTTCTTCACAAGAGTCCTTGGAAGCACCTAGTACAAGTTTTACTATGCCCACCAAAGAGATGAGGAAACTGAGTGAGAAAGCTTTCATCAAGTATGCTGCCCAAGGTCAAACAGTCAATAAACACTGGAGGTAGAATGTGAACAAACCCTGGTATTCAGATTCTCCACCCAGCACACATTCCACGACATAATGAATGCCACCTTCTCATTCTCCTCAAAAGCTCAACTGCATTTCCAACTTGGCCCTTTAGAAGATGTTCAGCAACAGAAAAAAAAACAAAACAACCAAATATGGTTTGGATCCTAGGCTGCTGATGCAGTGCGGTTTCTCCTCTCAGGAAATACAGAAATATTTAACCAATATTTTTATTATTGGAAAGAGTTCCAGTACAAAGTCTACAGTGTTCTCTATGAGTTTCAGCATGGTGTCACTTTAGGATGCTACCCAATTATGGGGTACAAACTCTCTCATTATGAATGATGCAACGATCACTCAGCATTACCCTAAAACCAATTTAAGACACTAATCATAAAGCTTCTTTTGGAGAAACATTGATTTGTGGGGATTTCCTCCTGTGAACTGCCCCTAGAGTTGGCCTGTCAACCAAGAGTTCTATGACAGATGAAGCTCATAGTGGGTGGTCATGAAAACATTAGTGACTAATCAGGTTACAAATGGGAAATATTAGCATTATTACAACACAAGTGCTAACAAGAAGAATAAATACATTCAAATGCCATTGTTCCTTAGCTAAACCAACAGTGACTTTAAGGGTAAAAGATGTATCAAGGGGGAAAATTCAAATTATAAAGGCTTACCTATCAAAGAGAACAGATACCCGCTCCATTGCAACAATAACTGATTCACTGTCTGGGGCAGTGGGATTGGGGTCTGAGGTTCTTCCAGGGCTGATTTTCTCCTTTCCTAGAACAAAATCATTCAAGAGTAAGTTTAATTAGAAAGAAAAACCAAACAGGACCTTCTTCATAGTAACTACTCATTCAAAAATTCTTAAATGAACTCAGATCAAGTGACTGAGAATGTGAAAAACTTCACACTTAAACTAATACATGCAGGGCAACTCCAATGTTCAAATGCATTCTTTTATTTGCTCTTCACTTCAATAGGGAGGCAGGATTTTTCCTTTTTCACAAATGAAAGAACTAGAGTTTGGAGAACTCAGCTAGGAAGTACCAGTACTAAGACTTAAACTGAGGTCACAAGAGTCAAGAATTTCAGCATTTCAAGCCCTCTGGCTCCAAGACCAGCACTCTTTCTTCTTATTGATACAGAACCACAACGAGGAATAATATCCTCCCGAAATAACACAGAAGGGTCTTATGTTCTCATAGCTTTCCTCAACTTCTGTTGTTGAGGGACAGTAGGTATGAACATTTTTATGAACATAAGGAATGAAATGGCAATGAATTTGTTTTCATTCTGGGTCACTGGACACAAAAGTAATTATATGTTTCAAGATTTATTTTTTCTTTCTCTATATTGGATTGAAAAAGGAGAGATACTTAGTTCATCAATGATTGAGCAGGAAAGTGTCACACTAATAGCCTAACAGTAATCACGAGAATTCCTAGTTGGCTGAGACTGCAGAATTTAAAAACAAATAAGCTTTTATGAACCAGCTTGGTCTAGAGGTCCTAGGTAGGTCAGTAACAGTTGGGGAAGGGAGGATGAGTATTCTGAGGTAAAAGATGTTATTCTCTCCGAGATCAGAAGGGGATCAAGCACAGCATAGTGTGGGATCCAGGCCTAGGAAAGCACTGGCCCAGGCAGGCCTGAAGAAACGTTAGCTAAAAAAGTAGCTTAGAAAGGTTAAGTACCACCCTGTTTGTACTATGTAGTTTTCTTTTATATATACTTTCAGTTTCCTGAAACTTTATTCCTGATATTTTTTATTGCTCTTTTTTTCTTAAAAACAAATCCAAGAAGTTGCGCTAGATCCAAATACCAAGTTAAGTTAGCAGCAGAAGGAAAAAGGTAATCACTGATCATGTGTGGCAGATCTCTGCAAGACAAAAAGGATTGGGGACCAAAAAAATCAGAAGTCAGGCATTCAGGTTGGGGTTTTAAAGATAAGTAAAGTTTAAAAAAGAAAGCCCATCAGCTCTGAGCCAGAGCTTTGAGGGTCACTTTGAAGAAGAAGTGAAATTCCTAGAAACTGCTTAGTTCAGCAAGGCCTAGGCTTCCTACGGACTCATTCTCTCTTACTTCAATAGACATTAATCATGTAAGTTCATCATGAACTCCAAACCTGTATACATGCAAGTTAACATCAAGCCCAGGGCTGCCATAGCTCGGTGAGGACTGTGCACATTCACTCGGTCAACGCTGAGCTTAACTAAGGACTCCCCATCCAGCCTGGAGAGTTGCTCTGAAAGAAGAAGTCGTTCTAAACCTCTCAGGACACAATGATAAATAATGGCCGGAGTGGATTCTTCACTGGCAGAGAGCATCACTCCACACATCTGAAACAACAGAAAGAAAGGCTTTCAGGAAACCGTCAACACCCTCTCAACTTGGCTTCCTGTTAAGGCTTGAGTTCCAGTTTGACAGGAACACACACACAAAAACTCATACATGATATAATTAATAAAAACAGTTGATGGGAAAGAAGAAAAGAGAAGTTGTTCTACATACTGAATTCTCCTAAAAATTCTCTTATGGTTTTGGCTACCCAGTCTCAGCTCACCTGTATTACTGCAGCAGAAAACTCTGGGCCTACATCCAGGGGATAATTCTCCATAAGGTAGAAGGCAGCAGCACAGGTCACCAGGACATGCTGTTGGCTGTGCAGATTCACACAACTGCGAATTAACAACCAGACAAGCAACTGTTACACTAGGGGTGAAATACAATTTCTCTGTGATAAACATCTAAACACACCTACAATTTTAAAAGTGCCACTCTTATTCTGAATAATTGCAATTCTGACAGTTTCATCATAGTATGAGAAATGATTCTGAGTGGCATTAACAATAACAAATGTGTGTCAAAGGACTTTACACATGCACAAACCCACCTGTGTACCTATTTATGTTTTATCACACGACTCCCTATTCAAGAACATACATGGATTCTTTGTATTTTCTACTGCATTGAACCACAACTCCTCAGCCTGGCATCGTCAATCAACAGGTCTTTGTCAAGGTCTCTCAGGCTGCCCATTTCCCTGAGGTTTCAAACCTTACCTCCCCAAAGCTGCCAACCCATGGCTTCTGATCCAGTTAGCCTCACCTTCTCTATTACCTAAAACACCAAACTTATTCCTTTCTATGAAGTTCAAGTTATGTGGTTTTCTTTCCCTGGAGTCTTCTCTTTTCTTGTCTCTGGTCCATAAATAACCTTCAGGGCATCATAAAAGTGCTTTGGATTTTTACTATCAGCATAAAACTGAATTTCACCTGCCTTCTTACTGAGCCAAGAATACTGCACCTCTCTAAGCTTTGGTTGTACTTTAACTTTGATGGAATTAAATGCTACCTCCTTAAAGACAGATGAACTATCCCCCTGGCAAACCCTGTGGAGTTCTTGTTTTTCATTTAGCAGCTTCTGAATTTCCCCATAATTTTTGTGGCCCAGATGATACAGCAAATCTCTGAAAGCAGCCCATTACTCTTCCGCTCTATTGCTGCCAACCATGTAAAGGCTCAGCTTTCCTCCAAGTTATCAATGAGTTGTCCCCACTCAGAGCAAGACTCTAGTCTGCTAACACAAAGTCTTCAGGCAGTCCTCTTGCTTTGGAGCCATCACTTTCGCTGAATGGGAATATTTAGCTTGGAGAGGATAAGTCTGTGCCACACATGGCCTTCATCACTCTCACATCCTGTCTGTCTCTTTTCTTCATAATGACATATTCTATTAAATGCCAACATTTGCCATGAGGGTGCATCCACAAAGTTTAATTTCATTTAGGTAAATAGATAACAGTGTTGGTGATAAGGTCATGAAATGCACAAGTCTTCAGTAGTAAGTGCCCACTGCTTTTGCTGTTTCCAACTGTATTCCTCCCAAAGGGCTTGCTGCCATGCCTGGGACTCTATGCCTAGTCTTGCATTAACATCACCCCGAAATATAAGCTTGTCCTCTTTCAGCACATTGATGATGAGAGTCTCTGGGTCTTCATAAATTTTTTCTTCGTTCTCATCAGGGTTTATTGTAGCAGGAGTACAGCATGGCACTTTCCTACAAGTGGCAATCACACTGTCATGGGCGTGTCGTTCACTCCTTTTGGGAGGCATACAAGCTTATTAACTAGTAGAGCTCTGACTGCAAAACCTATGCCAGCCTCACGGTGCTCCCCTTCACTGTGGCCACTTCAGAAAAACATGCATCCAGATCCAACTTTAGTAAGCTGGTCATCATTTACCAGCCTTGTTTCATTCAGAGTTGCTTGGATGTCAAACCTGCCAAATTCTCTTGCAACTACAGCTATTTCATATTGTCCACAAGAGTGCACATATTCCATGTACCATGGGTGAGTGGAATTATCTTTGCAGAAGTTTTTGTACATTTTTGCATTTTGACTTCAGGGTGGGATTCCTGCCTGCCATGGTAAGCAGGCCAGGGTTGGGTAAACAGACAATTTTTAGGGCAACTTTTCTAGCTCCTTCCTCACACCAGGAAGTGAGCAGTGTGGTCCTTAAAAGGCTGATTAGACACCCAGGGGGGTGCTAAATCCCACTGCTGCTTCCACTAAGAAGATGACCCTATGGCTTGGGCCACCTATGTCCTGGGTTGTGACTACAGCTCCCAGTGTATCTGCACCTGCTGCTTCATCACTTGCCTGCTGCCACAGGACTTTTGAGATAGGTAAAAATGGTGAATCAGTATGTATAATGCCCTTTGATTTGTGCATAAATTCAATTTAAATGAGGCAAAATTGCATAAAATCACTGGCCTCACTCTCTCTTCCACAGCTATCACAGTCCAGTGACAAAATGAAGCCAAGACAACTGGTGATGGCTCAGGATACAGTAGATGACCTTGGCATCTTTGATTTCTAAGCAATCTCTAAGAGCCCTACAGGGCTTGCTTCAGCTGCCTCCAAAACCACTGGAACAAATTGTTCTCATCTGCCTGTTCCACCAGAGAAAATCTTCACATGCTTGGGGTAGACATCTCCTAACTCGCTGACAATCTGAGGCCTGCCTGTCACCCTCAACATGGTCAGCCCATCTGTTAAGATGGTTTACTAGGGTGTGGTTGCTGCACATGCTACAGCTTCTTGGAGCCAAAGGTGAGAGTTAGGTAAATTAGGTGGACACCAAAGGTGGAAAGCAGCTCCCTGAACACACCCTACACCACAGTGACAAAATTTACATTCCAGAAGACGAGGTGAGCACAGTTCCTTGTTTTCCTGATTTGGTTAGGCAGAACTGGTGGCCATGTCTCTCAAGGCTTTTGAAGTTTTTAATAATATAACTTATCTTCTGGCTGTTATTACTTGTAACTACAATGCCACATGCTTCCATAACCCTTCACAGAGACTAAGTTACTTGGGTACAACTTGGCCAACCAGAACGCTTTTTATAAGGCAAAAATGTTAAATGTAACTACTCTTTTAAGCTGAGGACAATGCCAAAACAGTTAAACCTCCCTTTCTCTAAGGAGACAAAATAACTAAATCATCACAGAGAACAAATTACATTTTTGCTACAGGCAAAGCTATGATCAACTAGGCAAAGAAGGTCTTAAATGCTTTGACCACAATGTGATGCCTACACTGAGGATGGACAGGTGAACTTCAAAGTGACAAGGAAGGGATCAAAGCATGAGACTCCATTATTTTAGCTGAACTTTACAGTTCCATAGGATCAAAAGTTCCTGACAGTTCTCTGTCACAGGGAGTGTAGGCATCATGATCTCAATTTTATGGGTGTGGAACTGAAGCTGAGAGAGGCTTGCCAAAAGAAATTCTTCTTGCCTGATTTTGGCCTGGTTATCCCACTTGAAGTAATCTATCTATCCAAGCAAAAAAAATTTCAACTTCAAAATTTTAAAATGCTCTAGTTTATTCTACCTAATTCATTGAAAGACAGTGTGGCAAAGTGGAAAAAGTTGAATTACGGCCCTATCTAGCCTTCCTTCCGTCTGATTCCTGTACTTCTTAAGAGTTATGGGGAAAGTGCTTTATAAATTATACTGATAAAAGTTATAAACCCCCCATTTATAAACCACCACAGAGTCTATAAAGTAGCTTGCAATTAGAAAGGCATGTATAATCTACTTCCCTAACAAAAATGTCTCCCTCCCTAGAAGGGACTTGAATGGCTTCCTCTGGGTAACTTACTGAGCAATTCCTCTGAGATTAGAAAGGAGGTAATCGCTGATAATTGGAATAAGCTGCTTTGCTGTTTCATCAAGTAGGTCGCACTCCAGCACATAGAGGATACCATGTAGTGCTCCAATCTTGCTTGGCAAATGGGTGCTTCTGAGTGTGGTCTCCAAGAGTCTGCTCACTGGCTCAGCCACAGCTTTATCCTGAGGCACAGGAAAACAACAACAGCAGAGGATATCACACTGGATTGAGCCACCATTCTAAAGCCTCATATCAACTGCAATGGAGATAAACACTACCTTATAAAGGGGACATATGCCACCCATTAATTTAGAATCTAGAAAGGGAAACTGACAGATCAGTTTATATCAAAATCAGAACTAAATGTATTTATCTCACAAGGTATCTCAAAATGCTGTAAGTAAAAAAGTCAGAAATAAATTACTAAAACGTTTCTTCAATAAGGGTTTTCTTCCCCATCATCAAGAAATTCCTTCTAGATTGGAGGTTGTTAACCTGAGATCAATGAATTTGAGTTTTTAAAATTAATTTAATAACTATTTTAGTATAATTGGTTTCTTCTGTAAATCTTATATATTTTATGTATTTAAAGACATTAGTATGAGAAGGGGACCATAGCCCTCACCAGACACCAAGGGGGTCCATAACACAAAAGAAATTAGGAACCCTGTCTCTAGATATTCAAAGAAAATCCAAAATACCTCCAGATTCCATAGATCCCAAACCAGCAAACTTTCCGACCATTCTGGATAGCCTACAAGTGATAATCCCTGTATGTAACAATTTTCTTCTTGTTTAATGAAAAATACTGATGGAAGAGGCCAGTAAGAGAATGTATGAATTTGTTGAATCTTTTGCCTTACTAATTCCAAGGATAAAGGCAGTATTTTTTTTCCTCTTTTCTCTTGTCCCTGTACTCCATCCCCTTGGTTCCTATGATAGTTTCAGTCTTTGAAGAACTGACCCCATTTTGAACAATAGGTATTCTTTTCTACAGTCCTTTCCAGCTCTGAATCTATGAGCTTAAGATGCACCCCGCAATTGTGGTATATTTATCCATAAAATTTTGTAAAATAAATAGTGCACAAATGCAGGGTGCCAAAAAAAAAAACCTACAAGTGATGTCTATCTCTAAGGAAAAATGTGTATACACATGTATATACAAAACTGGAGGTCAAGTGATGATAAATCATCTTGCTTTAAAGATCCTTTTTGTCTGTATGATTTTTTCCCACTTATTGACAATGCTGCATTTGCCTAAGGGATATTTAGGCCTGGGAACAAAAAAGCAATGATAATTAAATTTAATCTGGCAGTGGAAAGTTTCTGCAAAGAAAAAGGGCCCCCTTACTAGTCTTAGTTGTTTTTCACATGATTCATGGAAGACCCAGAGGGTGGCAACTTTGAGGAACTGTGGTCACAAAAGAAAAGCTACATTCATCTGTCTGCTCCCTAGATGACTTATAAAATCATCAGTGTGGCAATGTAGCTACAAGCTATTCTAACTGGAAGATAAGTGAGTAATAAAAAAAACTTCTGCTCAAAAGTCTTGAGATATATAGATACTAATTCTGCATAAGGATTCCTATAAAGGAAAATGAAGACATTTTTGTATTTGATACAAAATTGATTCTGTATTTGACATGCTTCATGCCCTTTCAGAGAAAAGGAGGAAGAATACAAGCAAAAAAAGGTTTTCAACATTCATAATCCACAAATCACCAACAATTTCTATGACTGTCAAAAAAACAAGTGGGATCCAGGAGAAATATGAGTCATTAAGAAAACAACACCATTAGGATCCTACCTGATTTCAAATACCTTTCTCTGGAAGAATTAAGATCAGGACTTTGAAAGAAGTAGAAAAATGTCTGTTGAATGAATGGATGAAAGAAAAATTTTATACCTCTACTAGATTATAAATCCTATCAAGACAGGAATTATATTTATCTATAATGCAATAAACATCAATTGAGGACTGACTCTGTGCAAAGCACTGTGATTTCTTGTACAATGGAAGTCATAGGCTTAGCTGAGTCATAGTCCATAACCTCAAGGAGCTAACAGTACTAGGAGGGGAAGAAGACACATGAAAAGGTCATCACAACATGCAGTATTCCACAAGTCGTCACAACAAAAGTCTGAGGGAAAAGACTGTCATTAACCAAGGAGAAATCAGCAGAGGATTTCAAGAAGAAGGGGTATATCTGAGATGAGCTTTAAAGGATCAGAAGGTATTCACCAGACAAAAATAAGGGCAGGAAGTGCTCCAAGAATCAGGAGCAGTCTGAACAGCGGTGTCAGAGCACAATGTCTATTCTAGAGACAGAAAGCTGTAGGTCTGGGTACAAGACAGTATATATGAATAAGAGTAATGTGAATTATAGCTGGAAAGGCAGCATTGGAGAGTTTGTGAAGGTACCTGAATGCTAGGTAAAAGGGGAGGAGTCTGAACTTTATACTTTGTAACCCCAGTGCCTAGTTCAGTTGAATAAATAAGTGAATGCATTTTTTCCTGTCCTGACCAGATTACATTCCACCAGTACAAAGCTCATGTCTTAAAATCACTCCTGGGGCCCAGCACACTATAGTGCATGGAGCAGGCAAAAGTTTGTGGAAGAACTCCACAGTATGTCTCCAAACTAACTTTCTGGCCTTCTCTTATATAACTCTATTCCACACAGGCTATGTGCCAAACAAAGTGGACTACTCGAACATCAGCCCCCCACCATCCCTTAAACTATTCCATTCCCTTGGGCTATCTTCCCACTTCCTTCCCTTTTCTCTAACATTCTCTTTTAAATCTATTCATCTGCTTCAAGGCCAAGGTCCAACACCATCTCCATGAAGCCTTCCCAGATCCCTCTAGCTAGAAACCACTCATTTCTGTCTCAGACCTGGCACAGTACTCTTATCAGATTCACCCTGGTAGGAGTTACTGTATATTTATGGAATCTGGTTAGACACTGTATTCTCAGTTAGACTGTTTACTTCATGGGGGCAAAGACTATGTCTTTTTAATCTTTTTATCACTCCCAGGACCTAGAATGGTGTTTTGTACATGTGAGGCACTTATTAAAAGGTTAATGAATTAATATTAAGAAAAATACTAACTACAAAGGTTTGCATACAGCTGAATCTCTATGTTGATGGAAGGGACTGCATTTATTTCATCCTTCTTCAATAATAAGTAGGGCACCACATGTACATTTTTTATGGGTTCATTTAATAGATGTTTCATGAGGAAAAATATAGGCAAGAAAATGGATACAAATTGGAGCCTGAGTTAAACGAGAAGCAGAATTGGGAAAAGCTTCAAAAGAAGCACAGCATGAATCTTATGACAAAGAGACACTGTAGCTTCTGGACTTGGAAAGCAGGAAGACAGGGCTAACATAGCCGGAGACTGGCATATGTATAGTCCAAAGAGGGAAGATTGCTATTGGGGGGGGGGACACACTGCGCAATTGTAAAATACAAAAGGGGATCTGGATCACATCAGGGAAAAGCAGTGGGGGATTTGGTGGGGCCTTTGAATCTTTAGGGCAGAAGATGAAGGAAAAAAGTCATCATGGGGTTGCCAGTTAGAAAAATAATGACATGTAGACAGTCATGAAGTAGGGAGAAGAAAGGTATAGGAAATTCTGACCTCCCAAGGCTTACTCAACACTTCTAAAGACTTTAAATTAGATGAAGTATGAAGAGGACTAGATGGTATCCAAGGTCCCTTTGAGCTGTAAGCTTCCATAGCTCTATGAATACTGTTAAGGATGCTTTTTCAAAGCATCTCCATGGGGGGGAAATAAAAAGCTGAATTAGGAGTACTCCAGTGCTAGAGTAATCCTTGATTTTTTTCCCCATGAAGATAGGATTCCTACATTAGGTGAGACTGATAGACTAGGTGACCTCTGCAAATCCCTTTCAGCTCAAAAAGTCAGTAATTCTGTGAAGATGGGAGGAACAATAAAATTAATTTAACTCATTTAAGGAGCATTTGTTCAGTAAGATTGCACTTCCCAACTAAGGGCAACACTAATCACTGTCACACTGAAGTCCCGAATTGTAAATAGCACAGTATTAGGTAGTAATGAGAGGATCCTGTCAGTAATTCAACTCATTCTCCCTCCCACAGACACCCCCCAATTACTCCTCCTCCACTCTTCTAATTTTGTTGATGGCATCATAGCTTAAAACTTTAGAGAAAGACTTGGCTCTTCTGTCTCCATCCTCCACATCTAACAAACTGATTAGAACACGAATTTCCTCAATTTTACTCCCATCACCAAGTTCAGGCCCTACTTAATTACTTCTTGTCTGGATTTCAACAGACTCCTAATTGGTCTATCTCTTCTGCAATACATCCTTCACATGCTGCCTGATTCATCTTCCTAATTCACAGCTCTGACCATGTCACTCCTCTATTCAAAAGCCTTGAGGAGCTCCCTAGTACCTGCAGAACAAAGTACACTCCTTAACTCTTCAACTCTGCTTCTGGTTGACTCCTGATCCTGGCAACTGGCAATTGCCTCAGCACTTTTCTGCCATTATCAAACTAAAAAAGTTACCAAAGTGTTAGTAAATAATCTGAAGTTGTTTCATGTTTTTAAAAAAATTTAAAAGGGCCAGCCCCAGAAATACTCATATCTTACCATGCCCAGAACAGCGGCTGCTTTACAGGTGGCTGGTACTAAATACTGAAGGAGAATTTCATCTTCAGGAGGATGCACCCTTCGGAGCTCCGTCAGTGTCAAATACATCATCTCAAATTGATTCCTCTCGGTAAACAAGTCTGAGACTGCCAGGAGCTGGACATGAACAGATACCATTCCAACAGAGCTCAAAACACTGCCAATGAGGACACATGTTCAAGTGTAACTGGTAACACAGAGTGAACAACAGTGCCTGAGGGGCTTTGGGGCTTTAGAAATGAAATAGAAATCTTCGAGACCAAACTACTGTGATGTTTTTGTTGCTGTAAGCACTGGTAGGAAACAGAAGAAAGAAGGCTGAACTTGGAGTCAGGACTCCTGGGTCTGAAACATGCCTGTGGTATTTTGGGTGACTGTGGATATGTCACTTCCTCTCTGAGCCTTAGTTTCTCCTCTGTAAAATGAGGCTATTGGGTTAAGTGATTTCTAAATTTTCTTTCAGCTCTAAATACTATAATCTGAAAAATGAGGATAATATGGGCGCTATTTCACAAGTACTTTGTAAACTACAATGTGTTATGAAAATTACTACTGTCTTTCAAATTATTTAAGTTCATATTTCCTTGACTGTTAGCTGAAAGGTTAGAAAAATCTGTATTTTAGTTGCAGAAATACCACAAGAAGTAAGTTAGTTAGCTTACTATTTATCAAGTGCAGGAAATCTTCCCCATGTGAACAGAGGATCGACAGAAAGCTTCTAAGAGATAACTGCTCGAGACCACTCCAAAGTTCTTTCCCAGTGAATTTTTTTCCAATCCTTCTGATTACATCAAGGAGAAAGTCTCAATTGTACTAATGATATTTAATACATTCATTTAGAACAATTGGACTAATGGTGTATAACACTCTAATTGTAGTAATGGTATTTAATAATTAGTAGGGCATAATTCTTTAAATTTTTTTAATTCTTTGAAAAGGAGGAAAAGAGGGAAATCAATTAGAATATGGGAGAGGAGGTGACAAATATTTAAAACTATAGATTAAGTATCCTAAAATCAAAGCATTAACATTATTAATAGCAATAGCTATAGCAATGCCTTTATCACTTTACAAGTTAGAAAATGCTTTCACATGCTGGATTCCATGATGGCCCTGGTGAGGGAGGCTTGGCAGGCATATCACTCTCTTGATTTTGCCCATAAGGAAATGGAAGTTCAGCAAGGTTACATGGCTTGCAACAGAGTCACAAACTTAGGCAATCAAATACAGAAATGGAAATCTAACCAGCCTTCTCACTCCTGATCCAGAGCTCTTTCCACCAAATGAAAAGACTGGGTTGGCTGCTCTTTTCTGTTTGGTTTTGGTTGCTGTTGCAGGGCAGGCAGAAGAGGGTGACAGGGAGAATGTTCAGGAAAAGAGAACTTACAGATCTCACTACTTCACTTATCAGAATGACTGGGGTTCTTTTGGCTGAACTCGATGGGAGTATCCACTGACTGTACAATTCAAGCAAAAACTGAGAACAAGAATGTATATCAACTCCAGCCCGGTGTTTCCTGCAAAAGAATAAGAATCTAAGTATTCTCTCAAGTTCTAAAATATATTGCCAAGCCTTATTTTGGGAGTTTCCACAAATGGATAGCCTGACAAGTTTAAGAAAATTGATTAACAAAATAAAACTGTTAAAAACCTGGAGTTTATTGGAGATGTTGGAGGTGAAGAAGGGGCAGGAAGGTCACCCTCATCTTCTTCATCTTCATCCCATTCTTCTTCTCTCAGTGGGGTGATGTTATTTCCCAGCCACACAGAGTGTATAGAGACCTGAAAATACACAAAGCAACAACATGGAGAAATACTTTAGTTTTTTCCCCCAGTACAAAAAATTATGAAAAGCATTTGAGCAGAGCATTATTACATTATACTGTGTTCAGCTCTGGCAGACATGAAATTTAGAAAAGATGTGGTCCCTACATTGTCGACCCCTCAAGGCCCTAAAATCTAGTAAGGAAGATGACACCTAAACAGGTAGTTAAAATGCATGATTTTATTTGATAGATGTGATGGAGAATTACAAAACAAAGTGAACAGACACTTAACCCACACAAACAAAAACCTAGCCGTGTGACCTTGGGCAAGTCACTTAACCCCAATTGCCCTAAAAGGGGTGGCTAGGCGGCGCAGTGAGTAAGAGCACTGGCCTCGGAGTTGGGATGACCCGAGATCAAATCCGGCCTCAGAAAATGAGCACCCACACATAAATAATGACTAGCCGTGTAACCTTGAGCAAGTTACTTAACCCCAATTGCTTTAAAAACAAAACAAAACAAAACAAAACAAAACAAAACAAAACAAAACAAAACGAAGTGAGGTCTGGAGGGGCAGGAACAAGAAAGGCTTCATGGAGGAGGTAACATCTGGGTTAGGCTTTAAAAGATGGAGGATATCTGTGAGCAAAGAGGGAAAGAAAAAATGTTTTAGGCATAGAAAATATGAGTAAAGGCTTAAAAATAACACTTTGGGAAATTAAAAAAAATAAAAATAAAATAAAAATAAATAAATACATTTCAGAAGATAATGACCTCAAGAATCTGCTTTTTAACTGATTCATATAGTCAGATTAGATAACCTTTGTAGCAGGCATCTGTGCACCCCAGAGTGAAAGACAAAAGTTGGCATTCTGCTCAAAATAACATATACTTTCTGCAAAATTCTAGATCCTAGTTTTCAGAAATGTTCAGGTGGAGTAAAGGATGGAAAATATAGGGCAAGATTACCACTTGCAGGCCTCTGAATGGGCACTGTAAAACACTGCCTTTTTAAACTTCAGCCTAATTCCTATTTTCCCTAAGCTATAAGAAGCTACCAACATGGGAGTAAGAGAAGAAAAGACAGTTCTTTAAAGTCCCATGCCCACCATTTGAAATTATGCCAAAGATCCTCATGAATTCTGCTTTCCATGTAGGGATTTCCAGGGAGAAATTGGCTGGCCAGAAGACACACAAGAGGCTGAAAAATTTTGAAAATCCTAGTTCCAATTCCCAGGCTTTTAGGCATATCTAAGTGAAGAGGCACAAATATACTTTGTGTTCTTTAAAGAGAAGGACCTCTAACTCCAGAGTTATAGCACAGATTCTTTTGGATTACCTGCACTCTAATATCTGTGTTAATTTGAAGTACTGAAGAGAGTGGAAAAAGCACCTGGTATCTGCTTTAAATGCAAAGGTCAAGGAAGAGAATAAATTACAAAACGTAATCTCAAATTCTCAAATGGAAAGAAAATTTGGGTCACCTAATCTAATCTCCTAAACCAGTGTGAGCAATGTTATGGTCATTCATCCTCTGGATGAATATTATCAGGAACAAAGGCCTCACCAATTAATTACAATGTAATAAAACATTAAGTATTAGAAAATTAAAACCTTACATTAAGTTGAGATCTCTTTGTTCTGTCCTCTACAGTTAGAAAGAATAAATATATTTAATTCTTCCTTCCACTAATAGCTTGATGGCTACAAGGAGGAGGTAAAAGCATCCAACCATCCCTGATAAAGGTGGGGCAGTTCTTCCTTCAGAGGACTGTTACTGGACATAGATGATGTATCCCACCCACCACACCCTTGGACCATCAGGGAATACTAAGTGGGTGGCAGTGTAGGGCCATTTTCCCTTTCTCCTATATCATCTTTGGTATGGCCCTGGTGCTTCTCTCATTTAGGGTCACCATTTCTGTGTTGACATGGGCTCCAAGTGCTGGCTGCAGAGGTAAACCAGTCAAACTGGGTTTTACTAGCTCACAACTGACCACTCAGACCCAGAACCCACGAAGGAATCACTGAGCTGGTGATGTACTCAACAGGTGTTCAACTATATCACTTTTGCCCTCTTTCATTCCTCAATGCTCCCAGGCTCATGTCTCTGACCAGTGAGTTCAAATCCAACTTCAGACACTAACTAGCTGTGTGAAAGGGGCAAATCAGTTAACCTCTCTGAGCGTCAGTCCTCAGCATAAAATGAGGACAACAACCTCATGTCATAGTTGTGAGGCTCAGATGAATTAACATGTTAAACACTCTGCAAACCTTAAAACGCTATACACATGCTAGTTATTGTTATTATTAGTCTCTTCTAAGCTATAGGTGACTGTAATTAGCATTATTAGAGGGAATTTCTATACCACCAGAATCACAAAAGCTTGATATATGGTAAGACAATCTTACCTTTGCTGGCTACCACACCAATCTGCACTAGCAGTTCACTGAAACTGCCACTTGTTGTAATACATGCTCCTTTCAGACTAGCACACACACGTTTGTACTCAGAGAACTGAAATTTAAACTTCAGAGCAAAGTTTTACAATTATCCCTGAGAAATTAATCTTGCTTGTTTTAGTCCTCTTACAGATTTTTTTGAAAATGTTGATTCTTGGGGCGGCTAGGTGGCGCAGTGAGTAAGAGCGCCGGCCTCGGAGTTGGGATGACCTGAGATCGAATCCGGCCTCAGAAAATGAGTACCCACACATAAATAATGACTAGCCGTGTAACCTTGAGCAAGTTACTTAACCCCAATTGCTTAAAAAAAAAAAACATGACTTATTTGAAAATATGTTTAATGTGAATGTATATGTAGAGCCTATGTCAGATTGCATGCTTTCTTGGGGTGGGGGAAGGGAAGGAAGGGGAAGAAAATTTGGACCTCAAAGTCTTAGGGAAGTGAATGTCTAAAAATAAATAAATATTAAAAAAAAAGAAAATGTTGATTCTTTTATTCAGTGCATTAAGCAGAGTTAGGAGCAATGGCTGGAAGCTACAAACACCAAATTAAGCTAATCATATCTCAACAGAATGCACAGTAGAAAAAACTATTCATCTGAATCTTGAATTAATCTTGAGTTTTGCACCCCATGTTTCTCCATCTTCCCTCAAGAATTTCAAGGCACACACAAATACTTTGATAAATTCAAACTACCTAAGGTCTGTGGGATTCAGTTTATTAACATAGTAAATTTATCAGAAAAGGACATGAAGTTAGTTTGCCACTACTTGGTATCTGTAAACACAAGGTGACTTCACTGATTTCTTTGCTAAATTCTCCTAAGATATTTGTCTAATGATCTGTCAAATAGTTTTGCCAAGGGGCAACATTCCAGCTCACAAGTCTAGAGTTTCTGGAATCTTAGGGGGTAGGTGTGTGAATGTATGTTTATTTTTGGCTTTTTTTACAATTAAAGTGGTTATTGATCTTCTGGCACTCCTACTGTTCTCTTTCTGATTCTCAAAAATGACTAATACTACATCTGCAATCAAATCTGTTTTTTTAGTATGTATGTCCTGGAATGTAATTTTTTTGAACCTTGAGACAAACTCATTCAGAGCAGATAGCTGCTCTTTGATAGGACCTCTCTGATCCTCTCACATCAGTTTTTTCCTTTATCCCCAATGCCACTCCATAGTAAAGGATCTCATTACCAACCACTTGAGCAACTAAAATACTATAAGCCACTTTCTCTTCAATAATAAAAGTGAAGCTACCAAGTTTCTTCATGTGCTGCAGAAAGAAGCAGAAATGGCACAGAAGAAACCAAAGACAAAAAGAACACCTGGGATAGGCTATGAATATATAAAACTGGTTCACAGCATAAGTGAGATAATTTTGAAGGTGTTGATGGACTGATCCTCAAGATATCTGAAAAAGAAGATATTAAGCATTTGGAGAAAAAAAAATCGTGGATATTAGTATTACCAAAGCAGGACAATTTAGGAAACAAGCACAAGTAAAGAAGAAATAAAATTCTTGGTTTTGGCAGATGATGTGCTGGTGTACATACAGAATCCCAGAATCAGCTAAAAATCAATTGGAATAATAATTCTAACAAAGTTGCAGGATACGAAATAAATCCACATAAATCAGAAGTATTCTTGTATAATACCAAAAGAGCCCAAAGGGAAGAATAAGAAGAATTTCATTCAAATAACTACAGAAGCAATAAAACATTAGGGAGTGTATCTAGTAAGGTTCACTGGGCATTATATGATCTCAAAGGCACCAGGTAGGTGGCACAGTAGATAGAGCACTGTGTCTGGAGTCAGGAAGATCTTGGTTCAAATCTGGTCTCAGAGCAGCTAGGTCACCTAGCTCAGTGACTCTGGGCAAGTCACTTGGCCCAGTTTGCCTCAGTTCCTCATCTCTAAAATGAGCTAGAGAATGAAATGATGAACTCCTCCAGTGTCTTTGCAAAACCAACTAAACAACAAGAAATAATGAAATGCAAAGTTTCAGGGAACTGTGAAGACCTATATGAAGTGAACATCCAAATGAGCAGAAAATAGAAAAGAAGCAGAATAAGGACAGAAGAATAAATAACAACAGGGCAGGGAGGGACGGACCCTTAAAAGATAACAGCATTCACTTTTGTCAGATGGATAATAAATTTAAAATGTAGATATACATTTCTGAATAAGGCTAAAATACATATTTTCCAGACAGTGCATCTATGTATTGAGAAATTTCTTTTTCTTTTTTTTAATCTTGTTCAACAGGGAAAGGAACAGAAGGAGGCAAATTAATAAATGAAAATTTTAAAATAAAACAAAAGAACACATTAATAACTAGAGTCATATAGCTACTTCCACATTTTTAGAAAATCTTTTTTTTAGAATAATCTTCCCATATTTCAAGATGGGCAGCCAGGTAGCACAGTGGAAAGAGTGCCAAGCCTGGGGCCAGGGAGACTTATCTTCCTGATTTAATATCAGGCCTCAGACTAGCTGGGCAAGTCACTTCACCCTGTTTGCCTCAGTTACCTCATCTGTAAAATGAGCTGGAGAAGGAAATGGCAAGCCACGTCTGTATCTTTGCCAAGAAAACCCCAAATGGAGTCATAAAGAGTTGAACACAACTGAAACAACTGAACAACAACATCAAGGAATTTCTTCATGAAAGTCTAAGAACAGAAAAGTCAGGATTTTATAAACAAAATACTTTTTAAGAAGGAAAAGGACATTTTTATTTTATAGAAGATTAAAGAGACAGAATATATACCTGTTATTTATCTTTTTTTTGTAAATTCTTAATTGTTAAAAACAAAATTAGAATTAAAAATTCATTTAAAAGGTAGAGAATATATCACTATATATCATTAAGTGGTTTATGAAACACAAGGAAGTAGATTATAAATGAAAAATAAAATCACTCAGTAGGCCTAATTACCTGCCCATAGTCTCAGGATATTAGCAGTAAGAATTATATAGGAAAAGGGATATAAGAAATATTATCAAAAAGTATGACCATAAAGGGAAGTATTACAGTCATACAGAGTGTATGAGGAACCAGTACCCACATAAAGTCAAGATAACTAAAAGAAGCAAAACTAGGTCAACCCTTGGCAGTAAATAGGAAGACATGCCTAAGTCCCATAGGATAAAAAACCATGGATGGCCTGCAGTCTATACTGTTTTTAAAGAATGCTCACACCAATGCAATCACAGCTATAAGGAGGTTCTAAGATTACAGATAAATGGGAAATGTAGGTGATATAAAAATGAAAACTATCAACTAATTACAGAATTGAGATGTGCTTTAAGGTTTGGAAAGCATTTTACATATTATTTCATTTGAACCTTACAATAGGTTATTTAGACAGGTATTCCAGGTATTATTATTTCCTGTTTACAGATGAGAAAATTTTGGCTAAGTGACCAGCCTATCACCATCCAACTAGTAAGCTTCTGGAGCAGAGACTTAAACAGTTTTCTTGACTCCAAATCCACACTAATTCTATTACTGGAAAGATTAGGTTCTTGCAAGGTAAAGTCATTTGCCAAGTAACAAATATTTAAGTGGCAAAGTAAAGACTTAAACACATGCCAGAAGAAAAGTTTAATAGGGTGAAATAGTTCCCACCTGAAAGCTCTGCTGTGAAGATTCAATGTGAGAACTTGAACATGTTTTAAAAATAGTAAACTGCTATAAAAGCATGAGGTTTCTTTATTACTTAATACATGATATGCTTTAAATTAAAATATGGCATGGGTTTAAAATCTACATAATTAGAGGCAGTAGTCACATTAGTGAGATCCCAGATTAGAAAGTACTTTGAAATAAGCTACTTTTAAATAAGTATCTTTTTAACTAGAGCATTTCTTACTATATAGTGCGATATACAGATACTGAACCTTCATTAAGGTAGTGAGTTTGAAAAAAATAATAAATGCAGTTTCCCATGAACAAGGCACTGTTCTCAGAAAGGCAAAATTTTCAGAAATGTTAACTTTAAAGTTGTAGAAATTTTCCTACAAAAATATGCTAACTTATACATAATGGATATTGTAATTCTTGCAATCTCAATGGGTGGGGAAGAGGTGAAGGAAAGGAGAGAATTTGAACTGAAAGCAAAAATAAACCTGAATTTTAAAAAAAATCATGCTAAATTACTAGGAAAATTGGAAGGCAGTTGGGGAAAAAAGTTCTTAAACAAGCAAAGGAAGCAATCAGGTCATTTCAAAAGAAGAATATTGCTTTTGCCCAAATAAAATCAATGAGGTTGGGATAAGAAATTATAGCAAGGAGAAAACTCTGCATCAAATATCTGAGAAGAACCTGATGTCCAAGACACTGAGGGAATGAACACAGATCTACAAGACCAAGAGCCATTCCTCAAAGAGTAAGTGCTCAAAGGAAGTAAGAGAGTCATTCTTATGAGAACTGTCAATTGACTACAGCCATGTGAAAGACTGCCCCAAGTCACTAATAATGAAATGTAAATCAAAGTAACTCTGAGAAGTTTCTCCACACCTGATAAATTAGGAAAGATGAAAAAGATGGAAATGGTTACTATTAGAAGGGATGGGGGAAGAAAGGCATTTTCAAAATTCATGAAGACTAGAATGAGAAATAAATAAAAGGCACAATAATTTTATGAGGTTTTTAATAGAAAATACAAAATAAAACATAAGATCACTCTACTTCAATAAAAATTTTTTCCCACAAATTAAGGAAAACCATTTTAAAGAGTAGAATCCTACACATTTAAAACCTATCTGGAGCAGATAATATAATAATTAAAAACTGTAACCACTCTGAAAAGTGATTTGGAATCATGCTGAAGAAATGACTAAAATATCTAAACACTCTGACCCAGAGTCACCACTGCTAGGCACAGACCAAAGAAAGGTCAAAGACAAAGAATACTCAATGTACTCCAAAATATTCACAGTAGCATTTTTTACGGTAGCAAAGAACTAGCAGTAAAGTAGATGCTATGAATTGAGAACAGTTAAACTCATTGTAGTGTACAACTACAATGAGTGTAGTGTACAACTATCATAGAATATTACTGTACCATAAAACAATGAATATAAAAAATTCAGGGTCTCCTGGGAAGACTTACATCAACTAACAGAATGAAGTAAACAGAACCAGAAAAAAAAATACGCAATATGACAATAATGCAAATAGAAACAAACAAACAAAAACAAAAAAACCCATCAAATAAACAAAGCAAACAAACAAAACCAAAATGTCATCTAATTGTAAAGACCAAAATGCTTGGTCTTGGAGAAGAGCTGAGAAAATATACTTCTTTCCCTCCTTTACAGAGGCTGGGGACTATGGGTGTGGAATACTGCATTAAGTCTGACATAATTGGCATGTTAGGAGGGGTTTTTTTTCCTCTTACTTTTTTTTAATTCTTTGTGAGAAGAGATGCCTTGTTGGGTGGGGAAGGAGGACAGATATAGAGACATAAAGGTGAGATGAAAACAAAATATATCAATATACTTTTTTTTTTTGCTTTTTTTTGGAGGGGGGGAAGAGCAATTGGGGTTAAGTGGCTTGCCAAAGGTCACTTGGTTAGTAAGTGTTAAGTGTCTGAGGCCAAATTTGAACTCAGGTCCTCCTGACTCCAGGGCCTATGCTCTATTCACTGTGTCACCTAGCCGCCCCCAACTCTTAAAAATCACATTGAATTAAACTGACTTAGAACTAACATTGATTCAATTTTGTCTCAGACTTCCTTAATAACCCTCAATCCTCAAGAAGGCCAGATGAATAACTTCCTTTTCAAGGGCCATGATTTTTTGAGTATAAGACTTCCTTCCAGAGATACAAATGGCAACCTTCTTCTCCACTGTAGGACACAACTCTTCTGAGTTTCTGTCCAAATAAAATGTGTCATTTTTAGCTAAGTGTTTAGAGATTAGCTTCTCTGGATTTATCCTTGTACAACAGTTAAAAACCGCAAGCTGGGCCTGTTCAGAAGGCTTTCCATTTTGGCAGACCTTGCCAGAGTCTGTCCCCTACTAGCCCATAAACATCAATAACTCAAATTCACATTTGGGACATAAGAAAGCCTTTTCATTAGAAACTTTAATTCACCATAACCTTAAAAAAAAAATCACACACACACACACACACACACACACACACACACACACACACACTGTACATCTTATCATATGCTTACTTAGAGATTCATTTCAAGTCTGAGCTCCTCTGTATGGCTTTCTAGGTTCTTTATTATACAATTCCAGCCCCACTTACTACCCAGGCTCATTTTATGGCATTCTACAACAGAGAAGCTCTATTCTATTCAGGTTGGTGTCAAGAATTCATATCCCCACTGGAAATTCTGGGAAGATAGCAGAGTAGGGCAGAAAATACCAGGTTCACCAAATTTTTCCCACAAACAAGACAACATATCATCTCAAAGTAAACTTAGAGCAGCAGAAACAATTAATAGTTGTGGTAAAGCAGTTGTCCTCCTAAGGCAACTTGGGAGAACCTTGGGAAATTTGACCTCCAGGGGTGGAGGTTCTACCCACATGAAGCAGAAAAACCTTCAGGCAGACTGCACCAATCAGCAAACAACAAGCCCTGTGGAGAGCCAGGTCAGTTGTCAGGAACTCTCACCTCACAGACAGGGTTGGGGTTTGACAGTTGAGCAGGGAAAGACTGAAGCACCCTCTGATGTCGCAGAATGCCAGGCCCAGCTGTGCTAACCAGATGTGGTCCCAGGCTGCAGTTGGGGATGAGAAAGGAGTGAACTCACCGCTAGTGAGTATGGTGGCAGTTCTTGTTGGCTGTGGGCTTTTGTAGGAGAGCTGAGTCCTTGGTTTCAGTTTCAGGACAGAGGAGAGAGCCAAAGTTTGCAGCCACAGGAGCAATGACACGAAGCAAGAGCATTTGCAGGAAAAGTGTTGCTGGGATCCCTAGCTATGGCACGAGGAATGCCCAAGGTCAGGCCTCCAAACAATGCTTAGAAAACAATAGTACAAAAAGCCTAGAATGCCATAAAATGAGCCTGGGTAGTAAGTGGGGCTGGAATTGTATAATAAAGAACCTAGAAAGCCAAAACTATCTTAAGGCATGATCTTGGGACTAGAACCTGACTATAATAATAGCCGTTAAAAAAAAAATGAGTAAACAAAGGAGAGAGAATCTTACCACAGATTGCTACTATAGAGATAGAGAAGATCTGAGTTCATACTCAAAAGATGGTGAAGTTAAAAGCCATTCCCACTTTAAACAAAAGTGTCAAATGGTCATGAGCCAAAAAAAATTCTTAGAAGAGCTTTAAAAGAACTTTAAAAATTAACTAAGGGAAGAAAAAATAGGATAAAAATTATAAGAGCAATCCAAGAAAATCAAGAAAATTATGAAAAGAAAACAAACCAATTGGAAAAAAAGATCCAAAAACTTAAGGAAATATCTCCTTAAAAATTAGAAATGGACAGGGAGAAGTTAATGACATTATAAGACACCAAGAAATAACAAAACAAAATCAAAAGACTGAAAATATAGAAGGGAATGTGAAACATCTTATTAGAAAAACAACTGAACTAGAGAACAGATCAAGGATAGACAATATAAGAATTGTTGGACTACATGAAAATTATGGTTTTTTTTTTAAAAAGAGTCTAGATAAAATATTACAAGAAATCACTAAGGAAAATTGCTCTGAAATTCGGGAATGAGAGAAAAAACAGAAATAGAAAAAAAACTATCAATTGCCACCTGAAAGAGACTCCAAGATTAAAACTCATAGGAACATTGTAGCCAAGTTTCAAAGTTGCCAACTACAAGTAACAAGAGAAAATAATTTGAATACTTCAGAGCTACAATTGGGATAACAAAAGATCTAGCAGCTTCTACATTAAAAGGTTGAAGGACTTGGTACATTATACTTTGAAGAGCAAAAGAACTTGGTATGCAACCAAGAATAATTTACCCAGCAAAGCAGAGTATAATCCTGAATGGAAAAAAAGGGACACTCAACGAATTGAAAAACTTTCAGATATTTGTGACAAAAAGACCAGAACTCAGTGGAAAAGTTGACATATGAGATCTCGGAGAAACATAAGGTAAACATTAAAGACCAATTATAAGGGACTAGATAAGGTCAGGCTGTTTACTTCTTATATGGGAAAAATGTTTTCTGTACTTTTAAGAATGTTACCATTACTTAATACTTTGAAACAGCATACATAGGTAGAAGGTTTGCGGCTACGATGGGATATTTCTAAAAATAAAATTGCTTAGGGAGAGGTAAAATGGAGCAATTATCTTATACAAACGAGGCATGGATGGAAGAACTGTTACAGTGTGAGCAGGTAGGGGTGGAACCTTATTCTCATTAGAACTGGGTTAAAAAGGGAATAACACATATCTAGAAGGGTTTAAAAGTCTTCTTAATTTAAGGAGGGTGAGAGGATATGATAATGGAGGGACTTTGAGAACATGTTGTAGATCAAGAAGTAGGAGGATGGAGGGAGAGAATAAGGACGGGATTCTTTGAGGGGTGAGTAAAAATTAAGCAATAAGAGGGGCAGGGGAGATGATAAGGGAGGGACTCCAAAAAAAGGGTGAGGATTAAGGCAGCGGTTAGAGGTTAATCTGATGTGTGAAGAGGGATAGGATAAAAAGAGAAGGTAGGAAGAATAACAGAAAAAAATAGGATGGACAGAAATATACAATGAGTATTTATAACTCTGAATGTGAATGGGATGAACGCGCCAATAAAACAGAGATGGATAGCAGAATGGATTAAAAATCAGAATTCAATAATATATTGTTTATAAGAAATACATTTATAAAATATGCACAGAGTCAAAATAAAGGGCTAGAGCAGAATTTATTATGCTTCTGCAGAGGTTAAAAAAAAGTAGAAGAAAGTTATGGTTAAAATAAACTTAAAAGTGACAAACAGGGAAACTACACTATGATAAAAGGTACCACAGAAAATGAAGTAATAGGAAATCAGAATACACACCATCTTGGGCTGGGGGGAGAAGAGAGATGGGAAGAAAATTTGGAACTCAAAATCTTGTAGAAATGAATGTTGAAAACAAAAATTAAGATAATTAATTAAAAAAAGAAAATGAATTAATATCAGTACTAAACCTACATGCACTAAATGATATAGTATGTAAATTTTTAAAGTAAAAATTAAATGAATTACAGGTGGAAATAGATAGTAATACTATAACAGTGGGGGCCTTTAACCTTTCCCTCTCAGAACTAGATAAACTAACAAAAAAATATATATATATATAACAAAGAAGTTAAGAAGATGAATAGAATCTTAGATAAACTAGATATAATACATATCTGGAGAGAACTGAATGGAAATAGAAATGAATACACCTTTTTTTTCAACGGTACATGGCAAAAATGTTACAAAACCACATAAAAATTTTAAAATTAGGAGAAAACTTTTATAGACAGTTTCTTGGATGAAAGTTCCTATCTCAAATATATAAAGAACTATGTCAAATTTTTAAGAATGTGAGCCATTCCCCAATTGATAAATGGTCAAAGATATGAATAGGCCGTTTTTTAAATAAAGATATCAAAACTATATACTGCCATATAAAAATGCTTTAAATCACTACTGATTAGAGAAATGCAAGTTTAAACAATATTGAGTAATCATCTTATACCTATCAGACTGGCTAAAATGATAGAAGGGAAAAGTTACAAATGGTGGAAGGGATGTGGAAAAATTGGGGCACTAATTCCCTTTTGATGGAACTGTGAACTGATCCAACCATTCTGAAGTACAATCTTGAATTATCCTCCAAAAGTTATAAAACTGTGTATACCCTCTGACTCAACAATATCACTTTTAGGTCTCTTTTCCAAGGTGATTAGGGAAAAAGGAAAAGAATTTATATGTTCTCACTATTACAGATGTTTTGGAAGATAAAACATGTATAACCTATATCAAACTGCATGTAACTGGGGAAATATAAAATAAAATACTTAAAAAAAAGAATTTCTATGTCCTAAAATATTTATAATAGCTCTCTTTGTGGTGGCAAAGAACTGGAAACTGAGGGGATGCCTCTCAACTGGGGAATGGCTGAGCAAGTTGTATATGATTTTGATGGAATATTACTGTGATGACGATAAACTGATTTAAGGAAAAAACATGGAAAGATTTACATGAAATGATGAAGAGAGAAATGAGAACCAAGAGAATGTTGTAGACAGTAACAGCAATACTGTTCATAGAACAACTCTGAATGACTGTCATTTTGATTATTATAATATACTCAAATCAACTACAAAAGACCTATGAAGGAAGATGCTATCCACATACAGAAAAAGAACTGATAAAGAGAACTATTGATAGTATGATTTCACACACACGCACGCATGCGCACACACAGACACACACACACATTTTTGTGTCTAGTGGTAGCCTTCTCTAGGGTAGGTTAGGGAGGGAAAGGAAAAAAATGTGCAGCAGAGAACAAAAGAAAACTCACAAGGAAGCACAGAAAAGCACAAGGTAGCTTTGAAAAGAATGTATAGCATTTATTACACAGTTTTCCAGGGGGAAAATAAAAAAAGGAAAACTGTAAAATGGACATTCATGGTTCTATATTGAATCCTATTTTTATGTTGCACTGTGTACATGGAAATGGGGTTTTTTTGTATTTAAGTTCAAAATGAATGAAAATTAAAAAAAAGAAAGAATCCTTGCCTAGCACATAGTTATTGAGCACGAATTTATACAGGACTTAGGAAAGATTCATGACTTTCTATATAATGCAAGATAACAGAGGCTAAGAAAAAAATAGGTCTGGTGGACACTGATCCTGGGTTGTTGTTATAGAATCATTTCAGTTGTATCTGACTCTTTGTGACTCCCTTCTCCCTCCCCAATTTGGGGTGTCCTTGGCAAAGATACTGGAACAGTTTGCTATTTCCTTCTCTAGATCATTTTACAGGTGGGAAACTGAGGCAAACAGGGTGAAGTGACTTGCCCAGGGTCACACAGCTAGGAAGTGTTTGAGGCCAGATTTGAACTTGAAGAATTTTTTATTTCAAGATCAGTGCTCACTCCACTGTGGGTCACCCAGCTGAGCTGGGTTAGCAATTGGCAACATAAATGGCAAATTAAGAGAGAAAGGGATTCTAAGGAGAAGGCATGATTGAAATAGGAGACCACTGGGTCTAAACAAAACAGAGAAATAAGAGCAGGCAAGAGATAAAGAACTGAGAGAATAGAACAGTTTAGTCAGGGTGAAAATTCAAAAGTCCAGAAGGAATAAGAGAGAATATAAAGTATAAGACAGGAAAAAGGGTTAGAAGCAAATTTCAGAGTTTATAATTTTAGAGGTAGAACACTTTTCATTAATGATGATGGATGCAAAGAATGATTATGCTTGATGGATGAATCAGTCACTCAGTCAATAAACATTTAATATGTACTTGCTATGTACTGGGCACTGTACTAAGTGCTGAACACACAAAGAAAGGCAGAAGACAGACTCTGCCCTTGAGAAGCTCAAAATCTAAAGGGGGAAACAATATGCAAACAACTTTGTACAAACAAGCTATATTTAAGACAAACAGGAAATAATTGACAAATGCAAGGCACTAGCACTATGAGGGATCAGGAAAGGCTAAGACAACCTGGGGAAGTTCTCAACAGTCCTCTAATCCTATGAGTTGAAAAAAAAAAAGGTTGAAATTTCTCTCTGGGAGCTCCACAACTAATGAAATCATAGGTATAATTCCTATCCCTAGTCAATTTTTAAAAAAATTCTTCTCTTAGCCCTTCAACTTAAAAGGAAACTTCTAAAATTTTAAAATAAATGTTCTTAATTTAATTAATATTCAAGATGACAACCACTTATTAATGTGCCTATACTCAGAATTTCATGATATCTAAAGTCCTTTCCAGCCCTTAATTCTAAGATCCTATTGTCTCTTAAACCAATGACCCATCAATGACCATACAAAAAATTTCTAGCAGGGGAATCAAACGGTAAGCCCCAATAATTTTATTTCCAGTAGACTCTCACTCAAAAATATAACCCACAGATCAAATGAGCATTCTAGTTCAAAAGCAAAGCTTCCTTCACTGGTTGGGAGGAAAACACTAAACCAGATATCTGAGTTTAAATTTGGAACTTGAAGGGATTTAAAAATGAACTAACCAATTTTGTGTTTTATACTACAGGCAACTGCTAATTTAAACAGCTCACCCCCATCTCCAATAGAATCCACCTTTTAACAAAGGAAAGAAGAAAAACAAAACCAATGGACAGAGCAACCTCATCTGTCAGCATTTGCAATGCTTGGCATTCAGAATCTGCATTGCCAACTATCACTCATGCCAGAGCAGAACAAGCCTCATTTTATAGATGAGGAAACTGATCTCCAGGTAGGATGGATGATTTCCTTAAGATCACATAGCATGTAAAGGGTACAACAGGGGCACAACCCAAGTATCTCAAGTCTGAGTCCAGTGCTCTATAACTACAATGCCACTACAGAAAAAAAAAAAAAAAGCCTTCTTTAGAATATAGCTATTTTGGGGCGGCTAGGTGGCGCAATGAGTAGAGTGCCAGCTCTGGAGTCAGAAGGAACTGAGTTCGGATCTGGCCTCAGACACTTAATACACACACACACACACACACACACACACACACACACACACACACACACACCTAGCCGTGTGACCTTGGGCAAGTTACTTAACCCCAATTGCCCTCCAAAAAAAAAAAAAAGAATATAGCTATTTTAAGAAAATACTGTTTAAAAAACAACCAGATTTTTAACTGTTAAAAGTCACTTGGGAGCTAAGATGGCGGAGTAGAAACAGCTCATCCAAGCCAATCTGCCCCCAGATTTCCCCCAAACTATGTAAAAGGGGACTCTGAACAACTTCTGGAGCCCCAGCACCCACTGAACGACACAGAGAAGCTAACCTCCCGCTGAGGACAGCCCAGCAGCCCTGCAGGAAGGACCAGCACAGCGCTCTGGGAGCCGGCGGCGTGCAGCATGCAGGGAGCTGAGCCAAGCGGAGCCCAGGTCCCCGTGAGCTGAGGTTTTAGCCCCAGAGCGGCAGGGCCAGCAGCTGGCTGGAGAGACCCCAGAATACCAGCAGCTGTGGCGATTCCAGAATTATCAACATAGACATGCCTAGGACAAAGTAAGAGGTTAGTGTCCTATGGACTTTGGGACCAGTATTTGGGGAATGTGTTGGCTCCCTCCCCTGGGGGCTAGAAGCTGCTGAGGACAAACGCCATTTTGTAGTTTTCAGAGGCAGCTTCAGCTCCCAGCCTGAGAACTGTAGGGAGATCCAGAGATCAGTCTTGGGGGGTAATCACTCTTGCTTTAACCTCCCTGGATCTGGATTGTGACCTAGGGTGGAAGTCGTGGGTGGGTTTACAGCTTGCCAGAAACGGAAGTTGCCCCCCACACGTTCGGGACGAAAATTCCTCTATCTGGCCTTAAAGCCATAGTGTGGCAACAAGCCCAAAAGTCAAGTAATTAAGTGGCAACATGCCAAGGCAAAGGAAACAGAAAAATGCAACCCTAGACTCCTATTTTGGGGGCATAGAGCGGGAAAAGGACTGTGAGGTCAGAAGTCCTGCTCCAAAAGCCCCAGGGGAAAACATGAGCGGGTTGCAGGCCATAGAGGACCTTAAGAAGGACTTTAAAAATCAAATAAGAGAAGTGGAGGAAAAATTGGAAAGAGAAATAAGAAGGATGCAGGAAAAGTATGAAATGAGGGTCAACAGCCTGACTGAGGAAAACAACACCTTAAAAAATAGACTAACTCAAATGGCAAAGGAGGCCCAAAAGGGCAATGAGGAGAAGAATGCCTTAAAAAGTCGAATTTGCCAGATGGAAAAAGAATCTCAAAAGTTCACCGAGGAGATTCATTCCTTCAGAGTTAGACTGGAGCAAATGGAAGCTAGTGACTTTATGAGAAATCAAGATGCTGTTAAGCAGATCCAAACAAATGAAAGATTAGAAGGCAATGTGAAATATCTCATGGGAAAAACCACTGACCTGGAGAATAGATCCAGGAGAGACAATTTAAAAATTATTGGACTACCTGAAAGCCATGATCAAAGAAAGAACCTAGAAATCACCCTTCAAGAAATTCTCAAGGAAAACTGCCCTGATGTTTTAGATCCAGAGGGCAAAATAGAGGTTGAAAGAATCCACAGATCACCTCCTGAAAAAGATCCCAAAAAGAAAACTCCCAGGAATATTATAGCCAGGTTCCAGAATCCCCAGATCAAGGAGAAAATACTACAAGCAGCCAGGAAGAAACAATTTCAATATTGTGGAAACACAATCAGAATAGCCCAGGACCTGGCAGCTTCTACACTGAGGGATCGAAGGGCATGGAATATGATATTCCAGAGGGCAAAAGGACTGGGAATGAACCCAAGGGTCACCTACCCAGCTAAACTGAGTATTTTGTTTCAGGGGAAAATATGGTCATTCAGTGGAATAGAGGACTTTCAAGCTTTCTTGAGGAAAAAAACCAGAATTGAATAGAAAATTTGACATCCAGACACAAGAAGCAAGAGATGCCTGAGAAGGTAATCAGGGAAAAGAAATCAAAAGGAACTTATCAAAGTTGAACTATTTACATTCCTATATGGAAAAGCAGTAACAGTGACTGATGATATCTTTCTCACTATGAAAATAAAGGAAGAAGGGTGTGTGGTCATATGAATACATATGTGAATGTGTGTATATATGGTTACAGTTATATATGGATAGAGGGCATAGGTTGAATTTGTTGGGAAGGGAGAATACTCAAGGGGTGAAATTATGAGGTGAGAGAGGAAAGTGGCAAGAGGAGATGGGGAGAGACAGGGTAGGGTAAACTATCTCATGTAGAAGAAGCAAGGGGAAGTGGTTGCAAGGGAGGGGGAGAATAGGAAGGCAAAAAGGCAAAACCACATTCTCATTGAATTTGGTTCAGGGAGAGAATGACATACATACTAAATGGGATATCTCAACCTGCAGCAGAATAGGGGGAAGGGGGATGAGAGGAGGGATGATGGATGGGAGGGCATCCTTGGGGGGAGGGGAGGTTGGAAGTACCCACTATAGAAGAGGGACAGGATCATGTAGGGAATGGACCAGGTGGGGGGTGGGATGAGTGGGAGGGAATTATAAGCAGCCTTGTACAATATATCTACTATGATAATGTTTTGCATAGCTAGACATGTACAACATATACTGAATTACTTATCTCCCCAGAGGGAATGGGTGACAAGGGAGGAAGGAAATGGATCTGAAATTCGAGGTCTTAACATTAAATGTTTCAAATATATATAAATACTATTATTAATACTCTTTTGCTTTTAATTGGGAGATAAGATGTGCAGGCATTGGGACACAAAGATTCACCTTCCTCTAATGGAAAAGTGGAAGGGGGTATGGGAGAAGGTATGGGAGAGAGCAGATTGGAGGAAGTGATATCTTGTGGGACTGCTATTCGGGGAGGTTGGGTAGGGGAATAACAGGGGGAAAATGATTGTAACTCAAAACCTGGTGGAAATGAATGATGTAAAACAGAAGTTAATAAAGCATTTGTTTCAAAAAAAAAATCACTTGCTACAGAATTAATAAACACTAAAATATAAACAATTCAAAAATAATGACTTTTTAAATTCCAAGTGAACAACAAACATTTACTAGGGCCTCTGATGTGCAAGACAGTAGCAGTCTCCATTCCCATCCCTGTACTTGTTACTGTCCCTAGACCTCTGTTGACTTCTCTTCCTTCAAGCTGTAATGTGGCAGCCAATAAAGTTAATGAGACTTTCAGGAGCCAGAGGTAGGGCAGGGCACAGCTCCCCTAGAGCACTGCAGGCAGTGTTGATAAGGGAAGTAGAGAACACACTGAACTCATCTCTCACGTGGAGCATGGTATTGATGGTGGAGGGAGCGGAGGTTGTAGAAAGGGGATTGAGGTAGGCCTTAGAAGTCAGGGCATGGTTATCTAACAACATTCAACAAAAAAAGGAACCAGAGTAAGCATTCTGATGCAGAAAGTCAAGGATGGGAGCTTAGGAGGGAAGGGAAATATTGAGAGCTATCTAGAAATATCTTAAGTAGAAGTGGCCTTAGGAGGGGCGGCTAGATGGCGCAGTGAATAGAGCGCCGGCCCTGGAGTCAGAAGGACCTGAGTTGGGAGCCAGCCTCCGACACTTAATCCACACAAACAACAACAACAAAAAAACCTAGCCATGTAACCTTGGGCAAGTTACTTAACCCCAACTGCCCTAAAGGGGCGGCTAGGTGGCGCAGTGAGTAAGAGACCCGAGATCAGATCCGGCCACAGAAAATGAGCACCCACGCATAAATAATGACTAGCCGTGTAACCTTGAGCAAGTTACTTAACCCCAATTGCTTTAAAAAAAAAAAGTGGCCTTAGGTAATCTGTACAGGGCTAAAAGGTAGAACTAGGACCACAGGGTATAATTTATAGGAAGGAACTCTTCACACAAAATAAGGAAGAACCTTGTAAAAATTCAAGTTCTCTAAAGGTAGATTAGACTGTGTTCATGAAAAAACTAGACAATCCTTTTCAGGGGCACTATGGAAGGAATCCCTGCATCACATAGAGGATCAGATTAATGATAGCCCTTGTAATTCTGGTATTCTATGAAAAATACTTGAAAAAATAGAAAAGGCTTGCTCATGGACAAATTTGTCTGATCGAGAATTAATTTTTATTTATTTATTTTTAATTTTTTGCTTTTTGGAGAGCAATTGGGGTTAAGTGACTTGCCCAAGTCACACAGCTAGTTTTTGTGTTAAGTGTCTAAAGCTGAATTTGAACTCAGGTCCTCCTGACTCCTGGGCCAGTGCTCTATTCACTGCACCACCTAGCTGCCCATAAGAATTAATTTTTTAAAAGGAAATAAATTTCTGTGCTTAACCTAATGAATTTTGTCATAACTTCTAGACTATAAAGGAATATTACTTACCTTCCATGTTAAAATATGTTTATCTGATTCATTTTTCATCCAGAACTAATATTTTAGCAATAATGAAACTAAAGTTTGATTACAGAAAACACAGATTATAATTATATAACACAGGTTACAGACAGCTAGGCACATAAGATTGAGCATTGGAGATAGAGTTTTGAAGACCTCAGTTCAAATCCAGCCTCAGGCACTTACTAGTTGCGTGATTCTGGGCAAATCACTTATGCTCGGTCTCCCTCAGTTTCCTCAACTGTAAAATGGGACTGATAACAACAGTACCTATCTCTCAGGATTGTTGTGATGATTAAGTGAGATCACACACATATGGTGCTTGCCAACTTAAAGGGCTCTAAAAATGCTGGCTATTATGATTGTTGCTATTACCATCATCATTAGTTGGAGGGAAAAGAAAAAAGGAAAAAAATACTGAAATCATGCTGCAGACGTCAACCAACCTGTCCTAGATGATAACTCATGTTCCCCATTTCTCGCTCAGTGTTGATCTGCAGCAGAAGCTTTTCATGACTGATAAGGGTACCTACAAAAAAAAATCATTATCCTCTTTAGCTTTTCTATAGAACATTTAACAGATTCAAGCTGAAATAGCATTTCAATATATCAATCATATGTGTTAACTCTCACTACTTAAAAATTCTGACTATATACATTGTGTTGTTATATGGCTCCTCTCTTTTCTGGCGAGACTATATAAATAGGATATTTGATGAATCCGTGTCCTTTGAGATCTTTGATGGTGTTCAAGCGTATGTGTGTGGGTGTGTATACACATGTATATACACATGTATGTCACAGTAACAGGTCAGGAACCACCTTATCTTATGTCACATGATATCCAAAGGATATTGTAGAGTGGAGACAGTGTTCAGTAGCCAAGAAGTTTGATCCATGAAGTGTTGTGAATAAAGGTAACAGCCCTTCCTGGTCAAGTATGTGTTCCACTAAAAGCAAAAAAAGTGTACGTGTATGTGTGTGCAGTATGAATACATTTATATGCATGTGTGTGCATACAATACATACTAGATATACATATTCCATACATTTTATGTGTGCATATATGTTGTATATGCATATGTACATGCATATGTGTCTATATGTATATATACACCTACTACATGGTATCCTAGAGTTACAAGCATTCTGAAAATTTTGGAAAACCATGGCAGGGAGCGGTGCCTGTATATTCCCTATTTAAGCTACAGCAACCTTTGCAGCGCCAGATTTAAAGGATAAACAAATCCTTGCTTTATCCCTTGGTGAGGGAGCAATATTTTGGAATTTGTGATGGGAATTATTTATTATTCCTTCTGATGGTTTTTCCTTAGAAGATAATTCTTATGTGGGGTTCTTAAAGCTGATATTTTTCAGTCACAGAGGAAAATGTTTTAGGTCTAAAACTTGCAAAAATTAAATAATATGACTACTAAGTAATGACTGCATAGAACACACAGAAACGGATTTATTCCCTTCATACCTGACATAGCTGGAGACAGAGAGGGGACAGGATCCCAGGCCTGGTACAAGTGATGTGTGGGGATGTTGTCTCTCTTTGAAACCATCGCTTGAATTTCTTGCTCTACAATTCCTCTGATAACACTCAATTTCCTCCCAAACCTAAAAGGTTTATTGCTAATGGTTAGTTAACATATTGTTTTCCCTCAATACAACTCCTGAAAATGCTTAATATACACAGTTTCTTTGATTCCCCACCCCTTCCCAGCTGCCTTCTCCCTCACTCTCCCAGCCAAAAGTGATCTCTCTTTCTTTGAATTTTCAGAGTACTCTCTGGGATACTTCTTTCATGTTCATAATATTCTATTTCGTATTATGTCTTTGTGTACACGTCTTATTCCCCTTATTAGAATACAAGCTCACTAAGGGACAATGTTGTTTTACATTTTTGTATTTCCAGAACCTAACACGGTATCTTACACTCCATATCTATGTGTTAAATTAAAATGAAAAACACTAGAATTTTTTCCATTAGTCAGTTATAGAAAATTTTAGCAACTTCTGATACCAATTTAACTGACACAAGAATAAATGTTTTGGGGTGGCTAGGTAGCACAGTGAATAGGGCACAGGTCCTGGAGTCAGGAGGACCTGAGTTCAAATATGGCCTCAGACACTTAATGCAAAATTTGCCATGTGACCTTGGGTAAGTCACTTAACCCCAATTGGCCTACTTTCTCCCCTCCAAAAAGAAAAATCTAAAAAAAAAAAAGAGTAAATCTTTTGTGGCAGCTAGGTGGTGCTGGAATCAGGAGGACCTGAGTTCAAATCTAGCCTCAGACACTCAACACTTACTCAACACTTGCTTGGGCAAGTCACTTAATCCCAATTACCCTGCCTTCTCCCTCCAAAAACAAAACAAAACAAAAAAATAAATGTTTATCGTTGTTTAGATTTCATATTAATGTGCTGCTTCTTAAAACTATAAACTTTACTATCCTGTTACCAAAGTCACTCTATAACATTCCACTCTTAGCCTCTGTCACGTGACACAAACACCAATTATTCAAACATTTTACTTATAATCATTATCGTATTTCACCTACAATATCCTGTTTGAGGAAGTACAGAAAGCAAAGTCCCTCTTCTAACATCATATGATTTTAAGTACTATTAATTGGTAGACAAACACTAGAGATAAATGGGTTAAATGGCTGGCCTTAAGTCACAATTATTAAAAATAACACCAGGCAGAGAAAATGTTTTGGAGAACAAGAGAGCAATATACAGGATCACAACACTTTGGAAGCACCAAAAACCTGCAGATCCCCAGAGCCAGCTTTGAAAAAAAGAGTAGGAAACAGCCTGAAGATGGGGTACTGCCACCCATCCCTCAGGAGATTGAAGTGCAACTTTAACAAAAAGTTCAAAGTCAAGAAACAGGCAAACAACAAAAAAATAACTTGGCCATAAAAAGCTACTATGGCTGGGAAGACTGAGACAAAAACTCAAAAGAAAACAACAATGCAAAAATATCTACAAACAAAGACTCAAAGAAAATGCTAATTAGGAACTCAAAGTTTTAAAAACAAATGTTAAAAAACTGTTTTTACATGCAACTGGGAAATAAGATCTGTAGGCAATGGGGTACAGAAATCCATCTTACCCTACAAGAAAGTAATGGGGAAGGGAATAATAGGGGGAAATAAAGGGGGATGGAAGGGAGGGCAGACTGGGGAAAGGGGTAATCAGCTTGCATGCCAACTTGGGATGGGGGTAGGGGAAAGATGGGGAGAAAATTTGGAATTCAAAATCTTGTGGAAATGAATGCTGAAAACTAAAAATTAATAAATTCTGGGGGGGGGAAGAAAATGTTAATGACCCCAAGCCCAATGAAAATTCATAGAAGAGTTAAGGAAGGAGATGAGATTAGTAGAGAAAAAAATTGGAAAAGGAATAAGAAAATTATGAAAAGAAATTCAAAATCTTGGTAAAAGAGGCACAAAAAGAATACTGGAGAAAATAACACTTTAAAAAACAGAATTGGCCTAATGGTAAAATAGGCACAAAAATTCACTGAAGAAAACAATGCCTTAAAAAGCTCATTGAAAAAAAAAAACAATTTCATTAAAAATTGGAATTGGGCAAGTGGAAACAAAAGACTCCACGATACATCAAAAAACAATAAAACAAAGTTAAAAGAATGAAAAAAATAGAAGACAATTTAAAATATTGCATCTGAAAAACAACTGACTTAGAAAATAGACCGGAGAAAGATAAATATATGATATTCTGGAAGGCAAAGGAACTAGGATTACAACCAATAACCTACCCAGCAAAACTAAGTATAATCCTTCAGGGAGAAAAACGGATATTTAACTAAATAGAGGACTTTGTAGCATTCCTGATAAAAAAAACAGAGATGAATAGAAAATCTGACTTTCAAATACAAACCTCAAAAGAATCAGAAAAAGGTAAAATGGAAAGAGAAACCAAACGGGATTCAATAAGGTTAAACTGTTTCTATTCCTACATGGGAAGATGATACTTATAACTCCTAAGAACTTTATCATTATTAGGGCATGAAGGTGAGTTGATTATGCTGGGATGTACCCCCTGCCCCCAAAAAATGGAGTGAGAGAGATGCAATAGGAAAAGGAGGAAGTGAGAGGTAGAATGGAAAATATTTTCTCACATAAAAGAGGTACACAAGGAAGAGTTGTTATAGTCAAGGGGAAAATGGATAGCAGGCAATGCTGTAACCTCACTCACATAGGAATTGGTTCAAAGGGGGAAATATATATAAAATGAATTAGATATAGAAATCTATCTTGCATAATTGAATTAGGAGGAAAAGGGGATAAGAGATATGAAGGGAGAAGGAGGACAAAAGGGACAGTAGCTTAAGGGAAGCAGTGGTTGAAAGTAAAACAGATATTTGAGGAGCGACAGGATAAAATGAGAGTGAGAAAGATAAACAGAAGAAAATAGGATAGAGGGAAATATACATTTAGTAAATATAACTGTGAATATGTATGGTGTAAGCCCACCCATAAAATGGAAGAGGACAGTAGAATGGATTAGAAACAAGAATCCAATAATATTTTGTTTACAAGAGACACATTTGAAACATAAAGACACAGAGTTAAAATAAAGGGCTAGAGCAGAATATATTATGTTTCAGCTACAGTAAAAAAGGCAAGGATAGAAATCATGATCTCAGACAAAACAAAAGCAATAACAGACCCAATTAAAAGAGATAAGCAGAGAAAAACTACATTTTGCTAAAAGGTACAATAGACAATGAAATAATATAAAAATTATTTACAGTAAGTTTCTGATAAAGGGATATATGTATAATATTTATATATTGGATAGATAAATAATATATAAAGGGGAATATATAAACACACACGTACACATATGCATATCAAATATATACAAAACAGAATCAAATTTATAAAAATGAGAGCCATTCCCCAACTGATAAATGGTCAAAGGATATGAACAGGTTGTTTTCAGAAGGAAAAAAAATCAAAGTTAACTACAGTAATATGAAAAAATGCTCTAATCACAATTGATTAGAGAAATGCAAATTAAAACAATTCTAAGGTATCACCTTACACCTATCAGAAATGATCAATGCTGCAGGGGATGAAGGAAAATAGGTAAATAATAAATTGTTAGTTAATCTGTGAACTAGTCCAACCATTCTGGAGAACAATTTAGAACTATGTCCAAAAGGCTATTAAGTTGTGCATAAACTTTGACTCAGCAATAACAGTACTGGGTCTGCTCTCCTAGATCAAAGAAAAAGGAAAAGGACCTAAATGTACAAAAATGTCTATAGCAGTTTTTTTGTTTGTTTGTTTTTGTAGTGACAAAGAATTAGAAATTGAGAGGATGATTATCAATCAATCAAATGATGAACAAGTTGTGGCACATTGTTGTGATGAAGTACTATTACGTTATAAGAAATGAAGAGGGTGACAAGGGAGGAAGGGAATGGATCTGAAAATCGAAGTTTTAAAGTTAAATGTTTCATAAGATGTCCAGGTACTGGGGCTCAGAGATTCACCCTGCCCTAATGGCAGTTGAAGGGGGTATGGGAGAAGATATGGGAGAGAGCAGATTGGATGAGGGGATATCTAGTGGGACTGCTATTCTGGACTGGTGGGTAGGGAAAAAATGGGGGAAAAAATTGTAACTCAAAATCTGGTGGAAATGAATGATGTAAACCACAAGTTAATAAAGCATTTGTTTAAAAAAAAAAGAAATGAAGAGGGGAGTAGTTTCAGAAAAAAACATGCCAAAATCTACATGAACTGAGGCAAAGTAAAGTAAGAAAAATTGAGGAATCATCGTGTACAGTAACAATAATACTGGAATGATGAGCAACTGTGAAAGACTTGGCTACTCTGATCAATATAGTGATCCAAGCCAATTCCAGAGGAATCATGATGAAAAAATGCTATCTACCTCCAGAGAGAGAAAGAGAGAACTGATGAACTCTAAGTGCAATCTAAAGTATAATTTTCTCACTTTGTTTTTTTGCTTTTCTTTTATGTGATATGGCTAATGAAGAAATGTTTTTGCATGATTTCACATGTATCATTTTGCTTGCCTTCTCAGTGAGTGGGTGATAGAATGGGAGGCAGGAAAAGAATTTGGAACTCAAAATTTAAATAATAAATTTTGGAAACTTTTTTTTTTTTAGAAATCATAAAAAGCAAAAATGGAGCTATCCATACAAAAATATTTGTAGCTACATTATTTGTAACAGCAAATAACTGGGAGGAAAACTATTCCCCAACAACTGTGGAACAGCAAATGTAATAGAATACCATTAAAAAAAAAGATAAATATAAAGAAAATAAGGAAACACAGAAGACCTATATTAGCTGATGCAAAGAGAAATCATCAAAATCGGTATTCATGAAGCAAAATAGTATAATACTGACCACCATTTTTAAGTGAGAAAAGAAAAAGAAGGAAGGATGGTGGCAGAACTAGGAAGGGGAAACAGAGAAAGGGTTTCCTTTTTGCTTGTTTATTAATTTATCTGGTTCTGCTTGTTTGTGTACATATCTTGTCTCCTTTATAAATGAAAGTTCCCTTAGGATGGGGACAATGCTGTTTTTCAATCTTTTCACCATGTTTGTTGCTGCAGATACAAAGTATATGCTAAAAGTTTGGGGTAATGTTTTGTCCCATGTTTAGTCCACTTATTCATTTTTATTGCCAATTATTCATAATTAAAAAAAGAAAAAAAGACACCCAGATATTTAATATCATTAAATATAAACTGTAAAAATTCACATTTATAAGGTTTTTTAAGGTTTAGAAATGCCTTTCCCACAATAACCCTGCAAAGTACACATTATCCCCATTTTAAAGATAGCGAAGCTGAGGTTCAGAGAAGTTATGAGACCTGTTCATGATCACAGGACCATAAGTATAGGAGGCTGTGAGGTAAGAGAGCACTGAGGGCCAGAATGCTATCTTCCACTCTGCCCAGATAAACCCTGTAAGTGATTCTGCAGTGAGAGGAGAAGGCTGGTCCGGAGGAGGATCCTTATGATCCCACTTCTGTTCCAGTTCCCACTTCTAGGACCTGATGACTGCAACATCTCTACCTCCCACCTGCTCCACGAGCTTTAAGTACCTGGTATCCAGAGCTTTAAGAGCTTTGTTCCGGGGCTGCTGCTCCAAGCAACTCACTGCTGGATTGCCTGCGACAGGAAGGGTCATTGCACTTAGTACCAACGACGTGATGGCTTGTACTGCAAGAACATTGATCTGGGTCCTCTCAGTATCTTCCTGTAAAAGGAAAGAGTCTGTCTTATGAATAAACCCAAAGGAGCGACTAAGACCAGTCCATGATGCTTGCCTTACAAACAAGAAGATCAAGGGACCCTGGGATCTGACTACAATGATAAGACTTGGAACACAGGTCATCCAACATTTTGGTCTCAGGACTCCTTCACTTGTTTGGGGACTTCCAAAAGAACTTTTGTTTATATGGGTGACGTCTTATTGATAGTTACCATATTAGAAATTAAAAAGGCTTAGTATTATTAAAAAGAGTTTTTACTTTGTGAACCCTTTAAAAGGGTCTCAGAGCCCCCTAGTGGTCCTTGAACTACACTTAGAAGAAAAGTACAATCTCTTGTATATTGTGAAAGCATAAAACTTCCCAAGATGGCCATTATTTCTATTTTGTCCATGCAAGTTGACCATGATATCTCAGTTAAACATCCACTCATATACAACTATCTACAACCCTACTCAGTAACTATCTAAATTCTTTACAGCAAGGACTGTTCAATTATGACAAATTTAAAACAGTCTTCTTCCCCTCAATTGTACCAATGCTTTTGTTGAATTTCTCTATGCCCAATTATTACCCTAATTTGCCAAAATAAGATATGTAACGATAGGGTTATGTATATTGATATTCTGCAATATCATATTTTTTCACCTTTAATTATAACTAAGTCTCCCCATTTTAAACCTTTTTTCTTTGCTCGACTACAGTTTCTAAGATTCAGAATACTATGATATCTGGTAATGCTATGCCTCTGCTCAAAACTTTTCAGTAATTCCTGACTACTAAAAAATCTACTTAGCCTGATATTTAGGGCCCTTCACAATAAGGCAACATCCATCCTTTTGGGGCATTTTTCATACTATTCTCTTGCACATAATCAATACTCCAACTCACTGACTTTCCTATGTGTAACTAGTATTACCACTTTTTGGCCTTTGTTGAAGCTGTTCCCCATGCCTCCTCATGCCTCCACTATAACTTAATTGAAATCCTATCCAATCTTTAAAATTTACCCTTAAAGATCTCACTCAAAGTTGTCATTTTATCCATAGATCATTTCCTTAATCCCCAGGTCAAAGAGGATCTTTCATTCCTCATACCCTAAAAGCACTATATAGGGGGAGGCTAGGTGGCGCAGTGAGTAGAGCGCTGGCCCTGGAGTCAGAAGGACCTGAGTTTGGATCCGGCCTCAGACACTTAACGCACACACAAACAAAAACCTAGCCGTGTGACCTTGGGCAAGTTACTTAACCCCAATTGCCCTCCAAAAAAAAAAAAGCACTATATATACTTTTCTCATGTACTTAATGCATTCTTATTGGTAGTACATGTAATAGTCTTTGTATGTGTCACATCCCCCTACTAGATCATATGCTCCATGAGACAGAAACTCTCTCATATAAATGTCTATAAGCCTTCCAAAAACACCAAATACAATGCACTGCATATAACAGGGGTTTAAAAGTGTTGAATTTCATTAACATAGTTAGGAAGTTTAACATGCCCTCAAAAATGACTCATAAAAAGTAAACCATAGAAGTATTTTCACAAACTTTTTCTAATAGATTGTCATCATCATAATAGCCTCTACACAATTCTCACCAATACACAAAACTAAGAGAAATTTGAACTTTCAGAATAATATCAACATTTTTATAATTTCCATAATATTTTAAAAATCTTTAATTTCAGTGGTACTACATGAAGAATGAACAGAATTGCCAAATTTCCACCAATCAACACATTTAGAATATAAATGAAGAAATTATCTGGTCATCTTAGAAAATGGGTAAGATCATCAGAGATACAGCTTTATGCCTCCTGCTGCTGACAATTAAAGCATTTACAGATTTTGAAGATCTATCAAACTTTAACTTAAAAGCAAACTCTTAAATCAAGAGTCATATCCATGCAATGGCCTTACTTCCTGCTGACTTTCTTCTTGATCCATCACAATAGGCTGAGTTACAAGGACACCAAGCAGGGTCGCCCAGGTTTCTTCAAACTGAGTACGACTTGTCCATCCTAGGAATATTAAAAACAAAAAAAAATTTTTTTTGCTTTTTGGAAGGCAATTGGGGTTAAGTGACTTGCCCAAAGTCAGACAGCTAGTATGTCAAGTGTCTGAGGCCAAATTTGAATTCAGGTCTTCCTGACTCCAGGGCCAGTGTTCTATTCACTGCGCCCACCTAGCCGCCACCCCCCCTCCTTTTTTTTTCAGCCAAAGTAAAGCAAAGTTTATTAAAGATCCGCCATAATGGGTAGACTCTTAAGGAGCCTTGGTATCTGTGACACTTGTATTGGACAAACGGCCAGAATCATCTGACACAGAGTGAGACTGTGCTAGATCATTCTTGGCCGAAAGACAAAATTTTATCCAACTAGTAAACTCAAACTAAACTAGCTGATCCTTATTGAAAGAATGTTCAGGTTTCACAGTCAAAAAAGAGTATCACAAGAAACAATAGCACTATTTAATTGAAAGAATATTGGACTTGGGCTCAGGAGTCTAATTCTAAGCTGAATCATATCAGTTATTAGTCATGTGACCTCAGAAAAATAATTTAATCTCTCTGGGCTTGAGTTTCCTCAAAGAACTTTGAGGTCTCTTTGAACTCTGAATCATATGATTCTTATCAGAAGAATTTTGAGTCCTGTAACTCAAAAGCTGAACATGAAGAACTTAAAGAATGTTGACAAAGACAATTCAAGAAAATGAAAGCTATATGAAAAGGTTAAAGGAACAAAGGCTTATACCAACCATTCAATCAACAAGTATTTCTTTTTTATCTTGGGGAGATTTTTTCCTACTTAATAGTATTTTATGTTTTCCAATTACACGTAAAGATAATTTTCAACATTCATTTTATAAGATTTTGAGTTCCAGACTTTTCTCCCTCCTGCCCTTCCTTCCCTTTCCCTCACCAGATAGCAAGCAATCTGATATAGTCAACAAGTATTTATCAAGCATCTATTACGTACTAAGTATTATGCTAGATGTTGGGGATGAAAATAAAAAGAAGAGGATTACCTCCACCTGTAAGAAACCATTTAATAGCAAAATAATGAATTCTGTTTTACATGTGCTAAGTTTAAGATGCCTATGGGACATCTAGTTGGAAATGTCCAATTGGCAATTGATGATTTGGTACTGGAGCTCAGGAGAGAGACTAGGGCTGAATAATAAATAGCCTGACAGACCTCATTATAGAGAAAAGAGTTGAACTGATGAGAGTTAATATGATCATCACTGTCAGTGCTATACAAGATTATTTATAATTCTTTTATGCTAGGGTAAAAACAAAGAAAGACACAGAAAATAAATGTAATTATATGAATTAACTAGGTTCAATAAGGAGAAGGAAAAGGAAGGAGAAAAGGTATATTTAACAGGAATCTAAGTTCCTAGTGGACAAGGACTGTTCATTTACTTTTTCATTGTTAAGTTTTTGTAATCCACAGGTTGCACAAAGTGGATATTTTATGAATGTTTACTAAACTGAATTCTAGAGACATAAAATAAGAACAATTTAAAAGAGAGAAACATGGGGCGCTGTGGGGGGACAATTAATAATTCAGTTTGGAAAGAGCATTGAGGACATAGAGAGAACAAGATGAGGTAAGGATTCAAAAGCAGGATTAGACCACACTGAAGAAGGCACTAAACTGCAGAAAAATGTTATTTTACTGATAATAAAATAGTATTATGGATTTTTGAGCAGAGAAAAAGCACGATCAGATCTATATACATAAGGGAGATTGGCCTGACAACTCTGTGAACGGTGAAGGATGAATTTTGGGTGGAGAATGAGAGAAAACAGAGGTATTGCTATTATTATAGCTCAGGTGGGTAGGAATGAGGGCCTAGATGACACTATGGAAGTAGGAATAAAAGGGAGAAGAGATCAAGTTCTCTCTTCTTCTGTCTCTACATTCATCAGTTTCCATGAATTTAACTGTCATCTCTAAGCAGACTACACTCAAATCTATACAGTCAGTTCTCATGTCTTTTCAATTCCAGGGCTGGATCACCAACACTAGTAATACTTCTACCAGGATATTTCATAAGCATCTCAAAACTCAGTATGTCCAGAGCAGAACTTTCCTCTAAACCAATCCTTCTTCTCATCTCCCCTCTTTCTGTTGAACAAATCATACTTTTTCTAGTCATTCAGGCTGTAGTCATCTTGGCAGAACTGCAGCCATCCTTAACTCTGACCTCCCTCTCACTGCCACATCTAACCAGCTAACCATCCCATCTCCTCTAAATCTTCTGTATCCTTCCTCCCTTCTTTACTCATACTGCACCCGGCTAAAGCCAGGTCTCCATCCCCTCTCATAGGGACTATTACAACAGCCTCCTAAGTTGAGAGTCCTTGCCTCAAATCTCTCTACTCTGTATTATAACAGGAACACAGTAAGTCCTGGGACAGAGTCATGAAAACAACCTGAACTAGGGGACACTATATGGATGATGAAGCAACAGAGAAAGGGGAATAGATTGAAATGTGGCAAACACCCAGGAGACAACAGGGTCATAAAAAAAGAGAGGAGAGAGTATACAAGAAGGGGCAGTCCACGGTGTCAAAAGCAGAAGCAGTGAGAATGTGGACAATCTTTCTAGGAGTTTGGCTAAAAAAGAGAGGAGTGATACAGAATGATGGCATAAGGGGATTATATGGCCTTGTGAACATATTTTAAAATAGATTTTTATTAGAAAGAAACAATCTTTACAATGAAGTAAAAGGCTAGGGAATATGTCATAAGTGTGTAAGGCATTAAAGGCATAAATAGATGTTTTTTTAAAAAGGGGTTTGGAACAATATCTATGGAGGATGAGAGAGGGTAGTAATAGAAGAAAAGTCAGAAGGCCAAAAGAAGCCTCCCTAGAGCCCCAGGATCTCATATAGTACTCTGCACCTTTCTTATGCATTTATCATGTATTATTTTTCATTATAATTATTTGTGAATAGGTTATATCCCTCTATTAGTTTGTCATCTATAAAAAAGAACTGTGTACTATTGAGTTTTCTCTTTCCAAGCATGTTATATAGTATCTTGAACATATAGCAGAACCTTAATACTTGCTAAACTGAATTCTTACCCATAAGAATACTGTAATGTAAAAGACTATATTACAGTATCAGAATCAATGTGTAATGAAATATCTCTGCTCATATGCTTGAAAACCAAAACTATCCCATCATCTTAATAAAAATGTTTTAGCAGATACATACCCAAGGTATTAATACGATAAATGAATTCTTTAAAAATCTCCTTTTCTTGAAGAAATTCTACAGGGATTTCAGGAAGGGTTGTGCCAAAATCCCCTCCGGGTTTAGGTGACCATCCTAGTTTCCATACCTGTTGGGATATATTAAAGAAAAAGAATTATCTCAATGAAGTTGTGGTGCCTTTTCATGGAGAGAATGGAAGAACTCAAGAAGATCTGAGACTTCAGTAACGATAACCAAGTCTTGATAAAACCTATTTGTGTGCTTGATGGATAAATTATAACAAGTTGGGTTAGCACTATCCAACCTACTAGACTCAGCTGTAGTTTTGAGACCCTATTGACATACATGCTCTAAACTAATAAAGCATTTATGTCATCATAATATGAAATTTAGCAATATTAATCATTCAAATAACTTTGACACATGTTTATTAGGCACTTAACATGTAGATATGTAACTGGGTTAGTAAAAGAAAATAAAAAAATTAAATGAGACACATTCCTTGCCCTGGAGAGGATTATATTCCAGTAGGGTAAAATATAAAATAAATATATGAATAATTATAACAGAAGTAAAGAGTACATAGGTGAGATCCAAACATAATTAATGATATAAGAGGTTTTAAGATGGGGTTTATAGCTGAGAAAATCAGAGAAGACATAAAGAAGGGGGTGGCACTTGAATTGGGCTTTGAAATTAATTTATAGCTACATATTGATTTATAGCTCCCAAGTACTGTCCACACCACAGCCCAATGAGGGGGAGAGGTCTTGGGAGACAGGGAAAGGAACAAGCATTTATAAAGTACCTAATGCAATGTTTTACAAATGTCATCTCGTTTAATCTTCACAACAAAGTCAGGGGATACAGTGCCACTGTTATTCCCATTTTATAGTTGAGGAAACTGCCACAAAGCTTCAAAATAAACGATATTGTAGTCCCATGGAAACAGAAAACAAAACACGCTCACCAAGGGAGGCACTCTAGTGTAGCTGTTGACTAGTGGCAGTCTAGCAAGGCTGATGATGATGTTTTTCAGTACAGGAGTAAGGAAAGCTGGAATGCCACCATTCCTCTTGTGACCCAAAGCCAACACAGTCTGCAATGCTGCCACCATTTCTGCGATCATTTCACAAGCAGTGGTAATATACTTGGGAACTTAAGGAAAGAAACAAGTACAGCTGATATAAAACAGTTTTATCCAAAGATAAATTCATATATAGGGGTACAGAAAGATGTCATACATGCTCTATTAAGTATGACAGTTTGGAATACCCATTAGTCTTATCAGACTTGAGAATTTCAAGTCCCTCACTAGGAAACAAGCTAAAAAGTAGTGAAATTACAATAAAATAACATTTGATAAGAAATATTTAGAGCAACAAGTGTCTTTATTTGCAAAGAATTGAAAATGAAGTAGATGCCCATAAATTAAGGAGTGTACATGGCTGTAATAGAATAATATTATGTTGTGAGAAACAAATAATATGATAGATATTTACGGAAAGATCTAGATGAACTGATGAAAAGTGAAGTGAGCAAAATGAGGAAAACAATGTATACAACGGCAACAATGATACTGGAAAGAGCAACAACTGGAATGGAATGCTATAAATTTACATTGACCAAGCTTGGCCTCAAAAGAAGAAATTAAAGAATGCACCTTCCTCAGTTGTTTGTAGAGGTGGGGGATTGTGGATGAGGAACAGTATATATATACGGGGAAATGGATAGCTTTCAATTCTCAGCTGATAAATAATCAAAATATATGAGCAGGTAATTTTGAAAAGAAAAAATTGAAGCTATCAATAGACATGTAAAAATGCTCTAAATCACTAATAATTCAAGGAATGCAAGTTAAAACAACTCTGAGGTTTCACTCACCTCAATTAAAATGGCAAAGCTGACAAAAAAAGAAAAATGACAAATTTTGGAGGGGCTACAAGAAAACAAATACTTTAATGCCCTGTTGTACACTGTGGCAAATGAATCCAAATGTGTTCTGTCACATCAAATGTGAACTTGTGCAGCAGTTCTGGAAAACAATCTGGAACTATGCCCAAAAAGCTATTAAAGTGTGCATATTCTTTGACCCAGCAACAGAAAAAGGAAAAAGATCCATAAACAAAAATAGTTATAGCAGTAACTTGCACAGAGTATGGAGGCAGTCAATCAACAAACATTTATTATGCATTTACTATGTACAAGGCACCATGCTCTCAGCACTGGGGATAAGTACAAAGGAAGGCAAAAGTAAGATTTCTGTCTCAAGAGGCTCAAATTCTAACAGGAAAGGAAACACACAAGTAACAAGGTACATACAAGATTTATACAATGCATGTGGAAAATACTCTCAGAGGGAAGGGAGGATAGGGGGCTAAGGGTGGCAGGGGTTGAGGGCTGTGGGCCTGGGAAAGGTCTCTTGAAGAAGGTGAGGTTTGAGTTGAATTTGAAATAAAGCCAGGAGTTAGAGGTGAGCAGAGAGATCTGGCTGAGTGGGGGGGTGGTGTGACATGATCCCTGGCACCTGTGAAATATACTGTGAAGGGATTGGAGTGGGGACTGCAATAGACCAGTGTGAAGTGAAAGGGCTTCTACCAGAGGGTGGCAGCTATGTGAGCAGAGAGAATTCAACAAATACAAGAACTGGGTGGAGGTAGACAGGCCAAGACTTGACAACAGACTGAGCATAGGGGGTGAGTTCAAAGGAGAAGTCAAAGCTGATGCCAAGGTTATGAGTCTGTGTGACTGGCAGAATGGCAGTATCCTCAATTTTAATAGGAAAGTTGAGAACAGGAAGAGTTTAAAAGGAAGGATAATGAGGTTCCGTTGTAGACATGCTGAATTTGAGATGCATGCATGACATCTAGTTTAAGATGTCCATAAAGCATAGGTATGCAATGCTTGTCTTGCTGACATGGTAAATTAACTGATAGCTAAGCTCAGAATGCAAAGTGTTCTCTTTAAACCAAAGGAAACCAAAAACTGATTTGTGTTGTCCAAATTAGCAAGGATAATAAAGTGTAGTTCCTTTAAAAATGAGAGGGTATCAGGGTAAAAACAAAGCAGATTAAGTATAAAGAGGTACAAGAAAACCTTGATAGGAGGAAACTAGACAACTGTGACACAGAACCCACTGAGCCCTCAGCATGAAGGCTGTGAGGCTCTTTCCACAGATGGGGAGGGGAAGAGGGTAAAGCAGCTTCTAACACTCCATGGGAGATCTCCAGGAACAGGAACAAAGGAAACTATCATTACAGAATAATAGTGAAGACTACAGAAAGAGGAAATAAATGAGTAGTTTTGGAAGCAAATCCCAAGAGTGACTAGAAGGCATGACACAGTAGCTGTGGGAAATTTCAATTATGCAGGCTTCTGATGGATGCACAGGGAACCTATCACCCAACAAACTATTTTTCATTTTTTTTTCTTTTTGGAGGGCAATTGGGGTTAAGCGACTTGCTCAAGGTCACACAGTTAGTTTTTGTGTTAAGTGTCTGAGGCCACATTTGAACTCTGGTCCTCCTGATTCCAGGGCCGGTGCTCTAATCACCCAGCTGCCCCATAAACTATTTTTTTTTTAAACCATAGAGAAATACAGAAAAGAATGGCCATAACCACTGCCAGGGGGAGACTAAAACAAAAGAAGAACAGCAGGCAGAGCTGCCTGAATCCTACTTGCCTCTTTCATTGTTGGGGAGAATAAGCTTTAGATGAGAATGAACCAAAATGATGAATGAGGAGCTACCATGCAAGAGAAGCAGGCAGTAAGACAACCCCTCCCTGTACCGGATGAGCTCGATTGATCAGGCCAGGGGATAAGTTATATACTCAAAACCTGAAAGACCTGGAATATATCATTGTTGAGTTTGTCCATAATCTTGGAAAGACCCTGGGGCAAGGGAAACTATCAGATGATGGTAAAAGGGTAAATGTTATCCAGATTTTCAGAAAGGTAAGAGAATGGTGTATAAGGCATCCTGCATCTATCAAGAGAATGGATATGTTTCATTAATAGTTCTTTTGAACCAAAACTGATTATAATAAATACTATAATTATTGTTATATTTTTATATAATATATTCTAATATAATAATATATATAATCATCATAATAATAAAATACTATAATTACTCAGAGTTCAGCTTCCATTTTGTGTTCTTTTTCCTTACATTATTACAATCTATAAGTATACTGTTCTCCATATACTACATTGCTAAAAGGATGGTTAGTGAATATCTAGGGAAATAAATGGGGATCACAAAGAGCAAGCTTGGTTTCATCAAAGACAGGTACTATAAGAATAACTTCATTACAATTTTTTAAAAAGTTATTATTTCATAAGTAAATCACCAGGGGAAGTCTACAGATATAGTTTTCCTATTCAATAAAGCAGATGACAAAATGGTTTATGCTATCTTTCAGAAAAGTTGGAAAAAAATAGGTTGGTTATTAGTACAGTTAAGTGAGCTCAAAATAAGCTAAATGGCCAGACCCAAAAAGGAATGTTAGTGGTTCAGTGTCGATTTGGAGAGAAAGTTCTAGTGATATATCCCAGGGAACTGTGCATGACCCTGTCCACTTAACATTTTTATCAATGACCTAGATAAATATTCAGATAAAGATAGCCATACTTATCCAACTGGTCAGGTGATAAAAAATCCAGAGGGATAAATGGAAAGGCTAATACTTGGGTTGAGAAAACCAGCTTCTCAAGTATAAGATGGAGAGAGCTAGCCAGAAACCAGCTCATTTAGAAAAGATATGGGCATTTTATCTGATTGCATATTCAATATGAATCATAAGTATGACACTGGAGCTTTAAGAAAGAATATACAAAAGAGATAAAAATGCTGCTATGTATTGACCTGCTCAGACTACATCTGGAGGACTGTGCTCAGCACTGAGCATTACAGTTAAGGAAGGAGGCTGTTAAGGAAAAAAACATGCAGAGGAAGGCAAGCAGAATGATGCAGGGGTTTGAGATTATGACATCTGAACATCAGCTGAAAAAATTAGGGAAGCTTCACTTGTAAAAAAAACACAACATTTGGGATGTTTTGGTTCTTCTGAAGGGCTGACGTGGAAAATGAATAAGATTTGTTCTACTTGGGCCCAGAAAGCAGAATTAGGAGCAGAGGATAGAAATGAGAGAAATAAACAGAGGCTTGTGAGAGTTGAAAACTTCCTGACAATCTGAGTTATCCAAAAGCAGAAAAGATGCCTTCAGGAGGTAGCAGGTTTCCTTGCTTAATGTCTGCAAGCAGTGGCTGGAGGATCAATTTTAGGTATGTTATAGAAAGGATCCTTTTTCAAAAATACATTAGACTAGAATAGAAGGTCCTTCTGGTCCATTAGAACTGCTATTCTGGGACTCTGGAATAAGCTGAGTAGTTGTGCTTACTCCCCACTGAATAGTAGAGAGGCAGCAGTTATCTGTTACCCTGAAATTAATAATAAGGTACCTGCTGTGGCCCTGGGGCAGGTATCTGAGACACAGATATCATTCTCCAAAGACATGTCTACTCCTAATCCTATTAGAAAGAAAAGCAGTGCAAACGCAAAAGGCAAGAAACTGCAGGTTTTAGTCAGCAAAGAAATGGTACTTTCACCTTTGTGGACAATCAAAAGTGAGGCTTCAGAAAGGAAAGACAAATATGTGGTTAAGACTACATTGTCTGGGAACAGCTAGGTGGTGTAGCGAGTAGAACACTAGCCCTGGAGTCAGGAGGACCTGAGTTCAAATCCGACTCAAATCTGGCCTCAGAAACTTAACACTTACTAGCTGTATGATCTTGGGCAAGTCACTTAACCCCAATTATCCTGCCCTCCAAAAAGAAAAAAAAAAGACTACATTGTCTGACTTAGTAACACTGATCAATACAATGATCCACCACAACTCTAAAGGACTCATGATGCTAAAATGCCATCTACCTCTAGATAGAGAACTGATAGACTAGGGGACAGATTGCAGTATTTTTTCCCTTTCTTGATTTTTCTTGCCTCCACCCCTACCCCATGGGAACATGGTTAATGTAGAAATATATTTTGCATTACTTCTTACATATAATGGGTATTATATTTTTTGCCCTCTCAATGGATGAAGAGGGGATTAAGGGAGGGAGAGAGGTAATGGGTTTCCATCCTTACTAAAGATCTTTGAGTAAAGATTGCTTTGAATTAGAAAGAATTTTTATTCTAAAGTAGGCTAGGTGAGATGATTTCTGATGCCTAGTTTAACTATGAGATTCTATGATACCTCCCTCCAGATAAGCTTCACACCAACAGTAATCCAAAATAGGAACTATTTTCTTACATGGAAAAAAATTTTAGAACAAGGCAAGAAAAATTGTGCCATAAAACTCACCCTGCATATCTGAATCAACTTCATCTTCACTGATTCCCCTTGGAGTATTCTTCCTTCTTTCTGGACTAAGAAGTTGGTCCCCAGGTTGAACTGCAACTAAAATTATTTAAAGACCCAAAAAGAAGTTTTTCGACATGGTTTAACAATTATATGTAAAATATTATATTTCATTAGCCTTAAGAATTCAAAGCAATAGTTCTATGTTCTGTCAATATGATAGCATTGATGACCTGCTATCCTTGGTCTTGGATAAGAGAATCACTTGGCTAAGCAACAAATCAATTATTTAGCAAGCAGTTATTAAGTATCAATCATACACCAACACTATGCTTTGAGCTGACCAGATAAAGATTAATTCTTGAAATTCTTCATATTCACAAGGAAGCAGAATTTAAAATTCTGGCTGTCAAGTAATCACATTCTGACCCTCTGTAACTGTCATATCTGAAGGGCTTTTTTTATCAGTGACTATTTAACAGTTCATTAGAGCCAACACACAATTTCTCAAATCTGGAATTCTTGTCTTTGGTTAATAATCTCTGAATCTTTATTTATAAGTTATTTATTACAAATACTCAAATTAAAACCATTTATACAATCAACCTTCAAAATAACACTAAAGTTCAACTTTTTAGAAAGTAAATTTTGAAACATCCTCTAAGTTCCACCAAATAATATGCAATTTAAAAAATTCTGAGCAATGAGCCTTAGCAGGCCTTTTTGCCCTTTCTATTTTTGAAAATGAAAAGTCATTTTCATTTCACAATATGTAAGTATTAAAATGTGGTATAGAAACACTTGTTACAAATGAAGCCAGGGGAAAAGTAATCTTGTTAAAAGTGATCTTATTAATCTAATGTCCATTTAAGAATAGGAACATCAAACCAAAACCAGTAAAAGGATCAAAAGGTTAACATAAGGTTTAAAAGTAATTCTGGGAAATGTACAAACTGGTCTAAATGCTAAAATACTGAACAGTACCAGGTCTCTTATGAAAGAATAAGGAAAAAAAATCCAATGACATATGTTTTACTCACTTGCTTCTAGAATAAATCGAACACAGTGAATCAGGGAGCACACATGGGTGACATACTCTATTGATGACAAGATATTCCAAAGACCAGGCAGATGCAAAGTGAGACAGCAGCAATCCAGGACAGCCTGTAGATCCATACTTAATGGCATCTGCTCATGTATTAAGTGCCATGACAGGGCCTAAAATAGGAAAATAGAAATTTGAAATGCAATTAAACTTTATTCTTTGTAAAGCTTAAAACATGCTATATGTGGATTGCTAATGTGAACTACTGATTCAATAATCATTTGTAATGAAAGCACTGTGTGTACAAGGTACACTGTGCAAGGCAAGAGGAGGGAGATAAAATCAAGACAGGAAGACTTTCCCTACCCTTATGCCACATACAGTTCAACAAAGGGTTAAGTCACAAAGATAAGATTATAAGACATAAGTATAAAACCACAAACCACAACATAAAATAATAGAAAGGTACAAATAAGGTACTATGGGAAATACATGGGGGAAGAAAGGTCGTTGCCAACTAGAGAAAATCAAGGATAATTTAAAAGTTCCACCTTTGCCTTATATTTAAACCCAAATTGTATTCTGAGAATAGAAGGCTCTAAAGTAAGCCCCTTGATCAGGGCAGAGGAATCCCAAAAATCAAATATTTATCGTTTGGGCCCAAATGCCTCATTTGTCCCCTTCATCTACCAGCAAAATGCAGAAGTCACTTTCCCTAAAGTACCCAGACAATACTCTCCTTCACATTATAATCATTTCTATGATGTAAATTGTTAGAAAGCAAAATACTTGATAGAAATTCCACTCCTCCTAAGAGTTTTTTTTCATTCAGAAAATTCTGCAGGGTCTCTAAGGCTCACTGTCATTTGTGGGCCTGCCTCTTGTTTTCACTGTCAGAACACACAATCTGCCTAAAATGAGTCATCATCTCTCTAAATGCTTCATAACAGACAATACACAAGCACTTAGTAAGAACACAAACTTCTACTCACTGTATAAAAACCATTATGATTTCCAACATGGTCAATTTCTACTTGCCTAAAAATGCCCATGTCTTTTTCAAACTAACACACAACATGATGACTACCTACACTGTATTTAAAAGGACTTTTTTGAAATGAAGGGCATATCCCTGTTTCTACTAAACTACCTCAGACTTTTCTACCAAAAAAAAGTATGACTGCTAAAAATAATAGCTAATCAAACATCAACAATATGCTGAAAACTCAATGAAACAATAAATCCTAACTCTCTATTCCTTTTAAGCTGATACAGGTTACTTACCTTTAATCACCCATCCCCGTTCCTATTTTTTCACCCAATGACACCTTTAAATAGGAAATGCTGATAGGTTACTAAGTCTCTCACCACTCCTATGCTCTTACCTCAAGTGTCACGACAACAAATTTCAGAACATCCCTTTCTTTTTCAGGGGGAAGTTGAAGATGACTTGGTAACTTAGGAAATAGTACTAAGTACTGAGCAAGGGCACAGGCCAGGGTAGTAATTGACTGGTAAATCACAGCATTTCCTGGAAAAGAATTTAATTGGTAGAAAAAGTGATGTTTAAAGAAATGCAATTAGAGGGTTAACAAGTTTAAAAAAAGTCTGCCAAAGATATAAAATTTTAGGTAAAATACTTATGAGTGCTGATCAAGTTAGATCAGTTAATAGTTAAAATGTATTAGTCAAAGAGCATTCACCAAGCATTTGTGTCTCTTCTGTAATTTACTTTAGAGAAAGATTTTATGTAATCCAATTATATCCTCACATGAGGATACTCATGTGAAAGACTGTGTCCTTGTCTTACATTCATTTCACAGACAAGCAAACTTGAGCTCAGGAACAATAAACAATTGGTCTGAGGATTCCACAAATAAGCAACCCTGGAGCAGGGCATTTGGACTCCACACTGAATGACTGCTGACCACATAGTACAGGACACTGGCGGGGCACTATCAAGTAAGAGCTGAACAAGTGAGGCTTTTTTTTTTTAATTACCAAAGAGATCGCTTAGTTGGTTCCAGTAGGCTGAAGTCTCAAGGGGTAAAAGGGGCTGGAAAACATGATGGTTGGGTGGAAGCTGCTGCACCAGACTGCTCACACGGTCCAGGGTCACTGAGCGGGCTGTCTCAAAGAGGCTGCTACTCTGACCACTGGAGATTTCACGGACACCGAGACTTAAGCAAGGAGCTAAGAGGGATAAGTTGAATTCCTGAAATCACAAATGTCCAAGGTAAAGGATGAGAGGCTACATATTTCCCTCAGGGAAAAAAGCAAATAGAAAGAATGACAGAAAACAACCTTGCAGCATATCTCAGCAGTAAATTATCAGAATGTTAATTGTAGAAGATTATCTCTGCCATGAATAAAAATGAGTAATAAATTGCTGTTTCACTTGACCCTACATTTCACACACTAGATACCCGATGGTCGCTGGCTTCTTCATGAATTTCATTACAATGGATCACTTACATAGATCATATACAGAGATGAGTACAAGATGAACAGGACCTTGGAGGTCATCTGGGCCAACCACATCATTTTATACTTGAAGAAAGCGAACCCAGATGGCCAAGTGACTTGACTACAGTTGCTCCACTAGTGTTAGAGAAGGGATCTGAACTTAGGTTCTTGGATGTTAGAACCAGTGCTCTTCTCCAGAGACTGCAGTCTCAAAAGCTGTTTCTTATGTTTGCTTTGCATACCCAGCTAAGACAAGTCAACAACTTCCAAGTTTGAAAAATTCTCATTAATTTAAGCTTTTTTATTTATTTACTGTGTAAGTAGGAACCAAAATGTGGAATAGACATTACAATACAACCAAGTCAAGCAATTCAAGGCAACTTTTGTTCTTAAGTTTAATAGTTTGTATCTATAGTACTCTACATAGTTACTTTAAATGCTGATATCTACCTTTTTTAACAGCTTGTATTAATTATCTGCCTTTGTCAACATCCCAGATTTTTCTGTTCTTAATCTATATAACCTGGGGTAGTCCTTTAAAGTATCAATACTCCAGCAATTTCAAGCCTAAAGCTTCGTTTAATGAGCACAATTTGCTTAGGTGATCCCTAAAAGATAACTAAGGAAGAACAATCTATTAACTACAGGAAGTGTCTGCAGAGGAGAGAGGAACAAGAGTCAAACTGAGAAACCAGACACTTCCCAGGTCCTCATGGGTTGTATCATAATCCAACCTCAATGGTTGCCAAAGATGCTGTAGAAGGGATTCATGAATGGGGGATGGTACTGAATACTATCTCTAAGGTTACTTTCAACTGAGAAAATCTATTATTATCTTTAAAAATGAATTCTCAAGACACTAGGTATAATTTTCCTTTGAAAATTTAACCAAAAACAAATAATTTTACTTAATGAACATTTAATTAATTTATTTTTCATATATTTGGGAATTCTGCAAACAGGACACAAAATGTGGTACATTCAAATATAAGTGACACATTTTTTGTTTGTTTGTTTTTTGCTTTTTGGAGGGGGGAAGGCAGGGCAATTGGGGTTAAGTGAGTTGCCCAAGGTCACACAGCTAGTTTTTGTGTTAAGTGTCTGAGGCCGAATTTGAACTCAGATCCTCCTGACTCCAGGGCCAGTGCTCTCTTCACTGTGCCACCTAACCGTCCCTAAGTGACACACTTTTTAAAGACAAATACTAATCTGGATTTTTGTATTATTTGTCATGTTAAAGATTCACCATTTCCATTATATGTGATACTCAAAGAACTGGTGATGCTCTGGAAAAATCTTCATTTTCTTTAATCATATGAATAGCTGAATTCAACTCAACTATCCTAGAAGGCTAATGTTGGTATGATTAACAATACTCCTTATATATATTCAAGATACAATAAATATTACCATGAACTCTTACAAAGAACAGTTATATTCTGTATACATTTCAAGAATAGCACGTTGCCTATTGGACAGTATATTTCACATATGGTATGGTATGTACTAAATAACTGGAACTCAATGTAGATTGAACCAAATAGTGTAACAGATTGCCCCTTCTTCTTACTGCACAAAGAATACTTACCTTATTCATCATGAAGGGGGTCAGTTCACCAGGTGGAATTCTATTTACCAGTTCTGCACCTTCCAGCAGTGCCGAATCTGATTTAGTGCAACACTGAGATTTGACTAGAGACACATACCAGTCCTAAAAGAAAAATGATTAGTTCTTTCATTTTAATGGTCTGTATGAAAGACAATTTTGAAAGACAAGTTCTCTCTTTAAAACCCATTCAATTTCATCTAGGCTTAAATTTTTCCTTTGGTCAAGCACAGATTAACTCCTACTTCAATTAATTCCATGAGGAATTAATTGATTTTAGAGTTTAACAAACAAGCATTGCATTTTACCTCTACCAAGTGCCCAATTAATAGTAGAGGTTGCCAGCTGGGCTGAAGCAGCAAGGCACTACATGCCAGGCCCAACAGATCACCACCACCACAACCCTGACCACCATCTCCCCTCAGACCCTGAGGGAGACAGCCTCAGGCCTTCAAACCAAGAGAGCTGGAAGTAGAAATGCTTCCAGCCCAGCGGCCTCATCCTGGGAAACAATCCCTGACCACTGCACCTTTGGGGCTACAACCACAGCTACTGATGACCCAGAAATCAAAGTTTTTGCCACCAAAATCCTTGGCCCTGTCACAAGATTTAACATCAGAAATCAATGACTTTTTTATTGGTATAAATGACATTAAAGAATAGGCAGTAACATCTGTTTTGCCCCTGCATGAAGGACAATGGGACCCTTCCATCTGACCTTCTAAGTGTTCTGGTCCCTATTAGAAGGTGACTTCCTTGAGAGCAGAAATTGTCTTAATTTTTCTACTGGGACTTAGCACAGAGCTTACCATAAAGAAGCATATAAATGATTCCATAAAACTATTACCATTAAGCAGTCATTTCTCTCCTGTCCTAAAAATAAGTGCTATCTGAAGGTGAAATGTAAGATAGTAAATCCCGTTTCACAAAAGGTCCTCCAAATAATAACAATAATAATAACAACAAAAACATTTATATAGCACTCAGATCTGCAAAGCATTTTCCATACATCATCTTATTTGATCCTCAACACAACCCAGTGACATAGATACTATTATCACCTAAATTTTACAGATAAAGAAACTGAGACCAAGAGAGGTTAAGTGACTTCCCCAGGGTCACACAGCTTAATAGTAAGTGTCTGAATTAGGATTCAAACTTAGATCTTCCTGACTTTCCAGGCCAAATTCAAAAAAGTGCCTGAATTTTTATCCAATCTTTAAAGCTCACTTCTCCATGAAGCCTTCCTGATACCTATTTCATTTTTTATCTTTCTGCTCCATTTGTCATGTATTACTGAATATTACTGTTATCTGAGTAAATATCTTGCAGTCTTCTTATACTATAATTTCTTCAAGGGTAGGACCTGTGCTTTAGCTATTTGTGTATGGTGACAAACACATTACGCATACAGTACGTATTTAAATGCTTAAAACTGAATTTTGAAATGCTTAATTTTGCATGCAGTTCCTTTTTGACAGACCTCAGTGGCTATGAATGACACTTGCTCTGCCAGAGAACAAAATTGATGACTGGTTGTAGGATGCTCTACAGGGTACTTCATCCTTCTTTGCTTTTTGAATATTTTCCCCTCCTGAGTTACCAGCTCTCTTCTCTGGGGCTGTGAGACTTAAAAATTAGCTATACTAAAATGAGAAGGAGAGATAGCCATCTAGAAGTCTAAAGTCCATGGGTGGCACTAAATTCCCTATGTTTCCAAAAGGAAAAGAGAAGAAACCTACACTCCTTTGGCCACGTCTTTCTCCACAAAGTACCTTTCTCAATGAGTTTCTTTTGGAGGATAAAGACAGCAATGGTAGCCAGATCTTCAGTGAGGGTTCCATTACCCTCATATATAGTAACCTGCAAAATGTCTGACTCCATCAAGTAAGCAGAGAAGGGTGAGGATGGGTGTTGGAAAGTAATCTCAGATGCTGATGAGGGTGAGAAGAGCCAGGTAAAAGAATACAATGCACAAAGGGATCCAAGAAGAGACATGAGCACTGGGAGTGGATATAACATCCGTAAACCTGGACAACTCTATAAATTTGAATAGCCTTTCTACAGTAAGGTAACTCAGCCTCTCATTGTTCCCATTCAATCATCTACATTCATACCTTCATATCTCCACTTCTGAGTTTAATTCACCTCCTAACAGCTGGAACTCCCATCCAGTATTTCCTTTTTCTACAAGAAAAAGCTCCTCCATTTCCTCCCAAGTGCTTCTGCCCTAACCCCAAAAGCCCCAAAATGGGTTAAGGCAAGAGAGTTGCTATCCTACCTTTCTTTTATTATCAAGGCTGCTTTCCCCCTTTCACCTCAATATAAGGTGAGAGAGTCAAAAGTTAAACAATCCTAAGACCTTTAGCTGATCAAACTCATAAGCCTTCTTCTCCTTAGGGCACCATATCCCTATAGTGCTGAAACAAGCCTGAGATAACATGCTCTAAAAAAGCCCAAGAAGATTTTTAGCCCTGCTATGTCCATCTGTACCCAGGGATAATACAAAGTAAGGCTGTGTTATAAGACAGTGTATACTTGTCAATAAAAGCTCTGTTCACTTACTTGGTCTGGATTTATCATCTCTAGTGACAAGTGATTTTCCCCATCCAGGGGGTGTGAAGTGACTACAGGAGAAGGGCTAGCTGTCTCTGGTGCTACTGTACGACGAAACCTGTCCAGCAGGGAATAGAGTCTTTGGTGTCTGAAATACAAGTGAAATAAAAACACAGGAACTTGGAATACAGGTGATCCTAAAGGCTGCCTGGTTTAACCCTACCAATAACAATCTATTTAAGATTATAGTTTTGACCACAGAAATAAGGAATTCTGAAAATTATTAATAGACTGTAGTTATATGAAATGTTAAAAGCATGGATAGAATGAGAATAAGCATGTAATACTGTAAACATGGGTGGTATTTACGGTATCAATCAGAATGAGAGTAGACAGATTAAAAAATAAAGTTACAGAAAGTGATGCTGTTTTTAATTCCAAATCATAGCTATGTTTTATTCCCATTAGAAAGACCAATATTCTAAAAATTTATTCTCAGTGAACATTTGCAACAAGCATTATAAAAAGTATTCTAAGAACTTTGGCGCTGGAGGGCCTAACACCTGCCGATTCTTAGCTATCTGATTTTGGAAGAGTCACTTGACCTCACTGGGCCTCAGTTTCCTTATCTGAATAATGAAGAAAAAAAGAGTTGTGTTACTTGGCTCAGAGGATGACCAGGGGAGCATAGATTGAAATCACAGTCCTAATGCAAAGCTTAAGGAGCTAGAAAAGTCTGGCAATAAACTTTTTCCCTGTCACTTGATACTGAGCCACCCTAACTTCAAAGAAGTTCATAAGCAGGAGACTGGACACCCAGAGACACACAATTCTGCACAGCAGCTCAGTAAGAACATTTAGAAGGAGACGTAGGGGTTTTGGAATGCACAGGTGGAGGAAGCACCAAAACCCATGAAATTTCAGATGCAGACTACTATTACGTAATACTTGACAGATGCACACACAAGAAGCAGAGAGCCTATCACAAGCTCAGAAAGCTAGAATTCCTTAACTATTTCCTACTTAAACACCTAACCCTTAAATACAAACTGAAATTTCTGCTCCTGCAGGGTCATATGCTGAAAGGCTCATTTCTTGAGGAATCAGAGACAGACTAATACCCAGTTTCACACTGGCCTTCTAGCTTGAGAATGGCAAGTTCAAAAATTAAAACAAAATCTATTTCAGAACAAAGAGGCAAAAAATTCAGCAGCCACCAGTTGTCCTCAACTGTTCACCAAAGTTGTGGTGTAAAATCAATAAAGAACTTACAAGTCAGACTAAAAAAAAAGGCAGAGAAGTTGGGCTGAACAAACAAGTTACAGGCACTTAATCTGCACAATGAAGATAATAATACAAATAACATTTAAATCCCTGAACTACTGGGGGAGGGATTAAATAAGCCAAAGGAGGTCTCATTCCCAGGTTTATATTCTATTATCCTCATTGCCCTACCATGAGCATGTTGGTCGCCACCTCTGGAATTCCAGGCTCTGATATACAAGTCTCTATCTGTTTCCCTCCCTCCTCTCTCTTTTTCTCTCCCTCTATCCTTCTCGCTTTCCCTTCTTTCTTCTCCCTTCCCCCCTCTTTCTCTCTCTTCCTCCTTTATCCCCTTTCTCTTCCTCTCTGCCCCCATCTCTTCCCCAGGTCCACTTTATATGAAGTTCTACTCCCTGCTTGTGAGACTGGACTTCTTGCTTTTCTTCCCACCAGACACTTCATCTCCTAGCCCCAGTTTTTCCAGGGGCTAGGTCCCCCCATGTCTGTAATTTTTTTACTCTTCGGCTCAGTCTCAGGCCCTCATTGTTTTTCTTCAAGTCCCAACTAAAATCCATCTTTTGAAGGACTTTTCCTAAGGCCCTTTAATGCCGGCACTCTCTCTACTGATTATCTCCATTTTGTATTGTGTCTTATTTGTGCTTAAGTTTTTGGATGTTGTCTCCCCTACCAGACTGTGAACTCTGGGAGCAGGAGCTAGGTGGTTATTTTTTGGTTTGGGGTGGGGGGAGGGTGGATTGCCAGTGCTTAACACACTGCCTGGCACACAGTAGGTGCTTTATAATTATTTGCTGACTGACATTCTAGTGCAAGTTCCTTGAGGACAGGAATGGTCTTGCTTACCTGTATTTGAATCCAGAGGGCTCAATGACTGGTATGTAGAGAAGCTTAATAAATATTTTATTTATATATGCAAAATACTGTATAAAATTAAAATGTGCAAACGTTTACTATTATTATAATTATGTAATTATTACTGCTACAGGTCTCAAGTACATCCTTCTTTCAAACTTCCTATTTAGATCCAAAATGTAAGCAAATACCAAGAAAACGAATAAAAGCTATACTAAATGTACTTTTTAAGCCTGAAAATTCTGTATTCTACATGACTGAAAATTTTATATAGACTTTGCAAAAACTGAAAGGAAATGGTCGTTTTTCTTGATGTTTTTCCATTTGGCAGAAAGATGACTCTGTAAGACTATGAGTATTTGGCCTATCAAGGAAGCCAAAACCTAAGCCAAGTTTTTCTAATTCCTATTTCAATACTGCAGTAATTAATTAGATGATGTTTACTCCAAATTGCTAGAAAGATGAGAATAATTTTCAAATTCCCATCTAACTTCTTTGACAATGAGTGACCTATTACTAAATATTTTCCAAAAGACCAAGTCCTCCACACTTTGTACAATAGCTGTATTCTTGAAAAGTCATTTGTTTAAAAAATACTATTAACCACGACTCTTCACATTTATTTAATGTTTTAAGGTTTAGAAATCAAAATATCATGAAGTAGAAAAGAAACTTAGAGGTCATCCCCCACCCCCACCTCCATTATTTTATAGATTAAGAAACTGGGAGAAGAGGGAGAGAGAGAGAGGGGAAAAGGGAGAGATTAAGGGAGAGGGAGAAGAAGGAGAAAGGGAATAAGAGAGGGAGAGTAAAAAGGGGAGAGGGAGGGAGGGAAGGAGGGGAAGAGAGAGAGAGAGAGAGAGAGAGAGAGAGAGAAGTAAAGAGAAAGAAAGAGGGAGAGAACAGAGAAAGGGACATGGAGAGGGAGAGATCTAGAAATACAGATGACCTAACACCTCTACCACAATTTTCTTCTACTTGTCTGTTTCTAAATGAATTTAGCTTTGTAAATTAAATACAACAGGAGACTACACAATTTAAAGACATGCTTCAATGAATCTCTTATGAAACAGTTTCTCTATCACAATAATTACTTAAACCTCCCCACCCCAATTTAAATGTCTTTTATCTTTAGATACTGGGTTTTTCTTGAAGTGTTCATTTGCATTGAAAAGTATTACCTCTGAGCTAATCCACTTTTTTGAAGGTATTCTTGAATTCTATTCAGTTCTTCCACCGGTAACTGTGACATGCTGTTCTGTAGAAAACAGGAACTTACATGAACCAAAAATTTCTATGCTTTTAAAAGAGGATCAAATATAACATTACATGAAATATCTTTTAAAAGGCAGGTCAAAACAAAGATAAACAGATGTGGTATGCACATCAAACATAAAAGGAATGAGAAATACACACAGGTTTTGGTCAGTCAGTAAGTTATCTATTAATAAGAAAATGCTCTGGATAAAAACATGTAATTGTACTGACTGCACTGGCAAGTTTAAATTAGATATCAAAATCAAGAGTTTGTTTCTGTACCTGTAAGTTGGCAGCCAAAAGCATTTCTACTCGACGACAAGCAAGCGTGTCAACCATGCGAGCCAGCACACGGAATGGCGTACACAAAAGCTTGTCCACGTACAACATGAGCACAGCACCGGACTGGCTGAGATGAATCCCCTCTAAGCACTGCAGTGTCTTCTTCAGGGTTGTTGGCTAAATTGTTGAGAAGAAAAGGTGACAGATGATTTTTCATGGGTACATATTGGTACACACCTCACAACTGCTCTGTTTAAAACTTGTAGTGGAGACTCTCTTGCTTGGGTTAGCATCAAGGTCCTCCATACCTGGGGGCTACCATAACTTCCCAGTCTTATTTTATATTAACCTCATCTGCTCTATGCTCCAGATGAATTGGATGTTCTGTATTCTCAATAAGCTCTATGCCCCTCACTTTAATGCCTTTGCTCTCCATTTTCCCTGGTCCAAGAAGTCCACCCCCACCTACCTCCCATCCTTACTGTTTGCCTGAAAAATTCCTATCAAATCTTTCAAGTTTAACCCAAATGCCACCTCCTCCAAGATGTCCCTCAACTCCCTAGGCACATGGCAAGCCCTCCCTCCTGCTCTTCACAAAGCTTTCTATTCTGAACCTATCTAATGATTTACTATTCATGATGATATAATTATCTGTTTATGTATCACATGCTTAAAACTAGACTGGAAGTTACATAAAAGCAGGGACCATGTTCCATTTTAAAACTGTTTTTCCTCTGGCATCCTAGCACAATAGTATATACTCAGTAGGTGTTTAATAGATGTTTCCTGAATTCAATTAGAACTGAAATTAAAAGAAAACATTCTTATTATCTGAAGAGAGAACCAGAGATGTCATTATTGTTGTTATGAGTATAGACAGACTTACAGATGAAAGGTTTTCACAGCGAGACTGAATTGCCTGGATGAAAAGCCCACTAGCAGCTGAATTCCTGTGGACAGCACTAATAAAGTCTTGTACTGGAGGTTCATGGGAGAGACTGATCAAATCTTGAATATGATTCACAATAAGCCAGGTTAAATGTTCTGAATCATATAGGTTTTGACACTAAAGAAAGAACACAATAATACATTTTCTCATTTCCAAAGCAAAAATTATTATATTTTTAATACTATATTTCTCAAAAATCTCTATGGATTACAATGAAGATTTTTATTAATGTGTAGCACCTATGTAAACATAAAATAAAAAATTTCAGGTTTACAAAATAGATTCAATTTACAAAATCTAAAGTTTCAAGGTGAAACAATTTCTTTTTTTTTTCTTTTTGGAGGGCAATTGGGGTTAAGTAACTTGCCCAAGGTCACACGGCTAGATTTTTGTTTTGTGTGTGCATTAAGTGTCTGAGGCCGGATCCGAACTCAGGTCCTTCTGACTCCAGGGCCGACACTCTACTGACTGCGCCACCTAGGCGCCCCAAGGTGAAACAATTTCAATGCTAAAGAAGAGTTATGGAAGAATGTGTTAAGTAGCAGTAACTATACCTGGACTCTTAATACTTCATGACAAACTTGTAGTCCATGAAAAATGAGATATAAGCATAAGGTATCAGAACATATGAGTATATTTTTGGCTTTGTGTAGGAAAAGCATGCTCAGACCATAAACTGTGTGGACAGGAAAAGGTGCCTTGAAGGATTTTAATTATAATCCTTCAAGTCCTCTAATGCCTTTATTTATGGATCTAGAGTAACTAACATTGTTCAGGTACTTTACAGTTGTGAACTTGATAGGTACTTCTAATTAGTATTACTCCAAAAGTTACAGATGAAGACACTGAGGCTCTGAGAGGTTAAAGCAACTTGTCCAAGCTCACAAAGTTATTAAGTGGAAGGGCCAAGATTCAGATCCAAGTCTCTGGACTCCAAGTACAATAATCTTTCCACTATATCATCACCAAGAAACTGTGCATGGACTGTGTCTCCCAGAAAGTTAGAAAATTGTCAGCAAGAGTTAATTTTGCTTCTCAAGTAAACTTTCCTAATCAGGAGAGAATATGCTAATCAGAAAACCTGTTATTTTGTCTGGATTTCTCTTTTACCCTAATCAAATTTTCTTACATTTGTGTATAAGACATTCAGATAATCAGACTATAAACTACTTGAGGACAAGAAATGTTACGTTTTTCACCAGTGAATTCCAGCATAGAGCTCACAATTCTTTTTTTCTTTTTTAACAAAGTTTGTTGAAAGTGAACTTGAGGACGATAGCTCTACAGAAGGGCAGAATCTGCCCCGTCCCAGAGTCAGGTGGCATCTCGAGTCTTTTCTAGTCAAAAGTTTTCAACTCAGTCATATGAAGGGAATTTCCAAAGGGAATCTCTAGGTTTTTCTAAGTGAAAATGGGACTGATATTAACAATCAACTTGCTAAACTAGCTATATAGTACAACCTACAAAGACAGGGATACCCATGTCTTATTTCATTTAACAATATTTACATCTTATTCCAAAACTAGATCTTTTAGATTTTAAGATCATCCATTTATATAGAAACTGGAAAACGTGGTTGGCCCACCTCCCATCTTTTGTGTTCCTTAAATTTATTTGTCATTTTATGGTTTGTTTTTTTAATATACTGACTGTGAATAGGCAATATTAAAGAACGATGTTCAACAGGTTTGGGGAGTAGAGCAAGGTAGAAAGAAAATATATTAATCTGAATGAAAACTACGTATAAAGCGAAATAAAAAGGCACCAATCATGCCAATGAAAAAAATGACTTTCTGAAGAACTTCTACTTAAGTTAAATAAATTTGCTTGACTTACTAAACACTATTTAAGAAAGCACCCATGAATCCAGTTTATTTACTATGGTTTGATGGAAAAATAAACAAATGAAAAGGAAGTACACTACAGTCAACTCTCTATTATCCAAGCCAGTGGAAGGGAAAAATGGCATAAATGATCCAACACAATAGATTCACCCCAAAGCCTTCCTATTCAGGCACTATTTGGGGGAAAAAAACCTATCAGTTTATTTTTTTTCCAGGAAAAGTAAGAAAATGAATATTCAGTGACTGAGTACAGACCAATTAGGAAGCAAAAAAGAGTTGACCCTCACAAAGACTAGAAGACTAAAGGCACTGGGATTACCTATTCATCAAAGGTTCTATAATCTCAAAACCATAGAATGTTTAACTAGATAACATAAGAGTTGACTGTAGGTAGGACTGGGAGTTTTGACAACACATCCCTTTATCATCCATCCAATTGTAAAACTTACAACATAATCACAGAAAAGAATGAGTGCGCCTCTCCGTACTATCTCTCTATTGCACACGCCACGTGTGGATGCCAAGTGGGAATCCTCCCCATCGCTAGACATCTGAGGGCTGAGCAGCTTCGTACTGGAAAGACTGTGCCTTCTGGAAGGAACAATATTGTTCACGGTGAGCATAATTAAGCATATTTCAGAACTAAATACAAAGATGTGACTTCAAATAGCAAGCTATCAGAGGAATGGAAATATTAACATTGACAACAAGCATCTGCCCTGAAGATTTTTCCTCAAGGAAAAAGAGGTTAAATCTTTTTACGAAGTAGGACTTTATGATATGTGAAAAACTGTGATGATGCAATGAGCTTACCTAGTTTCTACTTCACCAAAAGGGAGGAATTATGATGACATAATTTTTACATACTCTTGTGTTTTGAATTTAAGACCCAAAATATCTAACTGACAAGATTTAAGGATAAGTAATTACATTTCCTCATTACATTTTCTTGAAAATACTGTCCCATGTCAACATGAAAATCATAAGGCATAGGCTGACATGAATACTGAACATGAAATGGTGCTTTCACTATCAGACCTGCAAAACACAATAGTTTTTTTAAATTTTGTAATAACCGGGCATCCCAAAAGTCTTAATGCAGTTCTAAGTTATAGTAGCTTGTTATTATTATCAAAATAGCTTAAAACTGTATCAAGACTTTGGGGATACCCAGATTATTACAAAATGTAAATTGACATACAAAGTAGAATACTTTTATGTTTGAAAGTTGCAGTTGATCCTTCAGGATCAAATATAAAATCCTCTGTGTGGCTTTTAAAGCCCTTCATAAAGTGGCCCCTTTCCTACCTTTCCAGTCTTTTTCTACCTTACTCCCAAGTTGGCTAGAGGGCACCATAGGGCACAGACTTGAACTCAAGAAGACTGGAGTTCAAATGTGATCTCAGACACTGCATGACCCTGAGCAATCCATTTAGCCTACAACTGCTTCAGCTTCTCCATCTGTTATATGGGGATCGTGTGAGCACCTACCTCCCAGGGTTGCTATGAGGATGAAAGGAGATAGTATTTGTAAAAACCTTAAAGCTCTATATAAATTCTAGCTAATAATATTTTTCCCACACACTCTGTTCTGCAATGACACTGGCCTCTTTGCTGTTCTTCCCACAAGATACTCCATCTCTCAGGTCCAGGCATTTACCTGACTGTCCCTCGTTACTGAAATTCTTTTGGCTTCCCCCACTTTCTTCAAGTCTCAGCTAAAATCTCAATTTCTGCAAGAACCTTCTCTAAGTCTCCTTTAATGCTAGTGTCTGCCCTCTGCAATTTCTAACATTTATCCCACATAGCTCCAGTTTTTATATTCTCTCCAATTAAGACTGAATTTTTAGACTGTGGGAATTATTTTTGCCTTTGTTTTCTTAGTGCTTACCAGAGCCTGGAACACAGTAGGCATTTAATAAATGCTTATTAATTTGACTTGACCTCATCACCATGAAAGTTAGGTTAATTTTTCCTTAAAAAGCATTGAGAACATCCTCAAAACTTAGTTAGCTCAGGGAACAAATGGGCAATTCGGGCACAAAAGAACTTCCCTCATCTGGATCAGCTTTTGATGTCTTCAATGCCCCCTTCTCTCTGCTGAGTGGCACTCTTCTCCCCTTGGTAAGGGGCTAGGCCAGGCTGGCTGTGTTTCATTTTCCTCGGGCCTGTGCTGGTGACTCTCCAGACTATGCCACTGTACCCCCATGCAAGTCACTTCTCCTTCACCTCCCCCAGTGTTTAGCTCCCTTTCAGTTTCCCAATTAAAATATAAACTAGAGGGCAGGCACAGTTGGCACATTGCAGGCACTTAGTGTTTGCTGCCTGCCTGCCTACTACACTTAAATAAAGCTCCTTCTGTTAAATGCTAAGTAATAGGAGTTTCTCATTTTGTTTCAATCTTGAACATAAACTACTGGAGGCCTGGTCTGAGTGGGGTCCAACCCAAAACTCCTGCCTAGCAAATGAAAATGAAAATGGCACTTAATTTTCTACCCACATTATTACTACAAAGTCCTTGATTTTCAAAACTTAAAATTATTTCTGCAAACAATATTTAATTCATTTGGTCTATTTTTTTTTTTGGCCTTTTGGAGGGCAATTGGGGTTAAGTAACTTGCCCAAGGTCACATGGCTAGGTTTGTATTTGTGTGTGCGTTAAGTGTCTGAGGCTGGATCCAAACTCAGGTCCTTCTGACTCCAGGGCCGACGCTCTACTCACTGCGCCACCTAGCCGCCCTGGTCTATTTATTTTTTTTAAAGAAAAAATAACTATAAACTTGACAAGGCTAACAATTTTCACTACTTCATTCATTTAACAAGCATTTTAAAGCACCTACTATGTACCAGGCATTACACTCGGTGTTGGGGATACAAAGACAAAATTTAAGGAAACAGTCCTTGACTTCAAGGAGCTTTTATTAATTAGGGGATAATAACTTGGCTACAGATAAACAAATGAAAAATAATTACTATGTAAAGACAAAGCAATTACAGAAAAGATACACCAGCATCTGGGGGAGCAGGCCTAGGCTAGGCCAGGCATCCTGTAAGAAGCAGTACTTGAGATGAGCCCAGAGTAAGCTAGAGAATCCACAGAGGAGAGGTGAGGAAAGAATGCATTTCAGCCAGGGCAGGCAGATTGTGCAAAACATCTCTCCCTGAGGTGTCACTTGGAGATGAAGGGAAATGTAGCAGAAATAGATCACTTTGGTTGGAAGGCAGAGGGTGTGAAAGATCAATGTGCAATAAGCCAGGAAAGGTAGGCGAGAGCCAGAGAACAAAGGGCTCTAAATACCAAAAAGGCAATTTGCAGCCACTGGAGCTTCCTGAGCAGGGGAGTGACATGGTCAGATTTTTGCTTGAGAAAGACCACTTTGGCTGCTAGGTGAAGGACAGAACGAACAGGAGAGAGACAGGAAGAAGGAAGACCAATTTATAAGGCTATTGTAATAAACGACAATGGTATGAAGTAGGGTGGTGGCTATGTTAATGGAGAGAAATGAATGGATGTAAGAGGTGAAACTGACAAGACCTAGGAAATATTGGATATGATGGGTGATGGGAAGGATCAAAATGGGTTATAGCGGAGAACCTCAAGAAAAAGAAAGATGGTGATACTCTCAGTAGAAATGAGAGAGTAGGAAGAAGGAAGGGTTTACCTAGTCCTTTTTTGTACATGTTGAGTTTAAGATGCCTATGTGACAAGGCAACCTGCAAAAGAAGACGGGGAGGGGCAGATGGTGGCACAGTGAATAGAGCACTGGCCCTGGAGTCAGGGGGACCTGAGTTCAAATTCAGCCTCAGACACTTGACAGACTTACTAGCTGTTTTGACCTTGGGCAAACTGCCCTGCCTTCCCCCCTCCAAAGAGAAAGAAAGAGACAGAGACAGAAACAGAAGATAGAAGACAGGAGAATGGGTCAAGGGTACAAATAGTATGGCCAGCCTTGGTGATAAGGGCTGCCTCTTCATCATACTGTGGCAAAGAAGAGGATGGAGAACAAAGTCAAAGGATCTTGAAAGGCAGTACAGAGAAGAAGAGAAAGCTCAAGGCAAGAGTTGACATTTTCTCAATAAATCTACTAGGATGGAAGAAGGAAGAAGTAGTATGGAAAGGATGAGAGAAGAAAAGGTTTGAAACAACTGCTGTAGGAATGAAAATCAATTAGGGAAAAGAAAAAGGATTGCCTTGGTGCAGTGAAAGCCCAGTTGAGATGGGGTAATATATACTTGTAGAGGATCTAGTCAGCCCGGTTGTTTGCCTTTCTCTGCAACAACACACTCAAAATATTCTCATGGAAACTTGGGGTTGGAAGGGACTTTTGCTGTTCAATCATTTATGTTGTGACTGACTTCATGACTCCATTTGGGGATTTCTTGGCATAGATACTGGAGTGGTTTGCTATTTCTCTCTCCAAGCTTATTTTAAAGATAAAGAAACTGAGGCAAACAAGGTTAAGTGACTTGCCCAGGGTCACACAGCTAATAAGTGTTTGAGACCAGATCTGAACTCACAAAGATGAGTTTTCCTGACTCACTCTATGGCACTCTATGCTCTGTACCACCTAGCTGCCCAGGAAGGGACTTTAGAGGTTATCTAATCCAAATCTCTTAATGATGTAGGAAATATCTTTAAAACATCCCTTTTGATTACTTAGTCTCAGTTTAAACACCTCCAGTAACAAGGAACCCACTACCCAAATGAATTCCATTATCTGACACCTATAGTTATTTAAAAGGTCTTCTTTATATTGCTTCCCAGTAATGCATATCCACTGATCCTAGCTCTCCCCTGTGGAACTACACAAATTAAATTTAATCTGTCTGCTATACAACAGTTTTTCAAATATCTGAAGATAGCTATCATAAGCCTCCTAAATGAGAGCAATTATTATTTTTCTATCATGTTAATAGCCAATTATTAAATTAGGATTAATGTTTTTTTTCTATTTTCTCATTCAGGGACCAGCCCCTGTAGACCAGTCATTCTCTAAAGAACATTGCTAAGAGATGAGACTGCCCATAGCTATAGGAAAGTGCTCTGTAATATTGGACAGATCCCACTCAACTTTCTTCTATTTAAAGAGAGAGGTTTCTTCTATTTAAAGTATAAACAGAATCTAATCTAAGTAAATTCTTGCCCTTAGGAAATAAACCCATGTCCTGGTACCTCTACATTGGAGTTTAAGGTGACCTAGCTCATGAAGGAGAGTGGTTTGGGTAGAGAAGTATTCCTTTGTCCAGAATGCCAGAGGGGGATGAGTCTCATGATCAAGCCAAGTCTCAGCAGGAGGAGTAGCAGGAGCCTTTTAGCTAACCTCCTTATAGTGTCCACCTCTCATTAATTATTCATCAATGATGGTTGATTTTTACTTGTCTGGGGTACCTCCTTTTCCAAAAGTATTTAAGCATTCAGTGATCTCCATGCTTTTGTCTTTGGTTACTAAGTGAAATCAATGACTACCAATGTATAGATTTTCAGCTAGCCTGATTAATAAATTGATTATTAATTACCCAGAAACTGTGTCTTTTCATTATCTTATATGTTTTCTCTCTGCTAGAGAATAAATATCGCCAGAGTCTTCAGTGGCTCAACCTTACACATAATTTCAAGTTACTTCATTTTTTAGTCATTTTTCTTTGAACATGCTCTATTTTGTTAATGTCCTTAAAACATGGCACCCAAAACCGAACAAAACATTTAAAATGAAGTCTCAAAGGCACACAATACAATGGGATTGATACATCCCTAGCTCTGATTTGACTCCATGGAACAAAATTCTGTTGTAAAAATTTTCCTTCAACATGACAACTCCGAGACAAGTTAAGCAAACAGGATTCTTCAGCAGACACAACCATAGAGATAATTTTTTAACAAACATTAATTATGAATGTTTTTAAAACATACAACAAGTAGATGCATAGTTGCCAAGTGTTCTCTACTATCAAGGAGGTCTTGCACAGAGTCCAAATGGGGGAAAAAAAACCAGAACTACCTATAGATACTGAGGTCTCAAAAGATGCTGTTTGTGGTTCACATTTGTGTTAACTATATAAAGCTTCAGAAGGTTCTTTGATCTCCTCAAGAAATTTGTGGCACAACTAGCATTTTTCTGACACAACTTCCTCGACACAGATTTCTTCCTTCATATGACCTGATTGATCCCAGCTTCCCAGATGCAATTTCCTGGCCTGGGTCATAAAAGGTCCCAGGTCCCTGCAGTCTAGCCTTTCAAACTTGGTACTGACCAGATGCATTTCCAGATGAAGAGGAGGGAGGTCACCTCCAGAGCAATTAAGTGCTATTGTAACCTTGTTGTGTAGCCTTCTTCTTTTAGGACAAAGTAAGCCCTAAGTACTTGCTGTACCTCATGTTTTCCTATTTCAAACCTGAACTACAAAGATTCTGGGCTAGACCTAAGTCTATAATAGAGTTCCACTATCACTTAAAAAATAGCAGCCAGTTAATCCATGTAGGGAAAACAAATAAATAAAGATTTCAAACCAATCAGTTACATTAATGCAGCTGAATGGGCAAATCATAGAGTTAGTCCTTAAGGGAAGCTAGGTGGGGCAGTGGGTAAATACTAGGCCTAGAATCAGGAAGACTCATTTTTCTGAGTTCAAAAAGTCTGAGACACTTACTAGCTCTGGGATCCTGTGCAAGTCATTTAATCCTGTTTGTCCTGAGCTGGAGAAGGAAACGGCAAACCACTCAGTATCTTTGCCAAGAAAAACCCACATGGTGTCATGAAGAGTCAGACATGACTGAAAAAACAACTTAACTATAGCATCTCTCTTGGGAAAAAATTGGAGATAAGAAAATTAACTGGACCATGAAAGAAGAGGAAAGAAGTTGAACTGTATTTTAGAACTGAACAGTGATTTCAACAATTCTACAAATTTTCAATTTCTCTGAGACAAAAAAAAACCAACAAAAACTATTATCCTGTCTTTTAAACACCAATACTCTCCCAATGATGTCATGTTGCATTGAATCAGGGACTGCCATAGCTCCAAATTATCAAAATTGTCAGTGACCCACAGGGCACCAAAATGATACATGATGGCACTTGACTGTGGAATATGTCCAATGGTAACATCTACAGAGTGACACCGAAGGCATTACAAAGGAAATAACCTGCAGAGGACATAGGTCACTGATTCAGTGCTTTCAGTAACCAGAGCACAGGCTGAGCTGTTAGTGAATTAACACCCTAATCATTTTTCACAGAAATTTCTATTACATGATATTTTCTACAGCTTTTTCTGTTCAGGTAACATTTAGATGTACATTCTATATTTTTCAGTAGATCCTTGGGCTCACTCTAGCTATTCCTTTTCTTTTTTTTTATTATTATTTTTTTAAAGCAATTGGGGTTAAGTAACTTGCTCAAGGTTACACGGCTAGTCATTATTTATGCGTGGGTGCTCATTTTCTGAGGCCGGATCTGATCTCGGGTCATCCAAACTCCGAGGCCGGCGCTCTTACTCACTGCGCCACCTAGCCGCCCCTTTTTAGGGCAATTGGGGTTAAGTAACTTGCCCAAGGTTACACGGCTAGGTTTTTTTTGCTTGTGTGGATTAAGTGTCAGAGGCCGGCTCCGAACTCAGGTCCTTCTGATTCCAGGGCTGGCGCTCTATTCACTGCGCCACCTAGCCGCCCCCCATAGCTATTCCTTTTCTTATAAGCCAACAATATCTTCACATCCTATGTGATTCATGTCCATATTATTTCATAGATTTTTCTCTTTAAAAAATTCTTTTTTTAATTTTCAGTTCCAAATATTTCTCCTCTTCTTCACCCCTTCCCCTACCTATTGAAAAGGCAAGAAATATGATACCCATTCTATAAATATAAAGTCATGTAAAACATTTTCATAATAGCAACGTTGCCTCCCTTGTCAAAAAAGCAAGAAAAATAAAGTGAAAAAATATGCTTCAATCTTCACTCAGAGTTTATCAGTTCTCTCTCTGAAAGTGGATGGAATTTCTCATAATTTCATAGATGTTCTAAAGAGATATCTAATGTGTTAGAATGCTAACTATAGGTCTTTTTAAAATTTCATGGGTATTACTGTAGTAATTGGGTTGTCTATCTCTAATCCCTCAATTCTTCTGGTATGAAGAATACACTTCCTTTTCTGATAATACATTGCCCAGATGATATTCCTTATTAGCAATGCTTGGGAAATGTACTTAATAACTGCCCTATTAAATTTCATTTTACTATGTGCAGCCCACTGTTCCAGTCTATACATATCTTTTTGTATCATAATTTTATCATCTGGTATATTAGCACTGTAATGACATCACATGAAGTCATTAACAAATTTGATGATCATAAAAGTACCTACATTTTAATCCTAGTGATAAAGTTATGTGTGTAAGACAGGGAGGAGGACAAAGCAGACCATTAAAGTCCTCAGCCTAGGTTGCCATCAGTCTATTAATCAATATTATTATGCAGAGTTTTGAAAGTAGTAAGTAACAAATTAAGTAAACTGTACTATCATAAAGCTCACAATTTTCCATCTTGTTCAGAAACTAAAGATTGTGAAATAGCATGTGAAAATCCATTTTCTACCTACCAGCTTGGTAACTTTTTAAAAAAAATAAAATGAGCTTATCATGATTTGTTATGGATTAATACAAAATAACTTTCAAGTGCTGACAGGCTACCTTCTCTAAAAATCTAAACTGAAATTTTTCCAAGGATTGATGGCAAGCTTGTCTATCATTTTCAAAATCCACTTTATTTCTAAATAAAAGGATATCATATGCTTCTTTCCTGTTTTTGATAGACTCTTACTTTTATAATTCCTCAAAGAGCACTTAAAGCATTTCAAGTATCATATCTATGAATTTTCTTCATTATCTTAGGATATCATTTTCCTGATCTAGGAATATGAAGTCTCAATTCTTGGTGTTCTCTTATAATCTTATCCCCCTTGGCTAAAATTCTCACTTAGTCACGTATAATCCACCTTTCCTGATAAAAATCATTTGCTTTGACCAAGAAAAGGGGAGGAAAATAGGGGATAAGTAAATGCACTCTTAATAATTGTTACCATAAAGCAAGCTTGCCTTCTTCTTGCCTTAAAAACATAAACAGAGGCTATTTTCATTGTTCTTCATATCTTCCACAAGTTCCAGAACACTTCTGAATCATTCCTGAAATCATTATTAGGGATTTGTATAACTCCCTACAATTCTTCCTATGTTATATGCCAAGTTTTTCTTTCATGTTTTATATGTATCCTTTTAAAATCAAGGCATGTTATCAGGGAGCTCTCTTTTTAAGAAACCTACATTCAACTAGAAGTATTCAACAAGCAAACTGATAAATATAGACTTAATGTAAGGAAGGAGTGAAAACTAACAACTTCAGCAAAAGTTCCCAAACTTCTCCGTTCAGTGAGCTTCAGGTCTCATTAATATTTTCACGGTGTCCCTAGGCAAAAAGAAAAACCCAATGGTTCTCCTTATTAGGGAGTTAGGTTCAAAAATTTAATCGGTATTTAGGTCCCAGCTTAGTAACCATTTGATAAAATATAGCTAACAGCTAAGTCCATATTAGTGCAAATACCACATTATTGAAACTGGCACTATTTGAAGTTATAATTGTCTGTAAAATATGGACAATGGTACCAGCCCAATGGAAATATTAAATGAAAATATTTTAAAATGGGTTTTTCACCTATTTAATGTAATATAAATGGAAAGTATAAGAAAAATATTTTTTGGATTCAAGTTTATCACAAGGTAAAAGGAAGTTATAGAAAGAAAATTTTTAAAAACTAAAAAATCATCAAATATCATACCTAAAGATAAGGCTACCAAGATGATATAACAAAAACATCATTATTGTAATTTAAAACTTTTAGCACCAAAGACTGAAATGTTCTCAAAGCCTTTGGAAATACACCAGCAGGTGCAGAGTTTTATACACATCACAGTAAATTTGCATGCTCACATTCTCATAAAATGAACCAAGTATAATCTTATAACCTGGGACATTATCTAAAACCAATAATTCTTTAAATGCAACATTTTTGCCCTTGTAAAACTTTCAAAAGTTGGGGTAAAATACCTTTAATACCAGTCTTCAAAAATAATTTAAGTAGTAGATATTTTCTAATATTAAAAGCCAAAGAACTGAAATTGGTTAATGGTTGTAACCTCTCAGAGCCGGGGGATTTCAAGACCAATAAAGAGGCAGTGATTTTCATTTAAAATCTCTTTCTGCATTATTCCCCAATAAAATTGTTAGGCAATGCTCAGATACTTTAATGCAGAGTTTTCTTTCTTAGAAATATAATCCAGAAGGCATTCTCTTCTGAAACAACCCTAAAATTTCATCTACATTACAAATCTGTTCATCAATGTATCCACCTTTTTGGATTATTGTCTTCAAAACATCAAGCTATTTGGCAGTCATGCCATCATCTACACTGGCTGTCTTTCTGGTCATTTTAACATTCCACAACTGAACTCTACTTTTAAAGCAATTACTAAAGTCATTCTACCAACCAATGCTTGTGGTAATTTCTTCACTACCCACTTCATTTCCATTTTCTTTCACTGCCTTAAATATACTTTTTTATTAAAGTTTTTCTCTGAATGTCTGTTCTGCTAAGAGGAATGCACTTTTGATTGCAATCTTCAATTAATTCACCTAAAGATTCTCCATTTCTATTACTTTAATACTTCTATTTCTTGTAGTTGTTTGCAAAACATAAAAAAAGCCAATGTAATTCTTGATGGTTTTTCTTTTTGCTATGTGTTTCATAATACTCCATAGAGTAGATTCAGGCATTCTGACATCTCATCCTATTTCAGAGTTACTATGACCACACTATACCATTCAATTACATCAATTTTTTGTTCTAATATAATAACAAGCCTCTTCTTTTTTTGTGCTGAAAGTGTTTCCACATAAAGTTTTCTTCCTTTTGTCCATTTTGTCAAGAGCTCCTTTAAAAAAAAAAGTTTAAACCGTTGGTATTATAACATGCAGCAAACAAATAACATCCGTAAGCCATGATAGGCAAGAGCAGATTGACAAATTAAAATCTGCAACTAGCTCATACATATCATATTAATTGAATTGTAGCTTGCATATGACCTGGTATCATTTTATAATTCACACTCAAATTTCACATTATTCAAATTCACACTGTGACCTAGTTAAACATTTCGATCTCTGACAGACCCATAGAACTGATTATATAAAAAACAAAGAAAGAAGAAAGTTTAAGAAATTACTGGCATAGCCATAAGTACAAATAAACAAAAACATATTACAAACATTCAAAAACATCATTAAAAGAAATGGAGCACAGTTCAATGCTGAAACTGTGAAATACCTTGAACTAAGAGTTCAGGCAGTGTCTGAGAAATTTCAAGCATTGTTGTGTTTACCTCAAAAATTTAAATACCTTAAGGTACCCCCCAGTTCAATGGGGCCTTCATCATCCTGACCAAAGGATTAGAGATTTAGAGCTGGAAGAGATGTTCCAAGTAGGGAGGCCCTGGGTGGTATCATGAGAAAGGAGGAAGTTTAGAAGGTAGCAGCAGGAATGGTATGGCCAAGACAAGGAACTCAGTTCTAGTATCTAGCTTAGCCTGCAAAGTAATAATCAAGGCCATTACATATAATTCCAGATCCTACAATTCTACCACTTTGAACCAAGAGAGATTTTCAGCTGGCTTTTAGGGATGGAATCCAGTAGCAATCTATTCTTAAACAGACCCAAAGATACAAATTCACAGAGTTCAGACTGTGCCCTGAGTTGGATCACTTTGGGTACACTGAAAGTTTGAAGATCCCCAAACTGTTTGATACCCAAAGAAAGAAACAACAAGACCAGCCTAGACATTCCCTCCAGAAGTGCTGCAGAGGTCAGTCATAGCATCAAGTCCAAAGTCAGGAAGTAGGTTGGAACAATGAGCAAACCAAAATGGAAGCCCACCATATTGGGCTATTATGGTGTCAGGAAGGCACAAAACACAAAGGCAGAAAAGAGAATAATTTCAAAACACTGACAAGTAAAACCTCAGAGAAAAACACAGCTTAGGCACAAACTCAACCAGAATTCCTGGAAGAAATGAAGCAAGAGTCTTTAAAAAAGAGTTTTAAAATGTTTTTATAAGTAGAATGAGAGCACTTGAAGAAAAAACTGGAAAAGTAATAAGATCTTTGGAAGAAAGAATTGGAAAGGGAATCTCAAAGCTTGGTACAAGAGGCATAAAGCCTTGCCCAAGCAAAACACACCCTGAAACTTAAAACAGACTAAATAGAAGCCAAATATTTCATGAGGGAATAATAAACCACTTATAGAGGGCTTTTTGCTTTAAAATTTTTCATATATTTACTCTCTGCCTTGTCAAATCAGGCAAAACGGGATTATTTCCATTTTACAGATGAGGAAACATTATGAACCCTGGAGAAGTGAAGTGACTTAGGGACAGGCAGCGCATAATACAAGTAGGACTGAACACTAGTCTGCTGACTCTGAAGCAGTGCTCTCTCCAGTAGATCACCCTGGCTCTTAAAACACATTTCATCTATAAAGAATTTGTGACCACTGGGATGAGAAAACACTGGAACAGACAAACTAGTCTATGAAGGAAGAACAAACAATCATGAACTCATCCATAAAGCCTGTTGTGGAAAGCAGAAAGCATATAAGCACTTAAGTCAAAAGATGAATGCATTTGAGGAAAGCCCATGATGAAAAAGAGGGGGAGAAACAGCAAAAAAGGGACAGAATTTAAGTTTGGACTTACTGAGAGTATCAGAAATAGAAATACGGTGACTTGAATATCTAAGGACATTAGCTTGACTTATATGGCTTTGGGAAAAGAATCAAAGCATGCCAGAACATAAAGGGACTTTAGAGAGATCTTCTGAAGAAAAAAAAACCTAGGAAAAGCAAATGAGTTGCCCAAGATCATGCACAAAAATATAGAATCATAACACTTTCAGAATTCACAATTTCTGTCTGGTATAAGGAAAAGTCCTCTGTTTACCTGACCAGTTCATGAACATACCAAGCATAGCTCTTACTTGGAAACACTCCTCAGTGAGGGAAGTATATCATCACTGAAACCCTTTAAAACCTAAAGTTGTTCTAGGTAGAGAAATAAAACATGAGAGAAGTGCTCCACTTACCAAGAGCCAAAAAACTAGCACTGCTTTTTAGGTCTTTTGTAAAGGAATGAATAATGATATTTAAAATCTCTTTAAGAGTAGTTAATGTCCTTTTAAAGTAGTAATAGTAATACCCTTTATAAGGATATTTAAACTTTCTTAACTTTCTGGGGCTGCTGGTAGCACATTGCAGACAGCCTTGGGCCTGAAGCCAGGAAGACCTGAATTCAAATCTGCCTCAAACAAGTACCAGCTTTGTGACCCTGAGCAAGCCACTTAACTTCTGTTTGCCTCAGTTTCCTCGTCTGTAACGAGTGGATTATAATAGCACCTATCTCCTATGGTTGTTGTGAGGCTGAAATGAGATAATAATTACAGAGTGCTGAGCACAGTGTCTGGCACAAGTAAGCACTATGTAAATGTTAGTTCTTACTGTTGTTGTCATCATTAGGAGACTAAAATTGTATGGGTGAATGTCAGGTCATGGACAAGGAGAGAGAATTCTGAATATAAAAGTGGACCCCACAAAATCAGGACAACTTTTCATCCTTGAGCTACTGGATTCCAATGCATGGAGTATTTTATAAGTTTACAAAGCGGAGGGCTGTTATGTGTCATTTAAACATACTACCATGTCTAGACTCCTTCTACCTACTAATATAGGGAATAATCTGCTCCCTTCAACATTGACAAGGAGTTTTCCTAAACTGCTTTAAATTTTTTCTGCCTAATTATTTTGTTAAATATAACAAGTCCCATATTTAAACATTTAACTGGTAATGAAGTTAGGATATTGCAAAATATCCTAACTATGGAATCAATTTAAGAAGGGATATTATGGCAACAAAAATAACCATCTAATGGAAAAATGTCAAAAAAAAAAACAAAACCTCACAAAAGAAAGCCCCCTTTAAAAAGAAGTTGCTACTTTGAGTGCCTTGTCATAGCACATATTCTATAGCACATGCAAAGTCCAGCTATTACATGGTAAAAGATTCATGGAGAACAGAACTACACAAAATCCCCATAATCCTGAAAAATGCAAACACCTAGGAGCATTCCTATCTTGAACAAGTAGCACCACTATATGAATGTACTAAATGCCACCTTGCACCTGAAACAATGAATAGCTTTAAATTCTTACTTTGGTGTCTGATGCACCTCGGACCACCAGTTGTAGTTGGTATAGTTGACAAGCAGTAGAATCTGACACCATAGGAGCACTAAAGAAGGATGTGTAGGAATCATAGACCGTACCAATTCACTCAGGCTTTCCAGGGTATAAAAGCTGCCATCAGAGCCATCACCTGTAAAGAGTCTAGTGGCAGCTGCAGTGATTCTCCTGAACATTCCTAGAAACAAATGAAAAATTAAACAATTTAAGGGAAGATATCCTTGGTACTCTTTGCAATTCAATGTTGAATACCTAAAGAAAAGTTGATAAAAAGACGCTGTTCTTTCATTCAAAAAGTATCTAGGGGACATCAACAAAAAGATTCCAGAATCTTTGATAAACATTAGTTTAAATTTCCACAGAAATCTTCCTCTTTAGATCCCACTATGCAGTGGAGGTGTCCATCAGTTTGTAAAGACTCTGACAGCAGAGTCTGAGCTCTAATTATTCAAGCGAAGCTGGAAAGAGACAGCGTGAGGCTATAGTTCAAAGATCAGAACTAAGAAGAGAGAGAGAGAGAGAGAGAGAGAGAGAGAGAGAGAGAGAGAGAGTGTGTGTGTGTGTGTGTGTGTGTGTGTTGGGGAAAGCTGGCGTCTGACCAGGAAAGGAAATGCAATGTTATACCAATGAAGGATTCTGAATATGAGAATTATGTAGAAGACAGACTTGGTCTTAGAGTTAGGAAGACTCAAATCCCACTTCGGACAAACTAGGTACCTGTTTGACTGGGTAAATCACAAACTCTCTGAACCTCAGTTAATTCATCTATAAAATGGAGATATTTTGTTGTGAGGCCAGTTTAAGATAATATGTAAAACACTTTGCAAACATTAAAGTACCATGTAACTACTAGTTATTATTATCAGTGAAGTAGTTAAAACAAGACTGACCCATTAGCCTTTCTGTAGGTCAAGAAAGAATTTATTTCTCCCTTCATCCCTCTGTCACCAACATCACAAACATCTGGGACTATTTCTGCATTTAAAGTTCACAAAGAGCCTTGGAACAACAAGTCATCAGTTTCTGGCTATGAAATCAGGGAGGTAGCTGACATTGAGGACAGTATGACATTATATGCCAACTTCAAACTGCCACCCCCTCCTCAAAATAAAGCAACCCACATTCAACTTGGTCAAAGAACATTCAGGGTCACTGTGCCCTGAAATCTTTCATAGAGGGTGGATCTTAATCTTGCTGAAAATAGACAGAGGAAGAAAAAATTTCCCAGAGGCCAGAGAGCCCAACATGAAAATTCCCTACAGAGGAGAAGAGAAAACAAAAACATGGTGGCCAACATCATGCCATGGGCATATAAATTATAATACATGCCACCAGAATACGTAAAGTAAAAAATATTCTGTTCACTTCAATACTCTCTGGCATAAAATGAATCATCCTAAGAAAACAGAAAAGGAATGGCACTGGAGCAATGTGCCTAATTACTATTTCAACAAGTCTTCATACCATCTTTCTCTGTGTTTTGGGTAAAACCCCTCTAGGGACTAAATGATTTCATTTGCCCTCTTTTTTTGACAAAAATACAAACACAGTCTAAACATGTTTTTTAAATTCTTCCAGCTATGGCCTCAAACAGCATTTGTCCTGAGGCCACTGTAACTCTTACATACCATATAACTAAGCAAGGGTAAGATTGGTATGAACTATTCATCTAACTCAATAAAATGATTCCTCCTTAATAAATTCACTTAAGCAACTGTAAAAACCTGAGTATATTCAAAAGTCCTTTCTCTCCAATATCTTAGGTCCCCTGCCCAACTGGTCAGACACTACATTCCAGTAAACTGTGAAAAAGCTATTGATACCTGATATTTCAGCTGTACCCTACAACCCCTTGCAAGTTGTTCATTCAACAAGCTATTTATTACATACCTACCATGAATGAGGCACTATGCTAGGCAGTAGGAATACAAAGACAAAAAACAAAATTAATCCTTGTTCTTGAAAAGGGTAAAGTGGGGCAGGTCCAAACATGCATACAGATAAAGGGCCATAAGAGAGAAACAGAGAAACCAGTTTGGTTACACCACGGAGCAGTAGAGTAGCAACAACCAGGTTAATATTTGACAAAGTATTTTCACACTCTTTATGAATGGACCACATTAATACTAAAGTGTAACAAGGCTTAAGACAACTCTTTTTTTTTTTTTGCTTTTTGGAGGGCAATTGGGGTTAAGTAACTTGCCCAAGGTCACACGGCTAGGTTTTTGTGTGTGTGTGCGCCTTAAGTGTCTGAGGCCGGAACTGAACTCAGGTCCTTCTGATTCCAGGGCCAGCGCTCTACTCACTGTGCCACCTAGCCGCCCCTGACAACTCTTTTTATACAAATAATTCTGCCACCTAGTGTCCTGCAGAACGGACATTCTAGAACATAAATATAGATACATAAAATAAATTAGGGTTTGAGATTTTCCCCCTATTTCACAAATTTCTTCTTAAGTACTCAAAAAAGTACTAGTTTATTTTAAGGTATTATATTTAGTAATATCTCCCAAAATAAGTTATGCAAATATCTGTTTAAAGGATTTTTTTTAAAGTTGAAAAGTAGTTAATAATAACCTCAGAACATTTTTTCAAATAGTACCATTGTTTTTATATTCAAGAAGGAGAGAATGTAGAACTCAGATCTAAGAGGTTAGAAACTAATTTAGAAAGTTACCAGACTTGAAGAAATAAGATGTGAGTTTCAAAAAGAGAGCACCATTGTCATTCTGAAAAGACACTAGGTATATATACCATACTTATGTTCTAACAGTTGAAACTCTCTTTCAATTCCTTATTACTTCTTACCTGGTCTACCAAATCAACTTAATGGATAGTCTCTCTCTTCCAAGCTATCCTATAGATGTTTCCAGATTCAACTTTGGAAAACAATTCAGGATTTTAAAAATGACCAATAGTCCCCCAAACCTACCAGAGAGAATCCAAATTCTCAGTCTAGCATTTAAAGCACTCTACAAATCTTTCTCTAACATAATTTAATTGTATCTCCGCTACTCCTGTAGACATAACATATCCTACTGCTAAAATAGCTAATCTCTTGCTTTTCAAACAAAAATAGGGCATGTAGTTGTTTTTTTTTTTTTTGCTTTTTGGAGGGCAATTGGGGCTAAGTAACTTGCCCAAGGCCACATAGCTAGGTTTTTGTTTGTGTGTGGGTTAAGTGTCTGAGGTCGGATCTGAACTCAGTTCCTTCTGACTCCAGGGCCAATGCTCTACTCACTGCACCACCTAGCCGCCCCGGGCATGTAGTTTTTAAAAAATTGTACCACCCAGCTGATTCCTGTTGGAAAATAGATATTTTATATAAACTTGACAAAAAATAACTTCCTAGATTTGAAAAGTATATGGCAGACAAAGAGAAAGGATAAACACAATTACTGAGCTATAAAGCAAAATTAATGAAAACTTTTATTTTATCCCATGAGAAAAGTATAAACCAAAGGATATTATGATAATGCAATCACTCTAGCAATACTGGGCTGGATACTATATTAAACCCGTCCCCTTTTTCAATACTACTAGAAACAAGAAATAGGTAAATTATCCAAACTGTAGTAGTCTATATTTCTACAGTTCTTTGCAACTGACAAAACACTTACAATGACTATTCTGGGTGGGCAGTCCTTTAACAGAGGAGGAATCTGAGGCTTAGAAGATAGAATGCCTTGCCCTCAGTGAAATAGCTAGTCAAGTGGCAGAATCAGAAAATGAACTACAGTCTTTCAAAGTTTTATCATCTCTCCATAGTAAGAGGCTCTCTACTTGTGTGGATGATAAAGCATTCCTTCTCATTCGATTTTTTTTTTTTGGTCTATGTTTTCTTTCACAACATGACTATTGTGGATATGTTTTACATGACTACCCATGTATAACCTGTACCAAAATGCTTGCCTTCTAGATGGGGGTTGGGAGTGAGGCAGGGAGAGAATTTGGAACCCAGAGTTTTAAAAATGAATGTTAAAAATTAGTTTTAGGGGCAACTAGGTGGCGCAGTGAATAGAGCACCTGCCTTGGAGTCAGGAGGACCTGAGTTAAAATCCAGCCTGAAACACAATACTTACTAACTGTGTGACCTTAAGCAAGTCACTTAACCCCAATTGCCCACCAAAAAAGAAAAAAAGATAGCTTTGGAGCAGCTAGGTGGCACAGTTGAATAGAGCACAGGCCCTGGAGTCAGGAGGATGTGAGTTCAAATCAAGCCTCAGACACTTAATGCAAAAACTAGCCATGTGACCTCTGGCAAGTCACTTAACCCCAACTGCCCTCCAAAAAGCAAAAAAAAAAAAAAAAAAAATTAGTTTTACATGTGAACTGAGGAAAAATAAAAAAATAAATTTTAAAAAATTTTAAAAGAATCAAACATTCTGCCAAAACATACTGAGGAACAATATGAACACAATTACAAAACACTTTTCACACAAATAAAGTCAGATTTAAATAACTAAATAACAGTTGTTCATGGTTAGGTCGAGCTAATATAATAAAAAAGACAATTTTACCTAAATAAATTTATGTATTTAGTGCCAGACCAATCAAACAACAAAAAAGAACTCACTATTTGACGAAAACTGCTTCAAAAGCAGGAAAACAATATGGGCAGAAACTGGGCATACACCATATACCAAAATAAAGTCAAAATGGGTTCACGATTTAGACATAAAAGGTTGATACTATAAGTAATCTAAGAGAACAAGGAATAGTGCACCTGCCAGATTTATGGAGAAAGGAAGAATTTATGACCAAACAAGAGATAGAGAGCATTACAAAATGCAAAATGGAGAATTTTTATTACATTAAATTAAAAATTTTTTGTACAAAGTGAATATAACCAAGAATAGCAGGGAAGCAGAAAACTGGGACAGAATTTTTACAACCAGTGACTGACTCTGATAAAGGCCTCATTTCTAAAATATACAGAGAACTGAATCAAATTTATAAGAATACAAGTCATTCCTCAATTGATAAATGGCCAAAGGATATGAACAGAGAGTTTTCAGAGGAAGAAATTAAAGATATATATATATATAATCATATGAAAAATGCTCTAAATCACTACTGATTAGAAATGAAAATCAAAACTCTTTTGTACCACATCTCACTGGTCAGATTGGCTAATATGACAAAACAAGAAAATGACCAATGATGGAGAAGATACGGGAAAACTGGAACACTAATTCATTGTTGGTGGAATTGTGAACTAATCCAACCATTCTGAAGAGCAATTTGGAACTATGCCCAAAGAGCTATAAAAATGTGCATACCCTTTGACCCAGCAATACTATTTCTAGGGCTGTATTCCAAAGAGATCATACAAGTAGGAAGAGGGCCTGTATGTAGAAAAATATTCATAGCAACTGTTTTTGTGGCGGCAAAAACTTGGAAATGAAGGGGATACCCTTTAATTGGGGAATAGCTAAACAAGTTATGGTATATGAATGTAATGAAATAGTATTGTGCTATAAGAAATGAGGAGCAGACAGACTTCATAACAACCTGAAAAGACTTATATAAACTGATGCTGAGTGAGAGGACCAGAACCAAGAGAACATTGCACACAATTACAGACACATAGTATCTGTGATGACTGACTTTGATAGGTGGGGCTCCCTTCATCAATGCAAGGTTATAAGACAATTCCAAAAGACTCATGATGAAAAAGGCTATCCACATTCAGAGAAAGAATTATGGAGTCTGAATGCAGATTTAAGCAAACTACTTGCTCTCCCTCTTTTTTGTTTCATTTCATTTTGTTTCTTCTTCCTCGTTGTTCATTCCATTGGTTATAATTCTTCTTTACAACTTAACTAATGTTTAATGTACAGGTATTTTGTAGAACCTATATCAGACTGCATGCCACCATAGAGGGGAGTGGGAGAAAATTTGGAATTCAAAAAATTTTGGAACTGAATGTTGTAAACTAAAAATAAGTAAAATTTAGAATTAAAAAAAAAAAAAGAATTGGGGGCGGCTAGGTGGCGCAGTGAGTAGAGCGTCGGCCCCGGAGTCAGACGGATCTGAGTTCGGATCCAGCCTCAGACACTTAACGCACACACAAACAAAAAAAAAAACCCTAGCCGTGTGACCTTGGGCAAGTTACTTAACCCAAATTGCCCTCCAAAAAGCAAAAAAAAAGAAAAAAGAATTGAATATTGGGGCATGGTCAACATGAAGAAAAAAAAATAAAGAATTCTTCTTCATCAGTGCTAGCAATAGCCAAACATTTACTAAGTTTAGGAAGTAGCTGGGTGATGCAGTGGCAAGAACACTGGCCCCAGAGGTGGGGAGACCAGAATTCAAATCTGCCATCAGATACTCATTAGCCGTGTGACCATGTCTCAGTTTCCTCATCTGTAAAATGGAGATAAACCAGCTGCCTCCCCGGGCATTTTGAGGATCACATGAGATAACGTTTGCTAAGTGCTTGGCTGAGTGCCTGGTACATGGTATAAATAAACGTCAGCTGCTGTCATTATTACAGGGCCTAGTGTTAGGCCCTACCCAGAAAGAGCCACACACACAGTGCAGCTCTGCATCCAGGAAGTCCATGCTGTGAGGCAGTGAAGAGAACAGTACCTGACTTGAAGATGTGTATCAGGCACATCAGCAGCGTGCCCAGTTCTTGGCAATAGAAGGTGTGCTGCTGCTCAGTCATCTCTACTTTCAGCTGCTTCGTAACAATGTCCTCCAGAAGAACGCCCACCAGCTGTAACAGGAATCTGGAAAGCAGAGTAAGGAGGCATTAGACTGGGGGCTATTACCAAGTCATGAGGAAAACACACACACTCTCCTCCTCCCAAATGAGTACGTACTGGGGAGGTTAATATGTAAACCAAAGCAAAAGAGGGCCTGAGCAAAGGTAAGAGACGTGGGAATGGAACAACAGGGGGACATTTATGAAGGGGAGGTGACAGTATTTGGTGACTGGTTGGAAGTGGAAGTAAAGACAAAAGTAAAAACCCAGGGTAACAATGAGATTTTAGGTGAAAGTCACTAGGAGAATGATGGTGTCACTAATAACAGGGAGATCAGGAAGGAGAACAGGTCTAACAAACTCCTGAGCCTCTGGTCATGCGTGCTATTTATGCTTGTAAGTTTAGGAGAGGAAGAATAAGATTTTTTTTTCTTTTTTTGTTTTTTTGTTTTTGGAGGGCTATTGGGGTTAAGTAACTTGCCCAAGGTCACACGGCTAGGTTTTTGTTTGTGTGTGCGTTAAGTGTCTGAGGTCAGATCCGAACTCAGGTCCTTCTGACTCCAGGGCCAACGCTCTACTCACTGCGCCACCTAGCCGCCCCGGAAGAATAAGATTTAAAAGGTATTTTATCGACAAAAGATACCATCTAGAACTCAGCTATATTTGCTTCTTTCTCATCATCCCCTCTCTACGACTCTTATTTTCATAGCAAATTAACAATTGAGAAATGTTTAGCAGATTGCACATAACAAGGTACATCTGTTTATTAACAAGCATGATTTGTACAAACAGGAAGTGAAGAAAGCATCTACGTAAGACTGCTGACCATAGCTAAATCAATATTTTAAATCCTTACAGACTAATCCATGTTGAGAATTAACTTAACAGACAAGTTCTTCTACTATAAAAGACCCATTTCAGTCAAGCCATGATCTCAATAACCTGACAAACCCCAGGGTCCTAGAGAGCAAGGACTGCATATTATCAAATTTTGGCCTCATCGATGGCACTAAGCATAAAGTTTAGAATACAAGAGATGCCTAAAAAATGTTATCTTTCAGTGACACATATATAATACTTATTCCTTCCTCTAAAATTCCTTAAGAATCTCTCCTCCTAATCCTTCCATTTTAATACAAGGTATATAAAGGGGCTTAATCAATACTTGTTGATTTTCTCTAATAAACAGAAGCAATACCCAAAGGACAGGAGTTACATTAATCCTAAGTAATCACAAAATATTACCATATGAAACTATAGATAAGAAAAAGTCACAGAGAATTAAATGATATGAACACTTACCTTGAAAATGTTTCTTCTGGCAAACATTTGACTTGTTTCAATTCACTTTGATCTTCTGGTGTTGACAAGCTACTACCTCCATCTCTTAATTTTTTAATTATCTGACATGAGATTAGATAAGGAGAGAAAGAGAGTTCCTGGATCCGAGAAAGAACAATGTCTTCAGTTGACTGGGATATAAGCACTCTCAGAATAGCTAGGATGCCTGATATCCACAACTGAACAGTACTCACTGATGCCTAAAGAGGAAAGAATAGAAACTTTACAATACAAAATTATAAATAGCAAGGAAAAAAATAAAGTAAATTTGTAGTATTCTTCCACTACTATTTTATGAAGAGAAATTACTTACTTTTATACTATTTGCAAATAACTGCTTAAATTTTCATAATAATTGTAATTTACACTGAACTAACAACTAACTCATACTTATATGGCACTTTCATCATAATGTCCTGGTGAAATAGGTAATATGTGTACCCTCTTTACAAATGAGGACAGAGCATTAGGACAGGGAAAGGGCTTGACCAAAATTTACACATCTAGTAAATTTTGGAATGAGGATCTGACCCCAGTCTCCATACTTAGGAGCATTCCAATATACCCATAATGCAATATCTTCTATACTCACCATTGTATTGGGAGTAATGAACATACTTCGTAAAAGCATGTCTACAGGACGGAGGGAGGAAGGAGCCAATATTTCAAATAAAGTGTTCAATACTCCAAGAGCTTCATGAGAATCAATATGCATCTGTAAAAATCAATAATTGTAAGACTATACATGTCAACCGACAATGCTACAAAAATCAGTCTACCAAAAAAACCATTCACATAAAAAAGGCAAGAATAAATTGGTATCTCTATTTTTCAAGTTTTCAATTTTCTTATTACTGAGTTGAGTTTACTATAGGTCATGCCTGAATATCTATTCCTGAAATAAAACTTACATGAAATTCAGAGATAGGTAAATAAATCTATGAAGAAAAATAACCTGATCAAACACTGTATTCAAATTTTGAGATATACTTAGAGTGAGAATGTAACCTATAGTAAGATCAAGAGCATAATAACAACAAAGCATGTAGAATATTTAGCATTAAACGTAAATTTAAGTGATCTAGAGCATCAGCCCTGAAGTCAGGAGGACCTGAGTTCAAATCCAGCCTCAGATACTTAACATTACTAGCCATGTAACCTTGGGCAAGTCACTTAACCCCAATTGCCCTCCAAAAAAAAGAAAAAAAAAAGGTTAAGTGATCTCTTCAACCAAGTGATCTGTAAACGTACTGTAACAACATTGAAATAAATATTTTAGACATTAAACTTGTGTCAAGGAATATAATTCTTAATTTAGAATTTGACAACCTATCATAAATCCAATTCTTTAATTCAAATCTTTTTTCCTACTGTGGAAAAATGTTACACAACAAAGGGAATAAATTTTTGAAAAATAGCTACTAATCTATCAGAAACCTAGTTCAAATTATCAGTTCAATAATTTGTAAACTGCTAAGTCTCAATTATTCACCACAGGCCAGGGCTGTTCTCCCCTCTTGTCTAAGTGGTCTCAAGACAAGAACATGACTAGCTATTTCATGCCTGAGGCTAAGTAAAGTGGACAGAGAAACACCAAAGTTCATCCAAGTGCTCATCTATTGCTTCACACTGTAAGAATTCTTTTTTCTTCTGTTGTTTCAGATAATAATATTATTAAGCTGCTGTCATTATTGACAGAATACTTCAGTCTATATGCAACATAAAACTTTACTTGATTGGCTACATTACACAAGCCAGACCTGAAGGGAAAATGAAGACTTGGTTAATCTCTTTCACTTTTTAATAATAGCCTGATGTGTCACCCTTTACTATGAAAAAGCTCACAATCAGAGCAGTGTTGATAAGAGGGCTGCTATATACTTGCTTTGTACACTGAGATGGTATTTATCCTGTTTTATTAGGGGGAGATGTCATTTTTGAGATCTTCTGCCTGAAATGGCCTGGACACTCTTCTTTACCCATTTGAATATTTACCCATCTAGCAAGTCTAACTCAAAGGCCATCTCTTCCATGAAGCTAATGAACGTTAAACAGTGTATTTTCCTTTTAAACTAATACCTAGCTGAGGGGAAAAAAAAACAATATTCTAATGAAAGCAACAAAATTATCAACATGAACCTAGACATGTCTTACTTCCCCATACATAACACTCCACCTCCCATCTGTACTTTACATTGAATTTTCAGATTCCTAGAAGACCTTCTCTCCTTGTCTCTCTCACAAAGGCCTTCACTTCCTTAAAAATGTAGCTCTGAAGCCTTCCCTAATCCTCTATGCTGCTAGTGCCCTCACTTCCAAACTATTCTGTATTTAACTATTTTTTCTTATGTATTTATTCAGTTTACATTTATGGTGTGAATATTTCAATCTAAATTTGCTATCTCCCCCAGTAAGATGTAAACTCCTTACAAGTATCATTATTTGTACTCATATCCATCCCTAGGCAGTGCCTAGAACATAGACAGTGATTAATAAATGGCCAGCAGATTGATTAGTCAACGTGAAAACTGATAACAATTGATCACCTTTTACAAGAGAAGCAGCTCCATTCAAAAAAATATACTGCATTACATGATTAATATGGAGATATATTGTCTATCACTTCACATGTATAATTGATATCATGCTGCCTGCCTTCTCAATAGGTCAGGGAGGGGCTAGAGGGAGGGAGAGATTTGGGAAATGAAAATTTTTTTAAAAGAATGTTAAAATAAAGTACAATTATAAAATATATGTATATATTGCATTATTAACTCCTAACAATTAAAATGTTTTGAACACAAACCTGTTGTTTTGCTAACATTGGGAGAATGATGTCAGCTATTTGTCGAGATAATCTCTTCCATTTGTCTTCATTCTCCTTGTGACACTGCTGGAGGACTAGGATGAACATCTCTAATACCTTAAGAAGCATTTTTGTACAGTTAAAAATAAATCTGAACAGTACAAATAGTTTACTGCTATGCGTAATTATTACACTTTTGTACATTATTAATGACAATGAAGAAGCATCAGGATATGAAAACTATCAAAAATTCATGTAGTTAAAAGGGCAATACAAAGAATCACAGGGAGCCAAGCAGGAAGTAGGAGATTATTAAGAATGACTTTCACTCAAAAACTGGCTTAAAAGACATCATCAATGAGTTTGTGACAGGAAAAGGATACGGGTAAATCATAAATAAACAATCTGAGGGCTGGAGTGGTGTCTATGAAATATTTAAAAGAGCTAGAAAAAGGTCAGTAACAGGGCCAACATTCAACTAAGGATTTACAGAAAGATGAATTGCCCAATAAGAAAAGGCATGGAAGGGCTGCAACATGCACTAGTAAAGAAAGTATCCACATTGATCAAATCATGGATCTGCTGAAACACTGAAAAAATTATAGTTGCATATGTTTCAGCAGTGATTCAAGCTTACAAATATATGCCATACCTGTCTAGAATATTCACTCCCTTTATATTATGCAATGGCTATGAAATCAAGATAAAGCTCAATGCCAGTGTCAACCAGTTGTGATTTGCCCTGGCCACTAGTCATGGATGTCAGGTCTAAACCTATTCAGCTGTTTTGTAAAAATATCAAACTGGTCTGAAGGTGTTCAAAGCTAAAAGAGCAAAAATAATCATAGCCAGTAAATCGTAACTATTGAAAAATTACTCAAATTTCACACTGTATTTTCCAAGGATCATAGTAGTACCAAGTAAATTCCCAAACACTGCTAGCCAGGGAGCCCCTTCACATGTTGTATTACTAATTGATTAATCCTTCAGTTCTGTACCCTTCTATATAACATGAGTCACAGCCTTAAAGCTGGAATAAATTCTGGAGGCCACTGAGTCCAAACTCCTAATATGTACCTAAGGAAACCAAGGCCTGGGGAACCTATACCATTTATCTAAGGTCACACAAACAGTAAACATCAGAGAAAAGATTGGAACCTAGAAGTTCTGTCTGCAGAACCTGAGTTGTTTGTACTGGAATACACTCTCCCTGCCCTGCTCCCCCCAGCCCCCATTCTACTCATCTGGGTTTTACACTGTAACCTCCCTACTCATCACTTTATCTGTTTCAACTAATTTAAATGAACTCTGACCAGGTCGCTTCCCTAGTGAAAAGCCTTTTTACTGCCTAAAATAAAACATAAACGTTTTTTTTAATGGAACTTGTGATTTCCTTGATACAACTGATTCAAATGAACACTTACTCTTCCACTGACAGTATCAGAGCTGCCACAGGTCCTGGGAGGCTCAGGCCAGTGACAGTCAAGTATAGACCAGAAAGAGTACTTGAGTCCAGATCCTGGGATGGTGAGGTCAATTCACCAGGTACTCACCACACTGACTCCTTCACTTGGCACTAATGAGCCTCCACAAACCAGCCCTCACACTTGTCCAATCTTATTTCATATCATTCCCTTTCACACACCCAAAGCTTAAGACAAACTGGACTCAAAGTGATTTTCCATCTAATTTTAAAATTCTGCATCTTTCTCACCTGCTCTATTTCCCTCCCCTCTCAAGCATACATCCTCGTCATTAACTCCTCCTCCTGCTCCCCCACTACCACCACTGATAGGGTGCTTGGATACCTGTGCTTGGACTCCAGTTCTAAGACCATATTTCTCTCTAGCCTCAAAACATTATCCCTGGCAGTTTCTCCTCAGCCCAAGGACACTATGCCTAGCAATTACTCATGAGTTGGCACCAGCAAAACACATTTCTCTCCCCGGTACTGTAACAAAGTGCACCTGCAGGAATTATTAATTCGAACTGGCTTTGTACTGGCTCATAAAGATGTTCAGTACTCACTGGACTATCTATACCAACTCCCTACCTCATTACATGTATCCTAAACTTAAAACATATGAATACTCCCTACATCTAACTTGGCAAACAAGACATTGATTGGTGGCAGACTGGTTAATCCTCAGTTGGTCCTGACAGCTAGTTAACCTAAAAACCACACCTCCCTATGCCCCCACCCCTGGGGCTTTTCATGGTGAACTCTAGGTAAATGGCCCACCTTTAAAGACTCTACAGCTTAACAGCATCTCCTCCAAAATGTGGTACCCAGCAATAAATATGAAGTCTCAAATACTACCAATTAGAAGTGATTTCTTGCTCCTCTGAAAGTCCAAATCTTTCTTCTAACCAGTCACATAGCATTGCTTGCATTATATTTTTTTTAATACATTTAATTAATTTTTAAATTACCTAAACAGATTGTAATCATGATCACAGGAACTAATTCTCATTCATCTTTGCATTACTTATTCGGGGACCTAGTATGTAACAGACATTCAATGACAGATGATTAAACTGAAAGGTACCACACACATGTACTCTTTTATGTACTATGTAAATTATAATCAGTTCATAATAAATCCTCATTGACATCTAAATGACCAAAAAGGTAATTAAAAAAAATTTAATAATACCATATGGCACATTCCTCTCACCTGATGGTACTGAATAAGTCTTAATAACATGGACACGGCCACCTCTTTTTGTGTCTCCAGCTCTTTTCCAGCATCTGCTTTGTTTGTTCCTCTTAACACAAAAAGATCATGAACTATGGGCTGCAGAGCTGGTATGGCTAAGAAAACAAAGACGTAGAAATGAACATATATACAAGAAGTTTTCTTCAAAGTAACTTTAAAAAAATTTTCCAATAAATAAAACTTGATTCTACTTTGTTACTTTGGTTCTACAAAAGGCAAATCAAAGTTTCCAAACTAGTTATTTTTGCCCCTGCTAACACGTCATCACAGAAAGCTAAAAATTTTCTAAATCAAATACTGCTGGTTTGATAAAAGCTTTTGAAGAGGGTATTAGAATTTTCGTGGTATTTTTTTTTAAAAATATAGTAAACTGGGGCGGCTAGGTGGTGCAGTGAGTAGAGCGCTGGCCCTGGAGTCAGAAGGACCTGAGTTCGGATCCGGCCTCAGACACTTAACGCACACACAAACAAAAAAAAAAACCTAGCCGTGTGACCTTGGGCAAGTTACTTAACCCCAATTGCCCTCCAAAAGGCAAAAAATATATATATATATAGTAAACTGAAACCCAAAATTCTCTGAAAAAAAAATCTGTAACAAAAACAAGAGACTTCTGTGTCTTCTATATTACTTATTTAAAGTTTCAGATGAAAAGACTGGATGCCACATAGGTCCAAATTCAATACAATAAACACAGATGTTACCATTATGTTACAACTGTAATTATTTAAACACAATATTATATTAGATAATGGACTTTTACAAGTTTTTGCTATATACACTATAATCAAAATAACCACAACCAAATGAAATAAACTATTTATCAAGTGCTTTTCATCGAAGATGTCAAAATGTTTTAGTATTAATGATATAAAACACAATATTATGTTTATAAGCTGTTTGAAAGTAATAAGATCCATTAAACAAACTTAACAATGATATACTAACCTCCCACCCCCAAGTTCAAAATAAGACAATTGCAATCATATAACTATAGTACAACTCTTAGTTAAAGAAGATAATTCCCATTTTAACTGCTCATGCATCTCCAACCTTTCTTATGAACTATTTCTAATGCGAATTATATTGATTTTTAAGTATATATCTCATCTCCCTACTAACCTGTAAGCTCCTTGAGGGTGACCTACTGTGCTGGTTTTCATGTTTGGATTCCCAGTACCTGATACAGTGTATTATACATAAAGGTATTTAATGCATATGTGCTTTTGAAGTGAATTCCCATAGGGGAATCTCACACAAGATGTGAGTCCCGGGGGGAAAAGTGTGATTTCAATTTATTTTTTAGGAACATTTCTCCTTGAACCAGCCACAAGGCCAAATTTAAAGGTTATGCTTAATAAATCTCTATTGATAAGTATATGGAAAGAGCAGTGTTGAAAAAGGAGATCATGACTGAGACGGACTATACCATTAAAGTGTTTTTCAGTTACCGTGTGTTACAGCTTTTCTCCCACTGGCCATGATGCCATCACAGAGTTGAATGATTTTAGGAATTCCAATGATCTGCTTCGAGTGATAGCGTTCATAAGACAATAATACTAAGAAGAAAAAGATGTTCGGAATAATTGCCTCTGACTCCCTAGAAACAAAAGACAGTCATTGTGTAGCTTTTTAAATTTAAAAAAAATAATCCAAAAGGAAAACACAAAATAACTTATTCTTTAAGAGAAAAATACAAATGTCACTTTACTTCAAATTCACTTATTTGGGGAATTAAGTATGAAGAAAAAAGTTTCCTTCACATTTAGTAATTTTTATATAAACTTGTGATTGGCAATACAAATGTTACTGAAACCCTACTACCTGGAAATTATAACAAACATAAGTAAAATATTCTCCCTAAAGATAATTCTACCAAAAATACTGTATCTGAATGATAAAAGTAGTAAGTATTGAGAGGCATTGAAGTAGAAGAAATAGGCAACTTCAAAATCAGAAAGAGGTGTATTTAAGTCCTGCCATACAAAGTAGCTGAGAGTCCCCTGGGCAAGTCATTAACCTCTTGGTGTTTGAGCTGACAATCTAAGGCTTTAGGCTGCAGAGTTGGTGTCAACTTGCTTTTGTACTGGAAGCTTTCTCAAGGGGAGCTCCCTATATCAATAAAATCAGAGGCCTACTCCTTTATCCCTATTCCTAAGGATTAATAATCATTACTAATATCAGTAAAATGAGATATTTCCCTTTCAAAAGACATAACCTTCAGAAAAAAAATTCTTTTTCTTAAGAAAAAAGCCCACAAGAACAAGGTACCTTGGAATCTGTTGATTTAATTATGTGCTTGGAAATATGAAAGAAAAACAGTATGCAGAACTGCTTCCAAATAAGCCCAAGATTAGTTCTTTTGAAAATAAAAGTATGATAGGGAAAAAAATTTCTAATTATACAACAAAATGGTAAATTACTAAATTCCTTTTTAAAGAAATTGCCAATTCAAAAGTATTTAATAGGAATAAAAGATTTACATAGTTCTTTAGACATCAGTAGATAGGAATTAAATCTAAAATCTCAAAATACTGTTATTACCTAAACTGGCCCACTTCAATGTATTCAAACTGCTTTAACACAAATCCAATAAACACCTATGGACACAAAGATAAAAGGTTAAACATATCAAGCAATAAAATTATACTTTTAACATATGTAGTTAGAAAATTAATTATTTGGACTTTTTTCTACATATCTATATAATTTCATTTAGCAAAATAATTTTTTTGAATGTAGAACTGCTTGTAAATATACTTCAGATTGAAAACTAATCCTTAGAGTTGATTATGTTTGAGAAAATATTTGGTTAAAGATTAATAGATTAAAATAACTGAATTCTATATGATGAACGGTGGTGGCTTCTTAAAGATGGTTAGCAGAACGGCAAGCTCTGGGAGATGAGAATGGTACAACTGTGATTATGGTGTAGGCAGCTGCTTTGGTCTCTATACTACAGCTGATCCAATGGGAAAAAAGAAAGCACAAGAGTTCAAACAATTTTATAATAAATTCTAATACTCTCAAGCACAAAGAGTTCCCAAAGACAGTTAAAAGCAATTCAAGAAAATAAAAGTTATTATTAGAGAGATTAAAAGTAGCTAGCAAGAGGATATCCCTGGGCCATAGAGAGTTCCCTAAAAAAGTCCTAAAGGCTTCTTTTATATTTTTCCTGCCCAAAAGGCTCAGGAATGGATTGCAGCTCAATCTACATAGGAAGAAATTTAACCCCAGCTGCCCCAGGTGAAGAATAATGCTTCTTTCACAATAAATGATGAAGTAATAAAGGACGTTATGAGAAAATATTTTGCCCAATTATATACTAATAAACTGACAACTTAATTGGAATGGACAAATACTTGGGAAAATATAAAATACCCAGATGAACAGAACAATAAATAGTATTTTAAATAACCCAATATTAGAAAAGGAAATTGAATAAGTCATAAACTTCCAAAGGAAAAAGAAAAAACAAAATTTTTAAAAATTAAGAGAGGGATTTTTTTTTTTTGCTTTTTGGAGGGCAATTGGGGTTAAGTGACTTGCCCAAGGTCACACGGCTAGTTTTTTTTGTGTGTGTGTCTTAAGTGTCTGAGGCCAGATTTGAACTCAGGTCCTCCTGACTCCAGGGCATGTGTTCTACTCACTTCGTCACCTAGCAGGCCCAAGAACTGGATTTAAAAGTATATTCTACCATTATAAGATTACTTAGCTCACAGGGTGGCTAGGTGGCACAGTGAGTAAGAGCGTCAGCCTCAGAGTTGGGATGACCCAAGATCGAAACCGGCCTCAGAAAATGAGCACTCACACATAAATAATGATTAGCCATGTAACCATGAGCAAGTTACTTAACCCCAACTGCTTTAAAAAAAAAAAAAAGATTACTTAGGTCCCACTGAGAAAATAGGAAGAGAATGATTATGATTAAATGTCTACAATGTGCTAGGCACTGTGCTAAGAGCTTCATGAATATTATTCCTTTTTCTTTCCTTTCTTTTAAAAAATTTTTTTTTAATTTAGTATTTTACTTTTCCCCAGTTTCATGTAAAAACAATTTTTAACATTCATTTTAAAAAGTGAGTTCCAAATTCTCTCCCTTCTTGTCTCCCTACATCCCCTCCCCATGGCAAGTAATTCAAAATAGGCTATGCATATGTAGTCATGCAAAACATTTCCATAATGATGTTGTGAAAGAAAACAGACAAAAAATACTCAAGAAATCGGGGCTGTTAGGTGGTGCAGTGAATAGAGCACCAGCCCTGGAATCAGGAGGACCTGAGTTCAAAATCCAGCCTCAGACACTTAACATGCGCGCGCGCGCACACACACACACACACAACTAGCCATGTGACCCTGGGCAAGTCGCTTAACCCCAATTGCCCTCCCAAAAAAGGGCAAAAAAACCCCAAAACAAACAAAAAACAAACAAAAAAAAACTCTCAAGAAAAATAAAGTTTAAAAAATGTATGTTTCAGCCTGTATTCAGACACCATCAGTTCCTTCTCTAGGGATGGAGAGTATTTTTCATCCTAAGTCCTTCAGAGTTGTCTTGGATTGTTATATTGATGAGAATAACTAAGTCATTCACAATTAATCGATCATCTTACAGTATTGCTATTACTTGTATATAGTACATTTCACTTTGCATTAGCTCATGAGAGGCTTTTCAGGTTTTTCTGAGAGCATCCTACTCATTATTTCTTATAATAAATAGTATTCCATAACAGTCATATACCACAACTTGTTTAACCATTCCCCAACTGATGGGTATCCCCTAAATGTCCAATTCTCTACCCCCAGAAAAGAGCTGCTATAAATATTTATGAACATATAGGGCCTTTTCCTTTTTTTCTTTAAATTTCTTTTGGAATACAGACCTAGGAGTGGTATTGCTAGGTCAAGGGATTTGCATGTTTGGGCTTTTTTGGGGGGCCCTTTGGCATAGTTCCAAATTATTCTACCTAATGGTTGGATCAGTTCACAACCACACCAATAGTACATTAATGTCTCATTTTCCCCACATCCCCTCCAACATGCCATTTACCTTTTCTGTACTTTTAGCCAATCTAATAGGCATGAAGTAGTGCCTCAGAATTGTTTTAATTTTAATTTCTCTAATCAAGAGAGCATTTTCTCACATGGTTATAGATAGCTTTGATTAATTCATCTGAAAATTGATCATATCTTTAGACCATTTATCAATTGAGAAATGGCTCTTATTTTTATAAATTTGACATGGTTCTCCATGTTTGAGAAATGAGGCCTATCAGAGAAACCTGCTTCAAAATTTTTTCAGTTGCTATAGCTAATTGTATTTCCCTCCATCCTATGTTCCCCCATTCATTCTATTCTCTCTCCTATCACCCTGTCCATCCTCAAAAGTGTTTTGTTTCTTAGTACTCCATGCCCCAATCTGTCCCCCCTTATCCCTTTTCCCCTCCTACTTTCCTGTAGAGTAAGACAGATCTCATCTCTTCTGCTCCACTGTAAAAGCTTTTTCTTACCTCTTTTATATGAGGTGATTTATTTCATCCCACCACTCCTTTCTCTTTCTCCCAGTACATTCCTCTCACCCAGTAATTTTACTTTTTAGATATCATCCCTTCATAATCAAGTCTCACCTATGCCCTCTGTCCATATATACTTCTAACTACCCTAATAATGAGGAAGGTCTTACGACTTACAAATAGCATCTTCCCAGATAGGAATGTAAAAAATTTAAACTTGGTAAGTCCCTTATGATTTTCCTTTGCCATTTACCTTTTTTATGCTTTTTTTTTGATAAGCAATGGAGGTTAAGTAACTTGCTCAAGGCTACACGGCTAGTCATTATTTGTGTGTAGGTGCCCATTTTCTGAGGGCGGATTCGATCTCGGGTCATCCCAACTCCAGGGCCGGCGCTCTTACTCACTGCACCACCTAGCCGCCCCCTTTTTAATGCTTCTATTAAGTCATATCTGAAAGTGAAATTTTCTATTCAGCTCTGGTCTTTTCATCAAGAATGCTTGAGAATGGGGCGGCTAGGTGGCACAGTGAGTAGAGCGCCGGCCCTGGAGTCAGAAAGACCTGAGTTCAGATCCGGCCTCAGACACTTAACACACACAAACAAAAACCTAGCTGTGTGACCTTGGGCAAGTGACTGAACCCCAATTACACTCCAAAAAAAAAAAAAAAAGAATGCTTGAAAATTCTTTATCTCATTGAATGTCCATTTTTTCCCTTCAAGGATTATACTCTTTGAGGACTAGTGATTCTTGGTTATAATTCTAGCTCCTATGCCCTCTGCAATATCATATTCCAAGCCCTCTGATCCTTTAATGTAGAAGCAGCTAAGTCTTGGGTTATTCTGAATGTGACTCCACTATGCTTGAATTATTTCTTTCTGGCTGCTTGCACGATTTTCTCCTTGACCTATTTGGCTATAATATTCCTGGTGGTTTTCATTTTGGGATCTCTTTCAGGAGTTGATCGGTGGATTCTTTCAATTTCTATTTTCCCCTCTGGTTCTAGAATATCAGGGCAGTTTCCTTGATAATTTCTTCAAAGTTCAGACTTTTTTTGATCATGGCTTTCAGGTAGTCCAATAATATTTAAATGATCTCTCTTGGATCTATCTTCCAGATAAGCTGCTTTTCTCAAAAAATCATTAGCTTCCATTTGCTACATTCTAATTTTTAATGAATATTTTTTTAAGCAAGCTTTTGGACTTCCTTTTCCATTTGGCCTATACTGCTTTTAAGGCATTTTTCTCTTCACTGGATTTTTGGACATCTTTTACCATTTGATTTAGTCTGTCTTTTAAGGTTTTATTTTTGTCAGCATTTTTTTTTGCATTTCCTTTACAAAGCTACTGACTTGTTTTTCATTATTTTCTTGCATTACTCTTATTTTTCTTCCAAATTTTCCCTCTACATCTTTTTTTTTAAAATAATAATTTGTCTTTTTATTGAGCACCTTAACAAATTATGCCTTACCAGCAAATTTTTGAAGGGGGTACAGGTGTTCTTTCCTCTGCTGTTTTTTGGTCTTCAGGCTTCCCTCATGCTTATTAAGCCTGAGGCACATGGCACGGGTCTTCTTGGGCCTAAGGTCCAGGGGCTTGTATTTCTTGCCCTTACATAATTTCCTGAGGTTCTCTTTCTGTGTCTGGTTGATGACAGTCAGAACTCGGGCAATAGATTTTCGAACTACTCAGATCTTAGATAACTTGGATGCAGCTCCCCCAGTGACCTTGGCCACTCTCAATTGGGAAAGTTCCACCTTTAAATCATCTAACTGCTTGAGTAGCTCCTCCTTCTTCTTCCCGAGAAGTTCCCAGGCCTTGATTTTTGCCATGATTGCAGAAGAGACACACTGCCACCAGGTCCGAGGGGAAAGCTCCTCTACATATCTTACTTGATTTTCAGAATCCTTTTTGAGTTCTTCCATGGCCTAAGACCAATTCATATTTTTCTTGGAGGCTTTTGATGTCTTCTTCTGACAGTGTGTTTTAATCTTCCTTGTCACCATAATAACTTTCTAAAGTCAACTTTTTCCATTGCTTACTCATTTTCCCAGCCTATTACTTGACTTTTAACTGTTTGTTAAAGTAGGGCTCTGCTTCCAGGGTGGAGGGTGCATTGTCCCAAGCTTCAAGAGTTTTGTACAGCTGTTTTCAGAAATATTTCTAGGAACCTGTAAGTTTTCAGTTTTTCCAAGGTATTAGGATTTTAAGAGAGGCCTCCACTCTGGCCACAAGGTCTGCTATGCTAATACATCATGACTGCAACCAGGATTCAAGCAAAGCAAGAGAGTCCTGCCTCAGCGCTAGCAAAAATGCCCCTGTAATCTCCTTCTGACTAGTTGTTTGATCCCCATACTGTCTGTGGGCTGAGAGCTCTGGAAGCAGCTCTACTGATGCTAATTCAGTCACTTGAGTGGACTGCACTCCACTCTCAACCAGTTGTGACAGACCTTTCCTCCTGACCTTCTAAGTTGTCTTTGGCATCCATGGGCTGAGAGGTCTGGAAATGCTGCTGCTGCCCATGATTCAGTCTCCCCAAAGGTCGGCTCTGGGTTTCCTAGGGTCCAGGCTGTGCTGGCACAGACAGCACTGACTGCACTCCTCTCTCACTTTTCTGCCAACCTTCCAAGCTGTCTTTGACTAGAAATTTGTTTCGTTACATCTTTTTTGTGAGTTGTTGTTCTAGAATTGGTTTAAAATCATTTTTTAAAGGTATTTTGCAGGGATTGGGGGAGAGCTCTGGCAAGTACCTGCCTTTACTCTGCCATCTTGGCTCTTCACTAATATTATTTCATTTAATTCTCACAACAACCCTAGAAAGTAGGTGCTATTGCTATCCTCACGTTACAGTTGAGGAAACTGAGGCACACAGAATTTAAGTGTGTCCAAGGTCACATTGCTAGTAAATGTATGAGGCCATATTTGAATTCCTGTCTTTCTGACTCCAGGCTCAGCACTCTTTTCACTGCATTTCCCAGCTGCCTCTGACATTAACAAACTCAGTGCATAAGTAAAAAGGAAGAGACCATAACAAATTCCTTCCATTACCTAAATATCATCTTGATACCCAAACTAAGGAACAAAAAAGCTGAGAAATAGAATGGTAAGCCAACATCTTTAACGAATCTCAATTAAAAATTTTAACTATTATCTAGACACTTTAAAAATGTTATATTTTATTTTATTTACTCTGTCCTAACACTTCTTGAATTATGTGCTACATCTGATACTGCTCACTACCATTTCCTCCTTGATACTTACTCTCTCCTCTCTAGGTTTTCATGATAACTCTATTCTTGTCATTCTTCTACTTATCTGACCCCTCTTTCTCAGTAGGCTCACCATCCCTATGCATTTCCCAAAGTTCTGCCCTAGGCCCTCTTCATTTTTCTTCAATACACTCTCGCTTAATAACCTCATCAGCTCCAATGGGTTTTAAACTATCACCTCTATGCAGATGACTTCCAGATCTATATATATATAGATCCATTCATTCCATGTCCATATCGACAACTGTGTGTTCAACTTTTCAAACAGATGTCCCTGAGATATCCTAAACTGAGCAAGTCCAACAAACTCACTATCTTTCTCCTTAAAGCCTCTCTTTTTCCAAACTTCCAGTTAATGTAAAAGGAATCAACATCTTTCCAGCCTTCCAGTTCTGTAATCTCAGAATTATCCTCAACTCTTCAATACATTTGTTCTATAATATTGGGCACTGCAATAGTTAATATATGTATCTTATGTTTCTATTAAGAAGTAAGCTCAGGGTGGATAAGTGGCACAGTGAACAGAGCACCAGTCCTGGAGTCAGGAGGACCTGAGTTCAAATATGGCCTCAGACACTTAACGCTTACCATGTGACCTTCGGCAAATCACTTAACCCCAATTGCCCTTCCCTCCCCCCTTCAAATAGAAGTTCCACAAAGGAAGGAACTAGTCTTAACTAAACCTTGTATCTCCTGCAGTCTTTAGCACAGTGCTCAGAATATAGCAGGTACTCAACAGACATTTATTAAATGAAAGAACTACTATACTGATTTCGTACTTAAGGAAGATATCTTTGAATTTTGAAAATTATAACAAATAACCAATAGGAAAAATCTTGATCTGATCTTGTAAATACATTCTAAAATTTAACAGAATTTATTTGAAGCTTACAATGAAAACATTCAACAATTTTATAAATCTTAACTTTGAGGAAAAGAAAATTAGAAGTAGGCAAATAAAAGTTATCTGAAGCACATCAGGCTAGTAGCAACAAACTATTAAAGGGAACAATCAGTGAACATATAAATTACATTTCTGCCTAAGACAGTTTTAGTGTCTCATAAAAATATTTTTTATTGAATTATAAACAGATACAAAATGAAGAAACTTAGAATACAAAAGTGACCAACCTGATCAGAATCCAGAAGACAGTAGTTAACTCGTAATTGAACCAGCTGTGCCAGCAAGTCTAGAACCTGTCTCTGCAATTGCACAGATGTTGTTGTGGTATATTGTTTTAAAGCCTTGATGACAAGAGGCTCAAATAAACGAATGTGATTGTGAATAGCATTCTAGTTTAAAAAAAAAAAAGACAGCATTATTTATACTGGACCCTTCAAATCAAAACAATGACAGACACATCTAAATTTTTCTAGGTTCAAAAACACTTTAACTTTGAATATAATTTAAGGAAAGGAGAAAATTATTAAGTACTTAGAATGAATAGATGAATGGATCAGTGAATGGATAAATAAAAGAATTCATGCATGAATGAAAAGCATTGATTAAGTATGTTTTATGTTCCCAGCACTGTACTAAGTGTTGGAGCTATAGGTAGAAAAAAATCAAAACTGACTTTGTCCTCAGGAAGCTCACTTGATAATTATTAGGTGAGTCAATACATAAAAGAGTGTTTCAGCTGCAGAGCAGATGGAAAGAAAGGTGATATAGAGCACAGCAGAAAAAGCTGGCTATCAAGACAGATGGCCTTGTGAACCCTGTGGACACTAGAGAACACTGCAAATGGTGCCTAACAAATGACTGTTGAAAAGTGGTTGGTGGAACCAAGGGTCAGAGTAAGAATAATAACAACCACCACCACCACCACCACCACCAAAATAGCAGTTGGCATTTAAGATTTACAAAGTACCTTATAATATTATCTCACTTGATCTTCACAATGACTCTGGGAAATTAGTGTTATTAATATCTGCATTTTTGCAAATGAAGAAACTAAGACAGATAGAGGGGTTCCATAACTAGGGTCTGAGGCCAAATCTGAACTCAAATCTTATGACTCTAAGTCCAGAGCTGCAGACACTGCTCCACTCACCTACATTGAGTATAGTGGAGTTATCTCAGGCAGAAGAGGGATAGGGGTCAAAGATTTTCAGTATCCAGGGTAGAGTACACATCTGGCTCTTATTGGAAACTAAACAATGGTAGTTTGAGGCAGGCTAGGTGAGGGATTCCCCAGAGTCTGAACTTGCTGATCCAATTAGGAACCTCAGTATTAAGAAACCCCAATACTCACTTATCATTTAAAAAACAGTATTACGTACTTACCTTGTCTGCACGGTGTTTTGTCACACTTGTAAGGTTGGTTTTCAATTGCGTAGATACTTTTTGGAGCACATCAAACCACCTGTTTAAAAAAAAAACACTTTAAACAAACACTCTCAAATAAAGTTATTTCTAAATTCATCAAGCAATATATTAAAAGACCGTATTTGTAGAGACAATTCAGGTGTATAGATAATTTTCACAAAATTCCAGAAAAATAAGAAATCCAAGGATTATTATCACCATTATAGAAATGAGGAAAAAAGATGATGCTGCTAAAAAATGACTGAGCTAGTGTTCACATTTAAGTCCTCTGATCCATATTCAGGGCTCCACTCCACACTACCTCCTTCCCCACATACCAATTTTGGGTTCAACATCACAGTGATGGGATTTTATTTGTTAAAACCAGAATTGTGGTTTCACTGGTATAGGTAATTCCCAGTGAGGAATCTCCCCCTTTTCCCCTCCACAACACAAATCAAAACCTAGAGAAGCTGCAGGGTGAAAATTAAAATCTTAAAGAGTTTAAGTAATTTTGCTCAGTTGTTTCAGTCTTGCCCAACTCTTTGTATCCACATTGGGGGTTTTCTTGGCCATCTCCTTCTGCAACTCATTTTATAGATGAGAAAACTCAGGCAAGTAGGGTTACATGATTTGTCTAGGGTCATATAGCTAGTAAATGATTGAGATCAAATTTGAACTCAAGAAGATGAATGTTCCTGATTCCAGTCCCACACTCTATCCATTATGCCACCTGGCTGCCCCTTTTAAGTAATCTACCCAAAATCAAAGAGTAAATGTCTATCAGCGGGGAGACTTAAAACAGGTCTTCCTGTCTTTGTCAAGTCAGCTATCCTCTACAACATCCTGCCATCCACACTAAAAGAGTCCTTTATTATAATCATTAAAAATATATTATGATTTTTTAAACTGTAAATTATAAAACTTGTATCTGACAGAATTAGGTTCCAGATCTCCTAACATCTACTTCAATGAACCAAACCACTGAAAAGAAGAAAAATGAGTTATTTTTACCAAAATAATCCAATTAGATTATGACCTGCTTGTGGGCAGGAACTATCTCTTATGCCTTATTGTAGATCCAGAACTTAGCACAGTGCCTGACACACCGTAGTACCTTAATAAATGTTTAATGACTGACATAATTTGATTTGCTTTTCAAATCTATATTGAATTTCAAGGCAAAACTGGTCAATTAAAATATAATAGGAAATAGACTATGCAATGGATTGTACTAAAACACAAATCACATGAATTTCCTGGTATAGTCTTATTTTAATGATTTAACTATTAAATACATCTAAAAATCATCATCCACATCATATATTATAAGCTCCCTATAAATAAAAAAGACAGGATGGACCAGCGGAGCAGTGAAATTAATGAAGTCGGTGTCACAAGGTCAGATATTAGATGCTAGCCCTGTCACTAGTCATTTGACCAAACAAGTAAGTGAACGTCTCAGGGGAATTTTTTTCCTCATCTTTTAGAAATGGAGATAATATTTGCAATACTACTTCTTTACAATGTTATTGTAAGGAAAACTATCTATAATTCACTACAAAGAGACAGTAGACAGAGAAGACAGAATGCTAGCCTTAGACACAAAAGGCCTGGGGTAAACATGCCCCCTCTGACACATACTAGCTGTGTGACCCTGAGTAGTTTGTTTAATACCTCAGTATATGCAGGCAACTCTCTAAGAGTATCAGTTTCAGTCCAGCTGCTAATCTGCACTAGTGGGATAGTATTATAATCAGGAGTTGCCAACATGAATGAATCACGGGCTTGGATCAAAAGTTCTATATAAATGTTAGCTGCTATTATGATTCTAAGATGACTGGGGATTTCTTTTAGTATATGTCCTCTGCAAAAAGCACTGTGCTAAAACACTAGGTATATAAAAAGGCATCATAAACGAATGGGGAGAGAATGTTCCTTCAAATGTCTCTATATACTAGTTTAATGTTATGTTACATGAAATGTTGTACCTCTATCTTGGTTTCTTTATCAGAAATGTGCACCAGTATAATACCACACAACATCACATAAAAATATTAAGACACTGGAAACTGAAAACTCCATGTAATTTCGATATGTTGAAATAGCTTTCTTATACCTATGATTAATATCAAAAGCATACAATAAGTACTTAAATATTATACCAAGATCTTGCAAGTTTAATAAAGAACGTGACAAAAGCTCCACTATAGCCCTACTCTACAAACTCTCTGTGGCATGGAGATGATCCTTGAGACTTTCATAATAAAGCATAAACTCTGGTTGGTTCTAACAACCTAGAAAGGCTTTCAGACACCTATCAGAGTAGAAAGGACAATAAAAATGGTAGATGTTTGGACAGGGTGGGGCATTGGTGAAAGTGATGATATATTATGTGAAGAAAAGGGGTGTATTACTGAATTCCTGATCGAGCACTAAATTGGGTCAACCATTCTGGGTAACAATTTACAAGTATACCCTAGAAGTCATTAAACTGTCTATGTCTTTAATCCTGTGATACCACTTGCTAGCATATAGTACAAGGACATGTAAGACAGAGGTAAAGGTCCTATTTATACAAAAAAACTGCATAGCAGCATTTCTAATAGAAGCAAAGAATAGAAATAAAGAGTATGCCCACTGATTTTAGTGTATGAATATAACAGAATATTACTGTAACATAAGAAATAATAAATATGAAGAATTCTAAGCAACCCCAGAAGACTTGTTTGTATGAACTGGTGTAGTTGAAAGGAAGCAGAAGAGGAAAAAACGACACATGGTACACAATAATGTAAAGGACCACAATAACACAGAGAAAAATATGTAAGAGCTTTGGAACTTTGATGAATGCAGTGTCCAAACATGATTACAGAAGGCTGCTGGTAAATTCCAGGTATGCGATGAAGCAGGTATTTTCAGACATGGGCAATGTATCAGTTTGTTTTGACTACACTTAATTCGTATGGGTGAAGGTTCTATTTGAGAGAGAAGGCAGTCATTAGGAAATGACAGTGACATAAAAAAAGAGAATAAAAACATATTTTTTAAAAAGACCTGTGAGAAAAATCACCTGAAGATCAACCTAAGTTTGAAGAAGCTTTCTGGCAAAGAAAGAGTTGGCCAAAATCTGATGTAAATTTTTAGCCAAAGTAACTCATGGAGACTATGAAACTGATGCAATTTGCATTGATGAAGAAGTGCCTTCACAAAAAAAATCACAACTTCTTGAAATATGACAATAACTGTACAGAAGACACAAAATGTACTTGGAATCAGAAAATCAAGTCTCAACTCTAACACTTCCTAGCTATGTGACCTGAAGAAATTCACCTCATCTTTAAGTTTCAGTTTCCCACACTGGAAAAATAGGAATAAAGATACTTCTACTTACCTTAGAGGATCAGCTTCTCACACACACACACACACACACACACACACACACACACACACACACACACACACACCCCTAAGTTATTATTCTATTATTCTTATAGTTTATTGTGAAAAAATTATTGTTACCCAGAAGTGTCATGTTCTTGCTCTGCCTGGACCATATTCCTCAAACTAGCATCAGCCAAGGCCTGTGTAAAGTGCGTATATGGTGCCATGAAGCAGTAATGATAAAGGCCAGGACGCAAGCTAGAAGAACCCAAACGCTGGGCTTTTCCTTGAGATTTGCTGGGTTTGGAAGATAAGCCATCATACTGTGATGCCAGATTTGTCCCAAACAGAGTCTTCAACAACTAAGGGAAAATAACAAAAACCACAATTAATACTTTCTGTAATATCCTCAAGCTTGACACCTTAAAGTCCTTCTCCCCATTCCAAAAGTATGTAAATCATCCCTTACTATATTATACCAAAAGACTATTCAAACCTTGAATTGAGCAGTATAACTACAGAGTAGACTTCACTTTCCCCTTAAATTTAAATGTGAATGTAAGGGTTCATTCTTTCAAACAAAATTTTTATGTTACCAGGCTCTGGTGTAGCCTGACTTTACCCTGTAGTATGAGGCTCACAAAGGGAAGTGTATAGAGCATCTATTCTTAGCCCAAATCAGTTTTTTGATTTTCTTATGGACCTATAAACACTGATCAATCACTAAGCATTTATTAGGTATCTACTATTACCACACACTGTGCTAGGCACTAGAGACACAAAGACAAAAAGCAAAACAATCTGTGGCTTGAAGGAGCTTATAGTTTATTGGGGAGACAACACATACAAACAGAAATAAAAGAGATACAAGGTGATTTTTCGGAGGGAAGGCATTAGCAAGCAGGGGTTTTGCTAACCTCTAAACTAGAGTGTCACACACAGTGTCTTTTATTCAGCTTCAGTTAACCCTTAATCAATCTGCTTAAAGAGGCCTTAGGATTATATGCCTCTACAAAGGTATAATACAGTCAATTCATATGAAACAAAATTCAAGTCTGACATTTAACTGTCTACCCCATGCCATCTCTATGCCAACTGTCCTGCAGCTATCCTCTTCAGATCACTGGACTTCCAAAGATCATGGACAGAAGAAATTAATCCCCTCAACTGTTGAATTCCTGCCCTGGGAAAAGGCTGTCCTAACCAATGAGTAAAAGCAAACTCATTTATCCTACTCTATTTAGCCAGTCCTAGACCAGACAATGTTTCATGTCTTATCCAAACCGGCTTCATTTCCATCATATACACATCCCACCCAGAATCCTCCTTCCTGCCTCCAAACACAAATGTTCCAACTCCTGCTGTGGTTACATTCCACTAATAAAAACTGGTTTTAAGTCCCAGGTTCTCAAACAGAACCTATTGGGGAACCATATCCTTTGTAACCACCTGACAACCAACCCCCTCCTGTGGTACCATTCCCAAACACAGAAGAACTAAAAGCAATTAAACTACAAGCCTGCTGATAAAATACTGGGTAAACACAGACTATACTGTCTTGGACATAATGGGGTGGGATGAACAAAAGAGAGTTATAGTTCTTCTAACTCTCCTAAAGCTAACAGTAACCAGAAGGCTGATGGCAAAGAGAAGTCCCAAAATGTGTCAGAAAAGGAAAGGATGGGGATAAAAGTAGATGATGAGAAGAAGAAATATTTTTAAAAGAATGAGAGGAAGAAAAAGAACTAGAAATCAACACTAGAAAAAGTACAGGGAAAAGGGGGGCAAAGTGTTAAAATAAGCAAGACCAATTCATTAACTCTCTATTTGTTAAATAGCTGTGCTTATATTATATCCAAAACTGTATTGTTGTAGTATTTACACATTAATTCTACTCCTAAACTCAAACACTAAACAGAACAAGTCTAATTTACCTTCCATTTGAAGTGAAAATATTTAAGATACTAAAGTTCATATGTCTTAAGTCTTCTCTCCACCAAGCTAAATATTACTACTTCATTCAACCATCATATAGCATAATCTTAAGGTCTTTTACCATTCTGGTACCCTAACTCTGGATGCTCTCAAGCTTATCAATGTCCTTCCTAAAATGTGGCAAATAAAATTGAACATGATATGGTCTGATCATGACAAAGGAAAGGGAGACTATCACTTCCCTTGTTATGGACACGGCATCTCCATGAAGGATGTCTAATTATCAAATTAGCTTTTTTGGCTAGCATATCCAAGTGCTGATTCATAATGAATATTGTCTTAAAATCTCCCAGAGTTTTTCCACACAAACTGTTATCCAATCATTCTTCTCACATCTCACAATCACAGCATTGATTTTTTTTAAATACAGTGTAGGATTCACTTTCAAATCTCATTTAATTAGATCCAGCACAATTATCCAGTCTGCCATGATGTTTTAGGATCCTAACTCAGTCATAAAAAGAACTACGTAGCCCTGTTAGCTTTGTGTCATCTGAATATCTGATAAGCTTATAATCCAAATCAGGATACCAAAGAACAGCAAAACTACTGGGAGGAAGTGCAGCTTAGGCACTGGTCTTGAAGCTAAGAAGAACTGGGTATGACCCTAGGCAAGTCACTTAAACTTTGTAATTCAGTTTCCTCATCTTTAAAATGAGGGGAGGGTGTTGAACTCAATCATATCCAAGGTTCCCTGCATATATGTGGGCACCTATGCTGTTTTAGATCTGAGTTTAAGTTCTGTGCATACTTTGTTTATGTGTTCACATTCAAGCAGAGTTTACAGATGTTTGGGGACTTAGGCAGTGTTAAGAATGTCAAGTTCATGGGTTTCCCTGCTTGAAGACCAACTGGCTTTGCTGTGTTCCATACCAATGACCTATTAATCATCACCATTCCTCATCAGCTGCCTCTAAAACATAGGCCATTGATCCCAGATGTGAGACCAATTCCCTAATAAATATCCAATATTAAAAGCCGATGTGCAAGAACTTGTTCTAGATATATAAAGATGAAAAACAACACAATCCTTACTCAACCAGCTTACAACCTAATATGATATGTATAAAAGTATGACACAAAAAAGGAAGAAGGGCAAAAGAAAAACCAGGTAGTATTTCCTAGGCAAATCATAAATGGAAGGATATATTGTGGGCCAACTGTGGGAAGTTTTTAGGAGGTATAATGATGGGGACTGCCAGAAATAAGATGAAAAGGATATACAATGGGAAAAATAATCTATATGGGAATTCAGGTAAATTGCTATTTTAACTTGAGAAGGTCAAGGGAGAAAGAGGAAAAGATGGTATTTGCCTTAATGGTTCAGAAGACAGGAAGGAGTTTTAAGGTCAAAAAGACTGATGGTCACTGGAAAAACAACTATAATAAGGAAGAGAGAGAAAAGGGAAAAAGGGAGAGAGAGGGAAAGAGAAAGTAGGTAGAAGAAGAGGAGAAGGGATGAAGGGGAAGGAGGAAGAGAGGGAAGATAGCATAAATGTCTACCAGTAATTGGCAAAGGCTTATTATGTTTATTAGAGCACAATTAGATCACAAACAAATATCATAAATATACGTTCAATCACAGAGAAAAAGAACGTCAAATGGGTGACTATTAAAGCTTAAAAAAGCAGCCTGGAGTGAATGAATGAATAGCAGTAATTAAATGCCATTAATTATTCAAAGTACACCCATCCCTGGAACAAGTGGTAACCATTATTAAGGCCACAACCTTTTAGGGGGCTTATCTCTAAGTGAAGTATAATAGTTCACATTTTTATAGAGCTTTAAGGATTACAAATTGCTTCACATAAATTATCCCTTCTGATCTTCACGACAAACTTTACAAAAGAAGTAGAAACTCAGAAAGATTATATGATCAGTCCAGAGTCATAGAGTTATTGATTGTCTGGGGCAGGATGTGGACTGGGTTCTTTCAAGTACAGCCCTCTAACCACTACATCAAGCAGCATCTTAATCATGTGCCTAACAGCAGAAAATTCCCTCCTACAAACTTTAATTGTACAACTTCACACAGCAGAAGAATTCAGAACACATGCAGAACAGTCCTCAAACAATCATCATTCCAACAGTAATGGAGGTGGAGGGAAAAGGAGAAATGTGGAGGCAAGAAAAGTATATAATTATTTCCTCACCTGTTGAACACAAACAGTAGCCATTGTAGGTTCTCTATTGAAACAGGATTTCAGGTATCCCAAGATTTCTTCAACACACTACATACCCCCCAAAAAAAGCATCAGATGTTATAAATAATGAATATTATCTGCCATTACGATATTCAGCCAGGAATCAAAGGCATTATCTATTGTATTTGCATCAATCTTATTGGCAAATATCACAGGCAAATTATTAGTCCCATGTCTCCTGCTGCACTGAGTCTACTGAACAAGTTTCAAATATGAAATGTAGCTAGCATATTAAATTTAGGAAAATGTCAAAGAGACTAAATTAACAGTAAGCTACAACAGAGAAACACCTTGTGTACAGTTAAGTTTCTAAATATAGTTGACTGAATGATAACAATGGTTTGATTTTAACACTCAGATGGCTTTGTCATTAATTTGATTACATTATTTTTACAATGTGTTTTCTGACCACCTGAGAAAACCAAAAAGGAAAGTGAGTAAAGATAACTCTAAGGATTTTGTCATAACCTAATATACTAGAACTAACTTTCATAACTGTTCATTTTGCCTACTCACCCCAATCCACCACACTAATCAAACTAATCAAAAACTCAAAGCTGTTATACTTAATTTTTAATTTTATAAATTCAAAAGTTAAATATTCTTTTGTCATAAAAATCCATGATCTGACTGTCCACAGATATAAACTATCTGAACAATTGTGACTGTTTAAAGGCTCCCTTTTTAGGAATGCATTTGTTACTTTCACATTCAAGCAAGAGTTTTCCAATTACAACTTTTCTCACAAGTAAATCTAGGACTCTTAAAACTAGTGTACTTTTAATTCTTAATCCTGCCCTGTGTGGCTGTGTGACCCTGAAAAAGTTGTTTAACCTCTCAATTCCTAGGCAACACTCTACGACTCTAAGGTGTACAGAAAGTGGCAACCTGCATTCATGAGGGGGGTACTATATACCAATGAAACCACAAGCCCTACTTTATTCTTTTTCTCTGTGAAGATTCTTTATAGGTACTGTTGTGAAACACTAATCATGGCATTGAAGCATTCTCCAGTACCAGGATTCAAGTATTTGGAGTTCAGATACTTATTTGAACCCTTTAAGATTAAGTTGTGGTGTAGAAATGCAGTCTCAACCTCCTCTGCTAATAGAAAAAGAATCACGAACACATTGTAATACCCCATTTTAGGACCCCAACTAGATCAAAAAGAAATGTAAGTAGTCTAACAATACCATTTTCTATGTAATGAGTAATATTAGGAAAAGGGCACAACAGTGGGTTAAATTTAGAAGTCATACCTCAAATATCAATTAAGCTAATTTAAATGACCAGAAGTAATAAGATGGTAGTAGGTACATTATTCCCTCATATTATAAAGGCAATGACTGTAGAAGTTATTAGAAGGATACTCTCTACATCTCAAAAGAAAAATCTTAACCTAAAAATTAAATTAAAATCCTTTAAGACCTAAATTTGGTATTCATGTGAAGTATGAATCCAGGTACGTATATTCTTGTTTATATGGAGAAGAAGTACATTGTAATTGAAAGATGTCTAGATCTGTTCACATATTATTGACCATGTAGATGGCATAAATATAAGAGGAATGTCTATTTTCTCCATTGTATTTTTTCTAAATTTTTTACTCATATGTAAGGCTGAATTTGTTATGAGAAATGTTGGAAAAACATCAACTATAGAACTATGAGTATTTCAACAGAACGATTTGAAATAAGCTGTGGTTCATTAAGAAATTAACTACATACCTTGCCAATATCCTGCAGGGTGGCTAGTTCAAGAATCTGTGAAAGGACATCCAAGGCAGCCCGAAGAAAACCCCCAAACTTTTCATTGCTATTCTGAAGATCCAATGTAACCTTAGGAGGTAGGGATAATGTACTATTATTTACAGGGAAATATTAAGACTAACAAGCAACAAGGGATCAAGAAGGTCTGGATTCACATCCCACCTCTTGACATATGCTGGTTGTGTGGCCCCAAGCAACTTACTGAACCTCTCAGTGCTCCAGGTCACTGTGTAAGGCTTAAGGTGCAGAGAAAGTGTTAACCTGCATGCTTTGGTAGTGGGAGTTTTCTGTGCCAGTGACACCACAGATCCAGTTCCTATTCCCTAATATTCAGAGCCTTCTTTCAGTGTCTCAAAAAGGAGACCTGAAGCTGGATAAAGTGCTTCATCATTCTAACCTGAGAGTCATCTGTCACTAGTAAAATTAAGTTGTCAGACCAGGAGATCAAATGATATCTTAGGATCCTATCTATGACTGCCTAAAGGTCACAAAACTCTTAAATAATGAAGTTACAACTAAAATCCATCTCTTCCCATTCTTTTTTTTTTACTTTTTGGAGGGGGGAAGGTAGGGCAATTGGGGTTAAGTGACTTGCCCAAGGTCACATGGCTAGTTTTTTGTGTTAAGTGTCTGAGGCCGGATTTGAACTCAGGTCCTCTTGACTCCAGGGCTGGTGCTTTATTTACTGCGCCACCTAGTCACCCCTTTCGCTTCCCATCCTAAGTCCAATGCTGGCTATGTGACCTTACCTTCCCACACATAGCTGCTGCTACATCTGTGGAGGAAAAGTTTTTGATAAAGTTTCTTAAATATTGAGGGGATACCACAGGAATGCCATTACACTAAAGAGGCTGTTCCCACTCCCCCCCCCTTCATTTTTTCAAAGAAAAAGTCTTAAAAATATGCCCTAAGCAACATTCTCTAAGCAGGATAACAAAGGCTGCAACTGATATGAAAATCTTTCTTACAGCCAATCATTGGGAACTTTCATGAAGTTTGGACATGCTAGGTCTTTGCTGAAACTTCTTTTTATTCACTATTGCTTCTATGGGGCTTTTTTTCCCTTTCTCTTTTGAAGAATTTCATCAATTTCAAAACTGCAAAATTAAGACGTTAAAAAGATTTTGCATTTAGAGTTTAAACAAATCTCACTGATAATCAGTTACAGGGTCCAATGTGTTTTTATCCTTTTAAGATGACAACAGGTAGAAATGTTAAAAAAAAAAGTGACAATTTTATATCAAGTAATAATCAATAATGCTTTTATGACATTAATGAAAAAACTTTATGACATCTACTTAGGCATTCAAAAAACTTTTCCACTTGAGAGAATCCTAATAAAGCTACCCTTAGCTCTGATATTCTAACTTCCTTATAGGCCCCAATGAACAGCAAGGCCACTGCACCTACCTAGCCACTCACCAATATCTTACTTAACTTCTTCATATATACGTCTCACTGCTCCGTAAATCAACAGGTGTGTCCATGAACTCATATTTCTTACAGAACAGCAGGTGTGTCCATGTGATGGGATCTCAGCTACTATCTCTGGCTAGAAACTGCCCATTGCTCGTATTTCCCACAGAAACAGCAGGTATTTCCATGCACTCAATCACAACCATACCTATCTAGCCTTAGACAGGACCATATAGCCAGCCAATCAGAGAGTAGCACCACCAGGATGCCCAATCAGGATGTGGACCCCAAAACAATAGAAAGGACTTTCCCTAAGTAGGCACTTGCACAGTAACAGTAAAAAATTGACCTAGAATAAACTTAAGACACAGAAAGGTTTATTATAATATCATTATATATACACGCCCCCCCCCCCAATGGATTTTTCTGTATACACTGTGGGTAATTGCAAGAGCAGTTCCACTGTGTCTGGGACCCCTCCCCTATTACCTAATCCTTTAACAACCCCTCCAGCCTTTTTAATATTCATAATTTCTGTTATGCAACTGCATACTCCCTCTAAAAAAATCCATCTTGCTTTCTCTGAAGTGGCTGATTTATCTTGGAATTAGCCTGCTTCACGAGAAGTGTCAATCTCAATAAATGCCTATACTTGGATAAGAGGTGATCTGACTCTGAATTCTTTGAGATGGTTCCACACCTCAACACATCATTTGATCCCAACAGGTTTTGGCATCCCTCAAAACCACAATACATTTATCCCCTTTTATTAGAAAATTGATCTTTAGATAAATTACTATTTTCACCTTTGTAATACAGTGATCTTGAGACCATGAGGCTTACAGTCAGAAGAGTTGCATTCTAATCCTCATACCAGTTACTGAACCTTAAACAAGTCACTGTATGTCCGCACCTCAGCTTTCTAATAGGTCAAATGGATCAATGACATGTATTCTGTCTGTTTCACAAGACTGTTATAAGAAGTGAGCTTTGTAAAACCTAAATCAATACTAAAATTGGAGTTATTATTATTGCCATATTAGCCTAGGATTTCTTTGTATAAATAAAACTGAATACAACAATAGGGTTCTCATATTTTGAACTACAAACAACCAGAAAGTTGTGCACTATACCTTATAGTTAGCATGAGTAGCTTTTAGAACATCATACAACTTGAGATAAGAAGGAAGATGATAGAAACTTCCCAATGATGATGATTTACTTGTTATAGCAGGACCAGAGGGATCAGAAGACCTAGAAGCTATTAAAAATAATGCAACATAAAGGAAAACACAAGTATGGAGTGAAATTAAACACAAAGCCTTTATTTTAACTTGCTGAGTAAACCCAAATGATAACCAGACCTTTTTGGAAGGCCAGCCCTTTGGGGAGGTAAAGGCTGGTTCCTTAACTAGATAGATCTAGTTAAACATAGTATGGCATGTCACTAGAGATGTGCAGATGAACAGTTTTAGCCTCAGTAACCCATGAAATCATTAGCTAAGACAGAAAAGGGTAGTGATTATAATCAGCATCAGAATAAGTAATACACACACACCAATGAAATAATAATTAAACTAGAGAACTAAAGGAATAAAATAAGGAACACAAAGACATGTATTGTCATCTAATATTAATTTGAAAGATTAGACTTTGGACCCCACATTTCATACTTATGACAAATTTATTTATTAGGTACTTACAGTGTGCAATGCCATGTGCTAGGCACTATAATTTAATTTTAGAAAACACTTGACTTAAATAAAATGGCTAATTATAAAACTGAAATAAATTATGAATGTAACAAATAGGGTTATTTTCCAAGACACAATCAAACTGTAAATATATAAAGCTATATAAAGATTTTCATTGTGTCCATGAATACACACAATTTTTCTTGACTCATTAATCCTTGGCACAACCAAGTCATAGGGCTTTGATAATGCCTTGGTGTCTTGCAGATGAAACTGCTGCTATATTATTTATTTTATTTATAAATTATTATATAAGAGAGGCAGTGAAGTGATACAATGGATCAAGTGCTAGTCCTAGAGTCAGAAAACCATTGAGTTCAAATCAGGCCTCAGACACTAGTTGTGTGAAGCTGGGCAATCATTTAACCTTTTCTCTCTTTATTTCCTCAACTGTAAAATGAGAATAAAAATAATACCTACCCCCTATGATACTATAAGGCTCAAATGAAATGATATTTGTAAAAGTGAGATAATATTTGTAAAGTATAGTATCTAGCACAAGAACATTATTAGGTGCTATATGAAAACTAATTATCATTATTATCATTAAATATAAAGTTGAACTACATAAAAATATACATTCAGGTAGACAGTTTTCTCCAAGATAAATTATTCGTTTTTCACAGAGAAAATCTCAATAAGGTAAAGTTTAATGAATACTGGGAATCAGTGGTATAATGAACATGAGATTTACTTAAGAGTTCAAGTAGATTGACTAAAGAGTCCTTTAAAAAATACTGTTGATATTTCCTAAAAACAAAAACATGAGTTCCTAATTTTAATGCTATTTAAAATGTCAATTTCCACATTTTAAATTTCCACACTGCAAATTATTATAATGAGTAACTTAAAATTTTACAAGTCATATCTTGCCACCAAATACCTTCTTCCCCAAACCTTTTTCCATACCTGGACTAGCTTCATTGCCTTTTTTGGGACTCAATGGTACAGAGGTCTGCTCTGCTGGTTCTTTTTCTTTTCCTTTACGACGAATTGGACTTAAAGAAGGTGGGTTGGTTAAAGAGGGTAAGGCTGCCTAAAAGAGAAAAACAAAAATATTATGCCAACATTATCATCTGTAAACAAGCAATAAAAGTTTTCAAAATCTTAGCATTTACTTCCCAGAAAGGCTATAGACAATGACAAATTAAAATTCATTTTTTTTAAATCACAATCATTCTATGGAGCATATTGGGAAAAAGTGAACAAAATAATCAGAGAAACTAATGAGGGGAAGAAAACAATTCTAATTGATAAATATAAAAATAATATAATTGGACTTATTGTTCAAGTGCAAAAGTTCTTAAAACTTTGTGTGCCTTGGGCCTCTTTGGTTTTCTGGTGAAGCCATTCAATAGTGAAGAAAGTTCCATTCTCAAAATAATGTTTTTAAATGAATAATACAAAAAACACAGGATTATAAAGAAAATCAAAGTTGATAAATGTAAAAGATGAAAATCATTCTTTAAGTTTTATAAGTTCTCAAATATCTTGAAATCTATCCATGGATCCCTTGGGAGTCTGTGGACCTCAGGTTTAGGATACCCCCTAAAAACGTTCTTATATGTATAAAAAATATTTATAGCAGATCTTTTTACAGTGGCAAAAGAATTAGAAACTAAAGTGGGGGAGAAGCATTCATTAATAGGGAAATGGTTGACAAATTATGGAGCATGAATGTGATGGAATACTATTATTTGGTAAGAAATTTTGAAAGAAATAATTTTAGAGAAATTTGGGATGATTTCTATGAACTGATGCAGAGTGAAGTGAGTAGAAAAAAAAAAGTTATACCATAGCACCTTTGTATAAGTAAACAATTTTGAAAGTCTTACAAACTATGATCAACTCAATGATCAACCATGATTCCAGAAGCCCAATGATGAATAATCTTATCTATCTATTTTGTCTATTGACAAAAGAGGTGATAGATGAAACATGCAGAATAAGAAACAAATTTTGGGATACAGTGAGTATATACATATTGATGTGAAGGAGGGTCTAGGCAGGAGGACACAGAACAAGGAAAGGCTGTGCAAAAGGGCAAGAGGAAGTCTCAGAAACATTACCAGATCACAGATGCAGAGGCAATAGAGGAAGAGGTCTCTAACTATAGGGTATAGCAAATTCAAAAGTCAAGTAGCAGCACTGGGCTCAAACCCCAAGAGTAGCATCAGACATCAATTCCAACATACAGCAGAGGCATAACCAGGGCAAGAATCACAGGAAAAAGTTAAACTTGTAGCTCTGTCATTGAACCAAGAGTGCTTCCAAGTTGGCTAAGAGTGGCTGAGTTCAAAAGCAATCTACTCTTGTGCAAACCCAAAACCATGTGAAGTACTTGTAGCCCTTGGATATTACCCTAAATCAGCCCATTCAGGAAGAAATGAAAGCTTGCATGTCTCTAGTCTGAGCTGTTCCTGAGATAATGGAACAACATAACACTCAATACTCCAACAGAGCAACAATAGGAGCAGCCCAGATTTTCCCTCCAGAAATGCACAAAGATTGACCCTAACATAAATCCCAAATTCTGGAAGCAGGTTACAAGAATTAACAAACAAAAAAGAATCAAACCATAAAAAGCTATTATGGTGAAAGAAATTTTCAAGACACAAACTCAGAAGAAGAGAAGGATTCCAAAACATCCATAAGCAAAGACTTAAAGAAAAACATAGCTTGGACAAAAAATCAACAAGAATTCCTGGAAGAAATTAGGCAAGAACTACAAAAAAAAGTTTTAAAATTTTTTTGTAAATGAAATGAAATAAAAAAACTATAGAAAAAATACATAAAACAAATTAGAGGGAAGAAAGGAAGACTTGGAAAGGGAATTAATGATTTGGCACAGAAATAACTGTGTGAACAACAAACTGTGTGAAACCAATTATTCCATGAAATAACAAGAAAGATGAAGACCAAGTCAAAAGACTGAGAAAAAAATTGAAGAAAATGTAAGGTATCTCATAGCAAATATAAAGTGATATGGAAAACAGATCAAGAAGAAAAAATTTAAGTCACTGAACTACCTAAAAGACATGCCCTTTAAAAAAGAAAAAAAGGGGGGGAAGAGACAGAGAGAGTCTAGACACTGAAAACAGCAGTGCTACTTGCAGCTGCTGTGGGGGGGTGTAAGACCAATAACACCAGCACACAGGAGGGCTGCTAGCACAGGTTCTTTAATCTACTTTTCTAAAGGAAAGCAACTCAAAAGGGGTCAACAATCTTACTTTAATCAAACATATGTATCATTTACTTGGTTCAGGGGCAAAAGTCAGCACCCTGAACTTCAGAGAAAATATAAACAGAAATTACAAGCAGAAATAAAAGCATAAAGACCAACAGACAGGGCTTCTAACCATCTCACCAAACAATATATATATATATCACAGATTAACAGACAGATCCAGTTGTCTGGCCATTACATACATACATAATTACCAGAGAGAGAGGACCAACACCTGGGTTTTCAAAGCTAAGGAGCTTCAAAAAGGCTTTAAAGGCTACCAAGAGTCTCATCTGGTCAAATCACATGAACACTCTTCCTTTGAGTGAGCCGCAAAGCAAGATGCTAACCTTTGAGTATATATACACTTCTTCAGGATCAGAGGGCATCACAACCCTAATGACCCAGGTTCATGTGCATCAAACTCATGTGACTTAGGCTTCCATGTGACTTATGCAGGTCACATGGGCCTATTAAAAGATGGGAAAGATCTTCCCATTAAGCAAACAATACATTAACAATATGGCACCCTATTTAAAAAAATCTTAAAAGCTGTCCAGATCGCTTGGATTGAGAAAGCAAAGTAAAAATATAGAACAGAATAGAACCTATTGGTCATCTCATACTAGGTACACTGCATTAAGCACTTAAAAGTAGTATCTCATTTGATCCTCACAACAACACTGGGAGGTAGGTACTATTATTATACCATTTTAGAGATGAGGAAAGTGAGGCAAACAAAGGTTAAGAGACTTGCCAAAAGTCACTGAGCTAGCAAATATCGGAGTCAGGATTGGAACTAGGCAATTCCTGACTCCAAATCCAGTGTTCTATCCTACTTGCTGAAACATGCTACCCACCTCCAGATTGAGAGGAAAAAGGTTTAAAGTGGAAAATGAGATGTGGGTATATGTAAATGCATATGTGTGTATTTCCCTTTCAGGACAAGGTCAATGAAAAAATTTGTTTTTCTTGACCTCACATTTATAATGTGAAATTTGTTTTCCTTTCTATCTGAATGGGGGTGATGGTAGAGAAGATAGAAGGTAGATTTTTACTGATTGAAAAAAATAAAATTTAATCTTTAAAGATGCAAAAAAAACAAAAAAACAAAAAGAAACCTCAATACAATCTAGGAGAAATCAATTTAACCAGTCTGAGGAAAGAAAATTTTCTAGATGCAAAGATCTTCATTTTCAATTAGTTCCTAAAACACAAATATTGTAGATAATTATAGATGCTGTCAGTAACATCATGATAAATCTTAGTTCAGAATACATGAGATTTTATATTTATAGAACACAGCGAAATCTGACCAATTAAATGGTTAATAAGATAAAAAAAATTAGTGTGCCATTTGGAAGATCATTTCACCATCCTGATTCTCAGTTTTCTTATCTCTATCATGAGAAGTTTGGATGAAACTGTTTCTGAGGTCTTTTCTAACTCGAGCTCTATGATCCTGTATATTGACTCACATTACCTCTATTTTAGGACTGTTACAAAGAGAACACTTTGCAAATGAAAAAGCCTCAAACAAACAGAAACTGTTTTAAATAAGAATCACAGGTTAAAAGAAGAAAGAAAAAAATATCTCCCTCAGCCTCTCTGCGGTATGCATAGACCATGAGAATTAAACACAATTTCAATATGACTTTTTTGATATATTGCTTAGTTTTACTGAATTCACTTTTTTCTTCTTTGTTATAAGGAATGGATCAATGATAGAGGTTGGGAAAAAAGGATACAGTGGAAAATTTAGGTGATATAAAAACCAAATATATCAACCAAAGATTTATTTTTTTTAATTGTGGGTACTTTTTTCCTCTTGGTAGAGACACAGAGGTCTGTAGGTACAGAATGTTGATGTTTTTCACTCAGTTGCTAAGGCAGTTATGCTTAAAAATTTTATTTGCTACAAAGGAAGATTTGATAGGGAGAAGAAAAAGTGTATACAAGAAAATGAACATAGTTTAAATATAAAAGTCATCAATGAAATTTAAAAATAAGAAGTAATATTAAGGAGGGTTCTTAAATTTAGCACTTTATCAAATTAATTTTTTTTTCCATTTTGAAGGGCAATTGGGGTTAAGTAACTTGCCCAAGGTCACACGGCTAGGTTTTTGTTTGTGTGTGCATTAAGCGTCTGAGGTCAGATCTGAACTCAGGTCCTTCTGACTCCAACTGCGCCACCTAGCTGCCCCCTATCAAATTAATTTCTAATTTAGTGTATTTAAAATGGTATCAAAGACCTAAAGCTGGAAGGAAACTTAAAGTTCATATCTAGTCTAATTGCCTTGTTTTTTCTATGAGGAAACTGAGGAGCAGAGAGGCAAGGTAACTGATCCAAGGTCACATACATAGTAAGTGACAAATCTGGGGTTTGAAGTGATTTTAAACCCTGGATTTTTTCCACTGTACAACACTGGCAATGAAGGAATAAACCATGTTGTACCTGGAAAACAATCAGGTCTTTACAAAATGTTACTGTATATACCTTTATTGCTGGCCCAGGAGTAACATCATCCAACACATGAGCACAGATGTTAATAGCTTTCAGCAAATGAGAAAAGAGCTGCTCTACCATTGTAACCAACATTCGGTCTCCCAAAGCTGGCCATGGCTCTTCTTGTTTCATGGCTCCTGGATTGGTTTCATCTTCCGTAGTCCATGGGCTTTTCAAAGATTTGGGGGCACTAGCTGCAAGTAAATAAGCATTGTTATTTCACAAATAAAATCCATGTTCATTATAATATTTAAAGAAGCATGTGAATACATATTCATTCACTTGATGGAGGGAAGGGCCGGGATTCTAGGACACTTTTTAATAAGAGACCCACCACTGTTCTTCTCTCCATTTCCCACCAACTACACTGCTTCCGGACTTCTCTGCAACTCTCCAACATGTGTTCCTTCCTTAGGAAACTCATCATTGGGAAATTTCATTATGCTGTAACACTGAATCTGCTTGGTCCTCCCCTTTCATCAGTATTCTCTGCCCCTCTGATGGAACCCTCTGACGGCAGGGCAAAGCCAGAGGCTCCAGGGCCTCTGCTTAAAGTGAGGGCTCAGTACTTTTTTTTAATCCCCATCTCTTGCCAGCTACATTACTTTGGAAGTTCCATGGAACTCTGCATCATGCCCCTGGTACCAGGTATCTCCCTGTTCATCCCTACCCCTTTGCTTTTCAGCTTCCCTTGGGACACTGACTTCTCCTACTATAAGCTCCCTGAGGGCAGGAACTGGCTGTTTTCATTGTATTTGTATCCCCAACATGGTGCCTGGCACATAGCAGGCACTTAATCTTAATAAATGTTTATTGACTACCTAACACTCATTACTAAACACTCATTATGTGCAACTAGTATTGATCACTAGAAGAGATACAAAGACAATTAAGATAGGATCTCTTCCCTGATGAAATTTAAAATCTAGCTAAGGTCATTCAGCATATGCCAATTATAGAACACTATACACTAAAAAGACAGCAATTATATAACACTAATAGAGAACAAGAGAATGAGGTAACAACATAAAACACAAAATGCTATGGGAGATAAAGGGACAGAAAGATAGTATCTACTGAGGGTAGGCAGGGATCAGAGAAGGTTTTCTGTATGAAAAGGCACTTAAACTGGATCATGAAGGACATGGAAGATTTCAAAATGCAGAGATAAAGATAGTGGAGGAGGGGAAGATATTCCAGGTTTAGAAACCAGTGTGAGCCAAAGGATGAACATGGGAAAGCATAGCATGTTTATAGAGAACAATGAATAATCCAATTTGGCTGGAACCTAACACAAATAGAGTGCAGCAGGAAGAATTAAATCCGGAAATGTAGAGAAACTGCCAATTATGAAAAGCCTTGAATGCAAGACTGTTTAAATTTTTGTAGTACTTTCAAAAAATTATTATTATTATTATTCATACATGTGAGTCTATCAGTTAAGGAGCTTCTGAGAAGAAAATTCTCACTATCAATCAAGACGGGGACCTGTTCTATCTGCAAGCCCAGAGAGCAATTACACAGCCAATACATGTCAGAGGAAGGACTTGAACCCAAGTTTTTCTCACTCTCAAGTCAGCCTTCTAACCACTATTCTACACCAGAAGTACCTACTTGTGGTTAAATGTGTAGAAAAAAGGGAACAGGATTAACTTTAAACTACTCTTGCAGAATGGCTGCCACAACACATGCAAACATATAAATAAGATTTGTGGAGGTTAGAAGTAAATTTGAATAAGTTTCACTAAGGGGGCAACTTATTACAGCATGACCTTATAAACTACTTTCTCTTATACACAAAACACTCTAAAGGAAAAAAAACCACAATGGATAAAATTACTGTGGGGAAATTTGACTGAGATGACTGCCTAGTTTCATTGTAGAGTACCTGCAAGTAAATTCCCAGCTAAAATGATGGCATCTTGATGAGCTGACAGATCCAGGGGGAACCAGGCTGAGGACAGCAGGGTGAGAATTGTTGTAGCCATGCCAACTGTACAGCTCTTCCTAGACTCATCTGAGGGATTCAGGAGAGGAACCCTGAAAGCACATATTATAGAGTCACACAACAGTATCATCTAAAGCAGATAAGATTTCCTTCTATTTTCAAAACAGAGAAACTCACTATAAATGTTTACATTTGTAAAAAAAAAAAGGGGGGGGGAAGGGACATTAAATATTCCTATATAACAGCACTACAATAAAACATTTAAAAATCAAAGATCAAATTTAATTCAAAATAGAGGTAACTACCTATATCTTTATGGAAAATATTGTACCTTTTATCTTCCCACATTTTACTCCTGTGATATTACCACTTGAAATAAATAATTATCTTAACCAAATAAAGTCAAGTTTAATAACAAAGCAATTGGTCATTTCATGTAAAACTTAGGAGGTGAGAAAATACAATCGTACAGAAACTAAATAGCATAATACATAGCTTTATATTCCAGTAAGCAGAATACATAACTATAATAATTAACACAAAAGTCCTCCCTGACCCAAGTGAATTGATATAAAATGAATGCTAACTACTAAAAACCATAAAAGGTTATGATCTTAAAGGTATTAGGTACCTATAATGAAGGAAATCGATTGCTAAATAAATGACTAATAGAGTTGAAGCATTTCCTATATTAGGCATCTGAAGCTAAATAATGCTTATCCTAATTCAGATTTAATATCAACTTAAAACACTTTTAATTTGCATGCATGATAACATAAATTCCCCCAATAATCTCTTATTGTAGCCTGAAATGTGGCCTTTAATACCTTGGTTCAGAAATTCAAGCCCAAGTTCTAATAAGAACAACTGGGTTGAAAGGATTTCATTCAGGTATAGTGGAGACAAGAGAATGTTAATCCAAAGGGAGATCTCACAAAGTGCAAAGGTTATCAGCACCAGGTTGGACAATGAGTCATTCATTGGGAGGGTGGGGGGGAGTCAGGAAGGGAATCTACTTTCAAAGTTGTTGAGGGGATGTGATTTGCAGGAGCAAAAATATTCAAACCAAGAAAAGAATGGATTACTACAGCATTATGGTTTACAATGAACCTCTTTCAATTAGAAAAGTCATTCTCCACACAATAGAGAGAAATGATTCCTCAAATTCAACCTGTAAATCACATCTTCAAGTCCATGAAACAATAAACTTGAGAATCACACATGAGAGAAGTGTATACATCCACCCACATCTACACAGAATAACCTTATATTCTGAAATATCCAGAATATTAAAAATACCTTTAAAATTTACCAAGTAGAATGACTATTATCCCCATTTTAAAGATGAGAAAACTGGGTAGGACTCAGAGAAGTTAACTGGCCTCCCCATGATTAGTTAAGTATCAGAGCCAATACTTGTACCCAGATCTTCTGTTTCTAAGACCATTGCTCTTTCACTACATAAAGAACATGCCTCAAGTCCATCCCAGAATAATATTGACTGATTTTCAAACTAACTGCATCTTTGTCAAAGATCTATCTAAGTGGTTTGCCACAGTTCATTTCAGACAGGTAGATTTTTGAAAATTTCAAATGACTTGTGGACTTAACAGGAAACGAATGATGGACCCCAATATCTAAGTGAAAATCTACTTCTTTTGTAAGCATGAAGTCTACTAGCCTGTAGAACGAAGGAAGAAACATACCCACAATGCCATCCTAGACTCCAAATACAGACTGGAAAGGCAGTAGAAAGAAGACACAAAGCTTCGCAACAGCCAAACTGAAAAACAAGGAGGAAAATATGTCAATCAAATACTCAGCTAGAGAACTGTACTAATCACAAAATAAGAAATGAACTTTTCTTTCACTTTTTCTTCACAAAAATCCTGAGATACAATGAAAATTACAGAGACATGAAGATTGTCCATCATCAAGAATTATTTTTGCCTTAATATGTGTACTTATTTTGGAAGCAAAAGCTGCTCAACAGCCCAATTTTTTAAAAATGAAGTCAATTATCATTCAAGCAAAGAAATACAAAAATGGTACAGATGAAGCAAAATATACAAAATATACTGGGAAAACTGTTCATAACTTGTTTGCAAATCGATGTAACTAGCTGCTGCTGAGGAACAGTTTCACAAAATAGTACTAGCTTGAAATGGTATGCCATTTGAATTTTCAAAGGGCCCCTTTGGTTCTTACAAAAACTGAGAAGGAGCAGCGACAAGTGGCAGCTTTACTATAGTGCACTGGACATTATATATGGAGTCAGAAGAGCCAAGCTTAAATCACAGCCCTGCCACTTATTTACTACGCTACCTGAAGCAAATGACTTCACCCTCAAACACCTCAGTTGTCTCATTTCTAAAATGGAGGTCTTATCCTCAATTATGTCTAAGGCCCCTCTCAGCCCTAAAGAAGGAAACTGAGGGTCAGAGGAGTGAAGCACTTTGCCTAACATCTCACTGCTAGTTAACAACATATGCTTATGTTAAAATCCAGGTGTCCTTTCTTCTCTTGGACCATGACTCTCTCCTTAAATAATGGAGCACTAAAATGAAACCCTGAAGGCTATTTAGCTTTCCTCTCCTCCTTGACACTCCACACTACATAACTTCACAAAACATCAACAAATCATGCAAAGTACCAGGCTCATAGACCCTTTACAAGATTTTCTAGTTCACACATGAAAGAATGGAGAAGTCTAATCAAATGTTTACAACTAGCTCCAAGGTCTTATAGGTAGGAAGGGTAATATTAATCCCATTTGATAGACAAGTAAACTGAGGCCCAGAAAAGTTATAAACAATATTCAATTCTGTATGACAATGTCAACACTATACTAAGTGACAACGAAATTCTGTTCGAATTGAAGTCAATAGCACTATGATATGAAAGATAAAGAATACATTTCCCTTTCTTCCATTATCACCTGAAAATGCTGAAGCAATGTACATTGAAAAGTGGAAAAGTTCTTTGGGTATTTATTGCTAAATTTATCTTAGGCAAAAAAAAATGTATTAAAAAAAAGGAAGGTCCAATTCTTACTAAACTTAAGTAGAGATCAAATTTGACAAGAATGTACTTAAACAGAGTAGGTCAATATGAACTTGACAGGAAGTTGTGACATCAACAAATTAATAGTAAACAGTGACGTCTACAAGATGCTACAAATTACATTAACGAATTGTGATTTAATAAAGAAAAACGCTTACTGTAAGTGCCCGCGTAGTTGATGTTGTCAGTGCGTGAGAAACTGCTGCAATAACTCTGGAGAGATTATTTTCCATTGTCACGTCAGTTATGTTTGGTAATAAGTTATAGCCTCTGTATATTCTAAAAAATAAAAAACCAAAATTTAGAAATGCTTATAAATTAAAATTATAAATGCACTCTGAAAATGGCATTTATGACTCAGGGATACCAGTGGCTCCTATTAAGTCTATTCTGCAAATGGTTAATTTACCTACAACAATATCTAAACAACTACATGGTATTGGGACCACAATAACACGGCAGGTGTCTAATGTCGCTTGTTAGAAAGCAATCAACTAAGTTCCAAACATATGGGCAAAGCCCACAATTGTAGGAAATACTCAATAATAAAAGGTTTTCATTTTTCTTACTTTTATACAGCAAATTACACTTAGAAGGCTTTATAGCCTTCCTCTCATTAGGCCCTCACAACCTCATTAGGAAGACAGGACAATTATCATTATCCACATTTTATAGATGAAGGATATGACTTGCTAAATAATCAGACAATTAAAGAATGTCAAAGTCTACACTAGAAGTCAGATTTTACCACCCGTCCACTAGCCCTTCTACTATACTATACTGAATACATACATAAAGTAAATTAAAGGAAACAGGAAAAACTTAAAGTTCTATGTTAAGCTTTTAGAAATTATGGAAGAGTGGGGCAGCTAGGTGGCACAGGGAATAGAGCATTGACCCTGGAGTCAGGAGGACCTAAGTTCAAATCCAACCCCAGACACTTAATACTTATAAGCCCTGTGACCTTAGGCAAATCACTTAACCCCAATTGCCCTGCCCTCCAAAAAGTTAAAAAAAAAAAATTTTACAGAAGAGAAAAAATGTCTCATTTCTACTGACAAGGTTCTCTATATTCAGCTAAGCGAATCCTGAGAAAACATCTAAGACCACATGCAAAGCATTTACAACTTGATACAACTTAAGAGAGTTTCCTCTCTGCTAAAATGACTTTAAGAAGACTCATAATGAGGAAATAAGGAGGTATTAAGGAGATTAAAAACTCAAGTTTAAAAAAATAACACTATCAGCTGATAAGTTTAATTACAAAAGAGTATTTGACAACTTCACTTTATAACCTGATACTTAAGAAAAACAATTATATTCTAAACCTGTCAAATAGTTCTATTTGAAAATCATAAACACTTTAAGATTTCACTTCTGATTTCACAAGATTATTTATCCAGTACGTTCAATAGATGTTTTCTTATGACAAGAATACACTATTTAAGAAAAACAAGTTGTAAAAAGTGAGAAAATACAACTGACTTCAAAGAGTTATCTTTAAGTAAAACATGATAGCAAAGAAATTTTTGTACAAGTTTTTTAACTTAATCTTTTAAATAAGAAAATAAGACATTTAAGAATAATGCCTATCACTACAGTTGACAAAGGTTTTATTCAATTAAGAGAGAAATACAAGTAATTGCTTAAGTACGCAAGTCATTTACTAGTTGCTTTTTAGAAAAACCTACTACTTGGTAGCAGGCCATCGTGTTAGAGAAATAAAATACAACTTTTAAAAAGCAGAGGTTTAAAAAATAATATGCCCCCTCTTGTAAGCCTTTCTATGAAAAAAAAATCAAGCTTTTGAACAGAAATATGAAACTTCACAAAAAGCATTACTCTGCCATCTGAAGTTACAGCTTACCCCAAATATGTCTGCATGAGAAGCTGAGAATAAAGTGGACACAAGAAAAAGAAGCTTCAGAAGTATACAACAGCCCAAGACTCTGGAGCCTGGCAAAGCCCTGGACTTCAAGGGAAAGTCAAAAAGCCTGCCAATAATTACAAGTCCTGGGTGTATCTTTTGGCTATGTGAGCTCCAAGTCTGAGTCTTCTTTCCTTTTGAAACTGTATATATTTGCAAGAGACTATGTCCCAGACCTTTGAGGGGATGTTGCTGAGTTTCAATCCTTGCTATACTTTTGTCTGCAAAAACACCTCTGAAAAAACTAATGGAGGGGTGGCTAGGCAGTACAGTGAATAGAGCACCAGCCCTGGAGTCAGGAAGACCTGAGTTCAAATTTGACCTCAGACACTTAGCCGGGTGATCTTGGGCAAGTCCCTCCCCCTCAAAAAAAGAAAAACAAACAAACAAAAAAAAACAAAAAAAAGGAGATAATTGGTTAATACATCTGTTTGAAATTTTGGTTAACTCTGACTTCTCAAGCAAAATATCAAATCCTACTAGGTCTATCCTCTAAATAAGATCCTGAATAACGATGAAAACATCCACACTGTTAGTGCCAAAGGACCAAGGAAAAAAGATAAAATGCAATGAACTCTTCCTCCAATGAGTACAAAGAAACTAGAGCCAAAAAGGAAACAGAAATAGAGGACATTCTGGGGGAATGCTCAGTACGAGACAGAGTAAGTTTGGTAAACTGGTAACAATAATGTATTCTCATCAACTACCTAGTACAAATCACAAATACTTAGAAAGAAAAAATATCATGGTCCCATTCTACAAGGCAATGGGATGCCCAGAAATGAACACAGACTCTGAAGTCAGAAGGCTTATGGTTCCCAACTCTAATATTACCTAGGTAATTTTGGGTAAGCCATTAACCTCTCAAGGTCTGTTTCCTCACCTATAAGATGAGGGGCCCTACCAGCTCTAAATCTGTGCTAAAAATGACAGTAATAATAGTTTACAGTTATACATTATTTTAAAGTTTATAAAATTCTTTCTTTACATGTTATTTCAATTTAGTCTCATAAGTTTGTAAAGTAGGTGTTATAAGTATCTCATTTCACAGGTAAGGAAAATGAGACCAAGAGGTTAAATGATTTGTTCTAGGTCACATCGCTAGTAAATATCTGAGGAAGGGTTCAAATTCATATCTTCCTGACTCCAAATACAAAACTCTAACCATTCTACCACCTAACTGTGTCTCTATTATACAAAACATAAATCTGTAGGTTATGACTGCCATTTCAAAGGAGTTATAGGGACTTTTATTTTTGGCATTTTTTTTTTTTGCTTTTTTTTGAAGGGGGGAAGACAGGGCAATTGGGGTTAAGTGACTTGCCCAAGGTCACACGGCTAGAGTGTCTGAGGCCGAATTTGAACTCAGGTCCTCCTGACTCCAGACTTGGTGCTCTCTTCACTGCATCACCTAGATGCCCCTGGGGACTTTTTTTGTGGGGAGGGGGGGCCCAAATCACATAATTTTATATTTGGAAAGAATCTTTGCAATTATCTAGTCCAAACTCTAACCTATACTGATCAAGAACCATTTCTACAACGTTATCCAATGTCTATTTCAAGATCCCTAAAGATTTTAAATCCATCAGATCCAGAGTCATCCAGTTTCACTCTAGAACATCTCAAATAGTTACATGAGTTTCTAATACAAAGAGCTTAACTGCTAATAGGGCAACGGACTCCAAAAAAAGGGAAAAAGCTTGCTAATTTAACCACTCAGAGGCTCTATAACAAGACTCAAAAAAAAAATAGCACACATTTATATAATTACCTTAATGCAATTATTATTATCCCTATTTTAAAGGTAATGAAAAAAAAGTGAAAAGTAAGAGGCAAGCTCAAAAACCACACAAAAGTCACTGAGTTGCAAAGCAGGACCCAAGCCCAAGTTATCGGACCCCAAATCTGGAACTCTTTTCATGCTGCCTTTCAAATCAGAATCTTTCTCTTTCTAAAATTATCTTCATTAAAAAAAACTCTAAATATAATCATCCACTAAGGTTTGGTAGACCATAGACAAAACAAATGTCAAAGAGCATACCTTGTGATGGTGCTGACTGAAAAGTGAGAGGGAGGCTGAGTCTCATGCATTAGAAGTTTCAAGTAGACACTGCTTTGGTCCCTTGCTACAGCCACAACTGGATCGGTTTGTCCTTGGTCACAATTATAAAACAGCCTTGGAACAAGTCTTGAATACAAAAAGGAAATGAAAGATCATGAAAACAACAAAACCATTTATTAAATAAAATAAACTTTAATATTGTCTGTATCAAGGCCACCTATCAGCTCATGCATACAAAACTGAATATGAGCTTCAAGGGGCAGAGCCAAGATGACAGACAAAATGCACAAACTTGGCATGGGCTGCAGCTTCAACCATCTCCAATACTTGCAAAAAAAATCACTCTAAACAAATTTTAAAGCTACATAACCCACAAAGAGATAGATAGAAACAAATCTCCTGCCAAAGGCAGCCTGGCAGGCTGACAGGAAAGGTCTATCACAATGCACTGGGAGCCCAGTACAGTCCCCATCAAGCTGCAGTTCCAGGCTCAGGGAGTCCACAACCAGCGCACAGACCCACCAGAGCAGACTTCAGGAGAGTAAATCACCAGCAGCTGTGGTGGTATCCAGACTCCTCAATCCATAAATGCCAAAGAAAAAAATAAAAGGTCAATCAGGAACTCTGTTGTAAGGATGAAGGAACAGGGTGGTCCAACTCCTGCCCTGGGCCGAGAAACGGTGACCCCATGGCTACTTTCAGAGCTCCTGGCCTGCAAATCATAGGGGGACCAAGCAACCATTCAGAGGGTAACTGCTCTTGCTTTGACATGCCTGGATCTAGATCGCTGTCTTGTGGCAGTCCTAGGATGAGTGGCCAGTGAGTCAGAGCTTGTGGGGGCTATACAGAGGGCACCCAACTAACACTTCTGGCAGCTGAGAAAACCCCAGCAATTTTGGACAAGATTCACTCCATTCTGTAAGCAGAGTACTACCGTGGCAAAGAGCTCAAAAGTCAAGTAATCGGCAAAATGAGGAAGTGCAATCAGACCATACAATCTTTTCGGGGGGACAAAAAGGATAAAAGCATGGAAATGGAGGAGGGCAATGAAGTCAGAACTCCCCCATCAAAAGCTTCCAAGAAAAATATGAACTAGTCACAGGCCATGGAGGAACTCAAGAGGGATTCTGAAAATCAAGTAAGAGAAGTAGAGGAAAAACTGGGAAGAAAAATGAGAATGATGCAAGAAAATTTTGGAAAGAGAGTCAATAACCTGACTGAAGAAAATAACACCTTGAAAAATGACTAACTCAAATGGCAAAAGAGGCTCAAAAAGCCAATGAGAAGAATGCCTTAAAAAGTCAAATTTGACAGATGGAAAAAGAATCTCAAAAGCTCACAGAAGAGAATAATTCCTTCAGAATTAGATTGGAGCACATGGAAGCTTATGACTTTATGAGAAATCAAGATGCTATTAAACAGATCCAAAAAAATGAAAAAATAGAAGGCAATGTGAAATATCTCACTGGAAAAACCACAAACCTGGAAAATAGATCCAGGAGAGATAATTTTAAAATTATTGGACTACCTAAAAAGCAAGGATCAAAAAAAGAACCTAGAAATCATCCTTCAATAAATTCTCAAGGAAAATTGCCCTGATGTCTTATTATATTTTTATTTTTTTCTTCTTTCTTTCTTTTTTAGTTTGCATCATTCATTTCCACAAGATTTTGAGTTACAAATTTTCTCCCCATTTTTTCCCCTACGCACCACCCCAAAACAGCAATCCCACTGAATATCCCCTCCCCCAATCTGCTCTCTCCCATATCTTTCCCCCATACCCTCTCCTACTTTCCAGCAGGGCACAGTGGATCTCTATGCCCCAGTGCCTGTACATCTTATTTCCCAGTTACATGTAAAATAATTATATATCTATATATATATACATACACACACACACACACACACACACACACACACACATATACACACGTGTATATATAAAACATTTGATTTTAAAACTTTGAATTTCAGATTCTTTCCCTTCTTCCCTTGTCACCCTCTCTTACCAGGAAGATAAGCAATTCAATATAGGTTGTACATGTGTAGCTATGCAAAACATTTCCATAGTGGATCTATTGTGAAAAACTGACTATATTTCCCTCCATCCTACCCCACCCCCAACTTGTCCTATTCTTTACTTTGATCCTCTGTCCCTTTCCAAAAGTGGGTGCTTCAAACTTCCCTCCCCACCAGCCTGTCCTCCCTTCAATCACCCCCAACTCTCATCCCCTTCCCCCCTACTCTCCTGTAGGGTGAGATGCCCTATTTAGTTTGTATGTCATTCCCTCCCTAAGCCAAATTCATTGAGAAAAAGGTTGACTCATTCCCCTTTTGACTTCCTGTTCTTCCCTTCCGCTATTTTAGTTTACAAGATTCAGTTTCACAATTCCTTGAATTTCAAATTTTCTCTCCCTCCCTCCCCTTCTCCCCTCCTCATGGTGGTATACAATCAAGTATAGGATCTGCAAATACTTTTAACATTAGACACTAGGTTATAAAGAAGGATTGTGTTAGATGGAATGAACAATGGGAAAGAGGAAACAAACCCAAACAAGATAAAGAAAAAGAGCTGGTAGTTTGCTTCAATCTGCATTCAAACTCTGTTCTTTCTAGTTCTTTCTCTGAATGCAGACATTATTCTCCATCACGAGGCTTTTGGAGTTGACTTATAACCCTGCATTACTGAGGAGAGTCCAGTCTATCACAGTTGGTCTTCACACATATGTTGTGTCTATAATTCCCTGATGTTTTAGAACCAGAGGGCAAAATAGAAGAAAATTTTGAAAAATCTTGAAAAAGATTCCAAAAAGAAAACTCCTAGGAATGTCATAGCCAGATTCTAGAGCTCCCAGGTCAAGGAGAAAATATTATAAGCTATCAGGAAGAAACAATATGAGTATTGTGGAAACACAATCAGGATAGCACAAGATCTAGCAGCTTCTACATTAAGGGATCAGATTAAAACCAAGAATCACCTATCCAAAAAAACTGAGTATAATGCTTCGGGGGAAAATATGGTCATTCAATGAAATGGAGGACTTTCAAGTATTTTTGATGAAAAAACCAGAGCTGAACAGAACATTTGATTTTCAAATACAAGAAGTAAAGATCATATAATGTTTCATTTAACATCACATTTTTTCAATGTGTTGGTCAATTAAACTCAATTTTTTCTCTTCTTTGTTAAAAAGGATGGCTCACTGGAAGGGGATAGTTAAAGAGAAATCTAAAAGATATAAAAACAAAAAACACCAGTAAATATACATGTTTTTTTAAAAAGGAATGGTACTGAATGAATAGAAAAACAAATAAATGAACAATGCTGATCGATCACCTAGCTACTTAAGTGGCAATTTTTTCCTAAACACTGTTAGTAAAAGCAAGGGACTTGTGACAGGTTTTCAATCCCCTCCAGCTTACCCATCATAGCAATATTGAAATAATTTTTCCTAAACATAGACCTGGTTATTATTCTGCTAAAAAGTCTTCAGCATCTCCTACTGCTGACCAAGTCTCTGACAGTCAAAAACATCTACAACCCAGCAAAAAAACTATTCTTTAAACTTCATTCCATGTTACTCCTTTTCACAAACCCTATATTACCTTCCAACCAAACTAGGTTACCCTCCATTCACTCAAAAATGTTCTATGAACACATTCCATGCCTTCATTATATTATTCCTTTAACCCAGATGTTATTAACATAGGCTCAATTAACTTATTTTTAAAATCTTTTAATAACCATACTTCAAATACAAATGGTATCTCTTGTAATCCTACATATTTTATTTCTGCAATTGAAAAGATATTCTGAGAAGAGGTTCATTGGTTTCAACAGACCGTCATAAGAGTTCACAACACAAAAATGGTTAAGAAACACTGCTTTAAACAGAAAATTCTTCCCTCCCTTTCTTCACTTGAATTTCTACCATTTAAATTACAATAAAAATATCATGACTTCTACAAAGTCTTTCTGATCTAAAGTAATTAATTGCTCAGTAGGTTCTCCTACTAAATTGTTTACCTCCCCTACCACTGAACACAGCAATCTAGACTCAGTTTAGACATTGTTTTTTGGTGTGGAGCTGGGTCTTCATTAGGTTAAGGAGCTTCTTTCTGTAGAAATTCCTCCTACAGATGCAAATCAGCAACTTGTTGGCAACTTAAAATTTTATAGGTTTTGTTCAGATGCCTGAGCAATGAGATGGTTTTTTTTATACTTAGTACCATCCTAAAATTACCTAAGAGTCTTATTTTAAAAAATAAAAATTAAAAAATGCACTATAACTGCAAATGCACTACAAATACAAATAAAAATGTGTGGGCATATGTAAGACACTGTCCTAGAAACAGGAAAATAATGAAAGTCTTAACCTCAAGGAGCTAACAATACAATGGGGAGGATACAGCATCTAGAAAAAGGAATATGTTAAAAGAAAGAAACTTAGGCAGACACCGGAAGTGGGCATCCCAAGGGGGGCAGGGCCACTCTCAGAGCTCCATATGGACGCAGGCTAGAGCCAGGGGCCGGGGGATTGGTACGCCATGGCAGAGTCACAGCAGCTGTGGGTGCAGGAGGTGGTGGACACCATGGTGAAAGGGCTGGAGCAGAAGAATATCTTCAAGGTGCAAGGTACCATATTCTGGAGCAGTACCAGCTGCTGTGAAGATACCCAGGCCTCTATGCAGCAGGTTCATCAGTGCATTGAACACTGCCATGCTCCCTTGGCCCAGGCACAGGCCCTTGTGACCAGTGAACTGGAGAAATTCCAGGACTGCCTGGCTCAATGCACCATGCACTGTAATGACAAAGCCAATGACTTAATGGATGCCGGGAGCAAGGAGCAGCTGGTGAAGAGGCAGCTAGAGTCCTGTGCAACCAAATGTGTGGATGACCACATGCACTTCATCCCTACTATGACCAAGGATTCCCTGGCATCTATTGCAAAACAGTCATTGTCAGTAATCACCTGGGGTGGGTGAATGGGTCTACTTGTAAAAATGTATGGAAATTTTTACCTTTCAGTGAAAATTTAAGAATGAAAAAATTGAGGCTGGAAGCAAGTTTAAGAATACCTTTATGGGAATTTCACATCTGCCTCTTGACTCTGTTGGTTCCATTATATGTTTTAACCCATAGGTGAAGAAATGGAAGAAACTGTTTCTCAGATTTGGATTGGAGGCAGCATGGAGGGCTGGTAGTACCCAGGTCCATCCCTTCAGTGAAGATGACCTCTGTTCTATCTGTTGGAGCCCTTAACGGCTTTCAGCTGGTTCAGAGGTATTCCATTCCTAGAAGCTGGAATAACCCCTTGGGTTTATAGGCATTAGCAGTTCTCCTCCCCAACCTATCTCCCATTTGGTATGAATCCCTGAGGTAGCCGTCCACTTTTGTTTGGTGCCAACTTCACACCCACCTGATTGAACCATTTCCCACAGACCAGAAAGCAGCAGCCATGAGTTCACTACTGATTGGAAAAGAGAAGCACAGCTGTGCTTTTCTCCCCAGTACAAGAACCTGGCATTCAGAGAGGAGTCTGGTGAAAGAGGATTACTTTGATTAGAGCTCTGAGCAGCTCCTGGTGTTCTTTCCTTTGATTAAGACAGTGCTCACGTAAGCTTTCAGCTGGGACACCAAGGAAGAGCATAAAAGGGAAACCTTCCACCAGGCATGTGAAGCTCAGGTTCCTTCACCCTGTCTTTTCCAGGACTGCTGCTCAGGTTACTTTTTCTTGCCCTTCTGGAAGGTACTACAGGGGCAACACTTCATTTAAAGTGTTTTATGAGACTAACATGAAACGGTTTTGAGTGAAGGCCAAAGAAAGCCTCTCTTTGCTTGCAGAACAATCTTAAGCCTCTTGCTTAATGGAATGATAGATGACTGGTTTGGGGAAAGTTAGTTTTCTAACTTTTCAACAAAAACAGCTTATTGAGAGGACTCTCTTAGGACAGGGAAGGGTAGGAAGACAACTTAAATTTCTAAGCAGGTTGCAAAGGAGAGCTTTGGTCTACCCCGGAGAACAGGAGGCAGCAAGCACCAATTATCCAGTTATCACTTGGTTAAAACTTTGAGCAACATATTAGTACCAGGCCTTGTGTTGGACAAGATCTTGTTCTCTTTATACCAAAGTCTTACTTAAGGCAATTAACATTGCCTGCCTGTTCAGTGTTTCAAGACTAGTGGTTTAATGAAAAAATAAACAGATGATTTTACTTCCAAAAAAAAGAAAAGAAAAGAAACATAAGGAAAAAGGAAGAATTCAAAGTTCTTGAGGAAAACTAGAAGAGAGTGAGATCATTTTCAATTTAGGGATCTTGGAAAAGAGCATGGAAAACACGGCACACAAAATAGCTTTGAAGGATAAGAAAGCTATTAAGAGGCAGAGATTAAGAAAGAGTAGTTCTAGGCATGAAGAATAGTTACCCCCACCTCCACGGGTATGAAGACAGGAAAGGATCAAACAAGATGATTTGGAAAACAGCAATCCAATTTTATTGGAAGACAGTACAAAAGGGAAGTAGTATGAGATCAAGTTAAAAAAAGCTGGTTAACAAAAACAGGCTGAAACAGACAGTGTAGGGCCTTGAATACCAGGCTAAGGAGTGTAGATTGTTTTTTCTCTAGAAAATAGGGAGCCACTGAGGGTTTTTGAGCAGAGGAGTGACATAATCCAAAGCTATGCACTGAAAAGATAATTTTGGAATAATGATGGAGTAGTGAAAGATAAGACTGGGCACACATTACCAACAAAGGAACCAAATGGGTTTTTAAATGTATTCCTAAAAATCACTCGAGATCACCATCTAAACTAGATGGATTAGTAGTGCAGCCCACAGTGAAGATGACCTCTGGTCATCTTGGTCCACATGGTCCATAGAGGATCATCTGTTCCCCTGAATTGAATGTTTAAATTCATTTTTATTATGCTCACATCTTTGAAGTTCATACCTGATTAATGAAGACGCAGCAACATGCCTCACCCGGGGATCTTCATCTCCAAGTAAGTAGATGACAACATTATTGAGTACTCGATCCTGCAGTTTTAAAAGCTTTAGGGAAAGGATGAGAAAGATTAAGCAATAACCAGACTTCACAGTTATGGAGCATCTTCAAGATTTACAAAGTATGCTTCTCATAACAATCTGGAAAAAAAAGAGCTCCTAGATCCTGAGGTTCCTGAAATTCCAGGGAACAACTTATTAGCTCACATAAATCTAGACAGAGGACAGGCAAAATGCTTAACTTTTAACGAATTTTAAAGGAAACATGATATGAGAGTAATTAATGTCACCAAGTCTCAGTTAAGTTTCCTGTGAACAATGTTATTGTTATTTAATAGATAAGTGACTAGGCAAGGTTATAACACTGTTTTATCACGATACAATGAGATGAGGTGTTTTTGGTCACATATTAATGAAGTTACTATTGGACTAAATTAGTTAAAGTAACAGTATTCAGGGCATTACATATTACCATGCAAAGAGTCATGTGATAAGCTATGAACTCATGATATAATAATAATAAGACTAGTATAACTACCATTCATATGTAACAATATAAAGTTTATAAAACATTTTATATATGTTATCACATTTTACCCTCACAACTACCTTTTGAGGTATGTGTTATTATCTCCATTTTAACAGAAGAAATTAAGGTTAACAGAGGACAATGACTTATCCGGGGTCAAATAGCTAGTATGGGTTTGAATCAATTTTCAAACTCAGGTCTTCTTGACGAAATTCAGTGCCTCTATGTTCCACACCTTGCCCACACCTTTTTTTTTTTTTTGCTGTTTGGAGAGGGGAAGGCAGGGCAATTAGGGTTAAGTGACTTGCCTAAGGTCACACAGCTAGTAAGTATTAAGTGTCTGAGGCCATATTTGAACTCAGGTCCTCCTGATTCCAGGGCCGGTACTCTATTCACTGTACCACTTAGCGGCCCCCTACTCTGCACCTTCTAAATACCAAATAGTTTCAACAATGAAAATAAGATCACACTCTTCAAATAAAGGCAAATAATGTGGATTCAAAGAACTTAAACACTAAAGATAAACCATTTGATTCCAATTCTTGTAAAATTAAAAATCCACCACATCAGAAAATAATCTGCTTACCCCAGTATAATGATGAGATCCCTTGTGTAAATGGTCTGTTTTTGCCTCCAAAAAGCTAACTAACCTTAAAAAAGGAAACAATAACATAGAGAATAAGGAAGAGAACACTCGACAATTGAACTATTGCAGGTAGCAACTCAAAATGACAAAAAAACTCCTTGTTTTCAAAAACTAACTCAGAATTAGTGTTATAAGAGACAAAAGATGTTATCTAGTGCAACCAAAGGCCAAAGAGCATCCAGTCTACATTTGAAGACCTATAGTAAGAGATACACCCCTTTTATTAACTCACTAACTTCCAAAAGAATCTTTTTTTACTTACAGAGAGCTCAAATTCATAGGAAGTTATTTCTTATACCAAACTGCTTCCATAATCCTGGAGGAACTGTAACACTACTCACTTAATCTCTTTGGAACAGTTCAAAAATATGTAATCAATATTCTAAAACCTTTGCTGGACAAAAGAACAGAACTTGCTAAATAAAGTTTTCTTTCCCAAGAGAAAGGAAAATTCTTGAGGGAATTTTTTTTTTAAATATAAGAACTAAGATACATACATAGTATTAAATCTAATTAAATGAATAAAGAGAATTTCATATAAGGAAAAGTGGGCAATGAAAATTAAGGGTTTTTTTTCCTTTTTTTAAGTGAGATTTAAATATTTAGGGTTATAAAAAGTCAACTGAGTATATCTACTTTTGCTCCAAAAAAAAAATTCTAGCAAAACATGAAAATCTTCTTTAAAGAAAAACACATTTGGGGCGGCTAGCTGGCACAGTGAATAGAACACTGGCCCTAGAGTCAGGAGGACCTGAGTTCAAATCCAGCCTCAGAGGCCTGACACACTTACTAGCCATGTGACTTTGGGCAAGTCACTTAACCCCAATTGCCCTCTAAAAAAAAAGGGAAAAAAAAGAAAACCACAATTTAGGGCAAAGATGACAAAAGATGGTATAGTCAATGTTGGAGGCACTGCAGGAAGATAGGTACACTAGTATATTTGAAGGTAAAGCTGTGACTCAGTACAATCATTTTGGAAACTATTAAGGGCAAGCAAAATGAGATTTTTTGCTATTTTCCTGGATTCAGTTTTAGGTAATCAAGAGCCTTTGAGCCTCACCTTTGATTGTATCAAGTCTTTGATTGTAAACAATATATACTGTATTGTCCTTAATAGGCCTAAGGGAGTTTGAAGATCTTCCTTGCCCTTAATAGGCCTAAGGGAAATTTGAAGATCCCCCCTGCCAAATAAGCCAAATGTAATCTCATGGGGGCCCACAGTGGGAAGAGCCTACAAAAAGGGTGGAAGAGGAAAGAGCAAATAAGAGAAGGAGCAGAGCTGGGAGAGGCAGAACTGAGACAGAGAATGTTTGTGATGTCGCCACTCTGCTGATCTGTGTTACTTTCTGAGACAGAAGTCCTGTCTGTTGATCTCTGGTGATTTCTCAGACAAAAGCCCTGTCTGTTCTGCACTGGTTTCTGAGAGAGAAAGTGAACTGAGATGAGAGCACTGGTAATGTGTGCAAATACCCTTTGTTTTCCTAGAAAGAGAAACTGTGTAGAGCTTGGAGTGGAGCAGTACCCGTAAACCAAGATACAGAACAGGAGCAGAGAGCTGCCTACATGTGAATCCAGGCAAGAGTTGGGAGCAATCAGCCCAAGGAGGAGGAGGCATGGGGCTTGGAAGCCAACCTCGAGTCAAGATGAAAGAGCACTTTACCAGGCCTTCCTTCTAAAAATGCTGCCCTAATAACACCAAGTTCGAAGTCAGGAAGTAGGGTGGAAGAAAGGAACCACAACATAATGAACTTATTATGGTGACCGGGATGCTCAAGACAAAACACAGAAGAGAATGACTCCAAAACATCTACAAGCAATGACTTAGGAAAAAAAAAAGGGTAGGCACAAACTCAAACAAAATGCCTGGAAATGACGAAACAAAAGTTTTAAAATGTTTTTATAACTGGGATGTGAGCACTTAAGGAAAAAAATCAGAAAAGAAAGGAGAGCTTTAGAAGAATTGCAAAAGGAATTAATTTACCACAAGACGGATAAAATCTTGCCCAAGGCAAAATCAGAATGGAACAAACAGAAGCCAATGATTCCATGAGGCAAAAAATATTAAAAACAAAGCCAAAAAGCTAAAAATAAATTAGAAAATGTGAGATATCTCATAGCAAAAACAACCGACATGGAAAACAGTTTGAGGAGAAAAAACTTAAGAATCACTGGACTATCTAAATACCAAGATCACCCCGCACCTCCCCCCCAAAAAAAGTCTAGATACCCTATTTCAAGAAATCTTAAAGGAAGATCTCTTAGACCCCAAATCTCTTAGAAGTGAAGGGAAATAAATGTTTTAGAACCAGAGGGCAAAGTGAAAAAAAAAAAGATTTTCTGGTCATTTCCTGAAACCCCAAAATTAAAATTCCCAGGAATATGATAGCAAAAAATCTAGTTTCCAGGTAAAAGGAAAAAAAAATTAGAGTTATGTTTTGTTTTTTGCTTAGGACTAATCCCTCCTATAATCTCCCAGGGAAATAGGAAAGAAAATAGAGGGAGAAAGACTGATGGAAGGATTAGTACTAAGCAAAACAACAAACAAAAAACCCTACCATATAATCCTAATATGTACAAAAATATGTATAGCCCTTTTGAGGTGGCAAAGAATAAGAATTTGAGGGGGTACCCATAAGTTGGACAATAAGTGAAAAAGTTACAGTATGTAAACATGATGGAAGATACGATGAATGGGATGGTTTCAGAGAAACCTGGAAAGACCTCTATGAACTGATACAGAGTGAACTGAGTAGACCCAATATAACAATTTATACAATGATAGCAATATGGCAAAGGCAAACAACTATGAAAGAATTAGGAACTATTATCAGCATAAGAACCGATCACGATGCCAAAGGACTAATGATGAAACATGCTATTCCCTTCATTATTGAGAAATGAAGGACTTGAGTACAAAATAAGAAAAATTCTTTTTTGGACAAAGCCAGTGTAGAAATTTACTTCATTATACCTTTGATTCATTACATTTGTTTGTAAGTGGTTAGATTTTCTTTAGTTCTCAAGTTCAGCAAGAGAAGGAGAAGTGTTAGGGTAAAAAAATCAGAATTTTGGTAACTGAAAAAATTAAAATTTAATTTGAACTCTTAAAAAAAAATAACAAAAGGGAGCAGACTTTAGGAGAGTAAATCACCAGTAGCTGTGGCAGTTTTCAGACTTCTCAACCCATAAAAGCTAAAAAGAAAGTAAAAGGTCAGTCAGGAACTCTGCTGGAACTGGGTGGAGAAGAGCAAGGTCTGGCCCCTGCTCCCAAAGAGAGAAGTGGCAGAGACCACAGCTGCTCTTGTGTGGTGGCTACCTCTAGAGCTCCTGGCCTGCCGATTGTAAGGGGACCAAGAGACAATTCAGAGAGTAATTGCTCTTGCTTTAACCTGCTCGGATCCGGATTGCAGTCTTGGGTGGTGGTCCTGGGGAGTGTTGTCCAGTGTGCCAGAGCTTGTGGGAGCTGCGGAGAGACCACCCTCCTAATAACTCCAGCAGCTGTGAAAACCTCAGCAATTTGGGATATAGTTCTCTGCAATCTGGAAGCAGAGTTCTATCATGGCAAAGAACTCAAAATTCAAGTAATTAGCTGGCAATACAAGTAAGGAGAGGAAGCACAAAGAGACAATAGAATCCTTTTTGGGGGACAAAAAGGATCAAAGCATGGAATGGGAGGGAGACAATGAAGTCAGAACTCCTGCATAAAAAGCTTCCAAGAAGTTACAGGCCATGGAGGAGTTAAAGAAGGGTTTTGAAAATCAAGTAAGAGAAATGGAGGAAAAATTGGGAAGAAAAATGAGAATGATGCAAGAAAATCATGAAAAGTGAGTCAGCAGCCTGCTAAAGGAGACCCAAAAAAAGTACTGAAGAAAATAACACCTTAAAAAATAGACTAACCCAAATGGCAAGAGGCCCAAAAAGCCAATGAGGAGAAAAATGCCTTAAAAAGCCAAACTGCCCAGATGGAAAAGGAATTTCAAAAACTCACTGAAGAGAAAAATTCCTTCAAAATTAGATTGGAGCAAATGGAAGCTAATGACTTTATAAGAAATCCAGATATTATTAAACAGATCCAAACAAATGAAAAAACAGAAGGTAATGTGAAATATCTCATTGGAAAAAACACTGACCTGAAAAATAGATCCAGGAGAGATAATGTAAAAATAATTGGACTACCTGAAAGCCATAAAAAAAAAAAAAAGAGCCTAGATGACATCTTTCAAGAAATTATCAAGCAGGGGCGGCTAGATGGCACAGTGAATAGAGCACGAGCCCTGGAGTCAGGAAGACCTGAGTTCAAATCCGGCCTCAGACACTTGACACACTCACTAGCCTTGTATCTTTGGGCAAGTCACTTAACACCAATTGCCCTCCAAAAAAGAAAAAAGCAAAAAAAAAAAAATTATCAAGCAAAATTGCCCTGATATTCTAGAACCAGAGGGCAAAACAGAAATTGAAAGAATTCACTTGAAAAAGATCCCCAAAAGAAAACTCCTAGGAACATTATAGCCAAATTCCAGAGTTCCCAGGTCAAGGAGAAAATACTACAAGCAGTCAGGAAGAAACAATCTGAGTATTGTATAGAAACACAATCAGGAGAACACATGACCTAGCAGCTTCTACATTAAGGGATCGAAGGGCTTGGGATATAATATTCTGGAGGTCAAAGGAGCTAGGATGAAAACAAAGAATCACCTACCTAGCAAAACCGAGTATAATACTACAGGGAAAAATATGGTCATTCAATAAAATAGAGGATTTTCAAGCATTCTTGATAAAATAAACCAGAACTGAACAGAAAATGTGACTTTCAAATACAATAAGCAAGAGAAGCATGAGAAGGTAAACAGGAAAAAGAAATCATAAGGAACTTATTAAAGTTGAACTATATACATTCCTACATGGAAAAACGATAATTGTAACTCATAAGACTTTTCCCAGTATGAGGATAGTTGAAGGAAATATACATGTGTGTATACATATATACACACACATATATATGTATGTATAGGAGGGTATATGTGTGTATAAATATTTAGACAGAGGGCACAGGATGAGGTGAATATGAAGGAATGATATGAAAAAAAATTAAGAGGTGAGAGAGGAATATATTAGGAAGAGAAAGGGAGAGATAGATTATGGTAAATTATCTCATATAAAAGAGGCTAGAGAAAACTGTTACAATGGAAGGGAAGAGCAGGAAGATGAAAGGAAATGGGTCAACCTCACTCTCACTGAATTTGGTTTAAGGAAAGAATAACAGACACACTCAATTGGGTATTTTGCCCTACAGGAAAATAGGGGATAAGGGGATAAGAGGGAGGAGGATAGAAGGGAGGGCAAATTGGAGGAGAGGGTAGCTAGAAGCAAACACCTTTGAAAAGGGACAGGGTCAAAGGAGAAAACAGAATAAGTAGGGGTGGGATAAGATGGAGGGAATTACAGTTAGTCTTTCACAATATAACTACTATGGAAATGTTTTGCATAACTACGCATGTACAACCTGTACTGAACTGCTTATCTTCCTACGTGAGGGTGGGTAAGGAGGGAAGAAGGAAAAAAAAATCTGGAACTCAAAGTTTTAAAAACAAATGTTTTTTTTTTAATTGCTTTTTTACATGCAACTGGGAAATAAAATATCTAGGCCCTGGGGTATATAAATCCATCTTGCCCTACTAGAAAGTTGGGGGATGGGGTAATGAGGGAGGATATCAGAGAGGACAGATTGGGGGAAGGGGTATTAAGTAGGCTTACTATTTTGGGGTGGGGGTAGGGAGAAGATGGGGAGAAAAATCTGTAATTCAAAATCTTGTGGAAATGAATTTGTTGAAAACTAAAACTAAATAAATAAAAATTTAAAAAATAACAAAAAGCAAGGAAAGAAAAAGAAAAAACAGAAAGATGAAATATGAAAATATGCCACTCCCACCCCTACACCAAGGTGTAATGCTGCACAACACACATATTTTCAGACTTTTACTATGTGTTGATCAGTTATGTTACTTTTTTCATCTTCCTTTTCTTTGTTTTTTAAAAAATACTATTTTTATATGGCATGGCACTCTGTTAGAGGAAGAAAAAAGTAGTGTTCTTCTGGTGATGTAAAAAAAACAAACTAAGACTGACTTACTCATAGAATTATGATAGCTCTCAATACCTGTTAAATAAATGGACTTTACATTTTTATGCCAGATTAATTAGAGAAATGCATTCACTATATAGCAGTGAGCGAATCAACAGAATGTTTAAAGCATAATCACTTACCTAAAGTCAATTTCTGCAAGAGTATCCAAAAGTTCTGTTCTTACCAACCAGTAGGAACTATTTCTCAGAGTCAAGACATCAATGATCAATTGTAATCCTAATTCACTATAGCAACTGCTGCACAAACTCATGACGCAATGCTGAAAAACAGGAGTTTTCAATGTTTATATAGCACCACTCATGACAGCAATGTGATTCATAATACAACCAATTGAAACACCAATATATTGGGATAATTTATATGCCACACATTTGGATGAATAAAATGTCTACTATGAATTACACTGGCAAGTCTATTTAGTAAAGGAAATATTAAAAACAATTAGGCTATCTCCACAAAGTTTTTTTCTATACCTTCACATTTGTACAAAGTTTTAGAGTAACAAAGAATCCCTGAGACCAAGAGTTCTTAATCTGGAGACAGTGAACTTGTTATTTTAATATTTTGATAAATGTGATTCAACATAATTGGTTTCCTTTGTAATCATATTTTATGCATTTAAAAATATTCTTCTGAGAAAAGGTGCACAGGTTTCATTAGATTAACATGGTATCAGTTCATAACATTAAAAAGGTTAAGAACCAATGCCTTATTTCATATCAAATAGAAACAGATCTCTGCCATAGAATGACATAGAAAACTACAAATTAATATTATGTTGTATTTCTGCTTATTTTGCTAAACATTTCTCAATCACATTTTAATCAAGTTTGATGCCTCTGCCCTGGAAAAACAATAATGTTATTTGACCCTTGAAACAATTTTTTCAGTAAATTCTCATTTTATAAAAAACAAAATTGAGATATAAAGCAGTTAAGCAATTTCTTCAGTGTCACAGCAAAGAAAGGATAGAATTAGGACCAAACCCTATGTCTTCTGGGATAGAAACTAATGCTCTTTCTAGTAAACAAAGTTGCATATGAAAGAGAGCAAGGAGTGATCAGGCACTGAGAAACACTCAAATGAGGCCCTCCTATGAACAATGGAGGATCTCCATGTACAAAAGATAGGGCAGAAAGAATGATGCTCACCCTTACAGCAGTACAAGCCAGCTTGCAGGTAACAGATGACTCATCTTTCAAAGTTTTCTGCAATAAAGGGATGCAGTCTACCAGAGAAAAGGTATTGCCTAAACAGAAAAAGATGAAAATAAATTTTTTTTTAATAAAACTACATAAAAGAGATTCAAGGCAATTTTTAAACGAGACATTTGGCATAGAAAACTTTAGAAGTCAACTTTTACCTGTTGAACTTCTGACAACTGCTAACCAATTTTCCACACTGAAGCGAGATTTATTAAGAATGGAGTAGATAATGGTTCCACAAAGGATAGCAGTGGCTCCTCGAATCTGTGGGTCTCCATGATCAATATAGTTCAAGACATCTGAGACATACTGATCCTCTGTAGAAAAAAATCACACACCTATTATATATAAGCTTCTTTACCATCAAAGTTTCAAATATAGTTGAAACTTTTACATCCAGAGAAAAAGTTTTTGAAAATACATACTTTGAACACTAGCCCAAACCTAAGAAAATCTGAATAAGAAAGGCATGTGGATTTGAAGGGGCTAAAATAATTGATGATTTTAAGTTATAAAAAGAATGCAGTAGGGGCAGCTAGGTGGCACAGTGAATAGAGCACCGACCTGGAGGCAGGAGGGCCTGAGTTCAAATCCGACCTTAGACACTTAACACAAAAACTAGCCGTGTGACCTTGGGTGAGTCACTTAAAACCAATTGCCCTACCTTCCCCTCTCCAAAAAGCAAAAAAAAGAAAAAGAAGTACTAGCCAAATCTAACAAAAAGATGGATAAGAAAGAAATAAAAATGGAGAGAATTTAAAAAAAGAAAAAGAATGCAGCACACAATAGGTACATAGAGTTCTCTGAACCACCTATTCAAAACACTACATATTTCAAACATGATATATAATCTTTCCAGCTTTCTTTTCAAAGAGTCTTAATTATTTTGAAGGCAATTAATATGCAAACCTGTTACTATGTTTCCTTTTTTTATCTTTTCTAATATTACAAGTAACATTTTAGATGACTGCAGAAATTTACAACTGCTACCATTTACATTTTTGACAGGTATATATAACTGCTAGAATACTACCCAATTACAAGTTACTAAAAAAATTCCTATTATTCCTGCTCTAAGACTAGAATACTTGCATTCAAACTATAAAGTGCTAGTTGTTCAAATACAACATTATTTTACAGAAATAGGATACTTCGAAAGTTTTACAAAATAAGGATTAAAGTAGAAAAAGGAACTCTCAACATACCTGGGTGTTCCATGGTCTCAAGAGGGGTTTTATAGAGTTTGCTAAAGAAAGATTCAGGATGAAGGGCCACAGCTGCTCCAACACAACTTACTGCCAAAGCCTTCACACTTACCCTTACATCCCTATCTGGAACCAATGCTGCAAAAAGACAAAATGGACCTCTTTCAGCTTAAGAAAATTTTGTTTTGGGGCGGCTAGGTGGCGCAGTGAATAGAGCCGCCGGCCCTGGAATCAGAAGGACCTGAGTTCGGAGCCGGCCTCCGACACTTAATCCACACAAACAAAAACCTAGCCGTGTAACCTTGGGCAAGTTACTTAACCCCAATTGCCCTAAAGGGGCGGCTAGGTGGCGCAGTGAGTAAGAGCACCGGCCTTGGAGTTTGGATGACCCGAGATCAGATCCGGCCTCAGAAAATGAGCACCCACGCATAAATAATGACTAGCCATGTAACCTTGAGCAAGTTACTTAACCCCAATTGCTTTAAAAAAAAAAAAAGAAAATTTTGTTTCTTAAAATTTTAATTTTAACTTTAAGAAGTAAAACTAGATTCACTAAATTAGCATTCTTCCCTAGCATTCTCTCCCCTCACAAACCTGTGACCAGTAGACTCAGTACGAGCTATCTACTGAAAAATAAAACGTAACCCTAAAATCTAGTCCCTTTGATACTGCATACACACTTCTTAAGGAATGGCAATGAAGGATAACTGCTGCTAAAAGAAGCTGATGCTCATTCCCCCTCATCACTGTATTTGCCACAGTCTCAAATAGATCTGTGATCTCACTGATCTGGAAGCTCCTCTCAATGATGAAGATCACAACCTATCCATGCTTGCCCATCCTAGGTGATTCTTGACTCTGCTCTTCCATAAGTTCCCCATAGGTAGATCACCAAACCCCCCCACCCCAACGTGCTAGGGGCCTTCCTTGCTTTCTCCTCACATCATAAGGGCACCAACAGAGTAACTATAGCTGTCCACTTATCATCTGCCAACACGTGACCAATGTCTCTTCTCTTCCTATGGTACAATTGCTTTATGTCTTTTACTCCCGCTCTTCAAAATGCCTCAAAGGTTACATGTTGCAGCCTGATACCCACCATGTGTAGGTGTCAACTGACCTCTGTGTGACATTCATTTATCATTCTCCAGACACTACCGGATTTTATGTTTCCCTGCCACACAGCAAAAACAACAGAATACTGGTATTCAAAAGATGGGCCTTTGGCCACATTTCTCAACTATATAGAGAAATGGATCAAAGTTTAATATTATAATTAATTAATTTTATATTATATATGTAATATTATATTAAATTATTAAATATAATATTAATTATACTACTATATGATATATTGAAATATTATAAATGATACATATAATATTGTAATATATTGTGTTATATGTTGTGTTATATAATAAATATTAAATTAAATGTTTAATATTATATTATACATTATTATGATATAATAATGTATATGTTGTATGTTATTATATAATGTATAATTTTATATATAAATATAACAATATTTAATATTACAATTAATTACAATTCTTGGATTGATAGTCAAAGGATATGAAATGGCGATTTTTAGATGAAATAATCAATGTTATTTATAGTCATATAAAAATGCTCTAAATCACTTGATTAGAGAAATGCAAATTAAAACAACTTTTAGGTATCACCTCACATCTATCAGAGTGGATAATATGACAGCAAAGGAAAATAACAAATGTTGGAAGGCATGTGGAAAAATAGACACTAATGCACTATTGGTAGAGTTACAAACTGATCAAACTATTCTAAAGAGCAATTTGGAACTATGCCCAAAGGGCTATAAAAGTAGGTATATTCTTTGACCCAGCAATGGCACTACTAGGTCTTTAATCAAAAGATTAAAAAAAATTAGAAGGAAGAAAAGGAAAAGGACCTATATATACAAAAATATTTATATCAGCTATTTTGGTGGTAGAAAAGAAATAGAAATTGGTTGTTGGGCTGAACAATCCACAGAACAAGAACACAATATTCCATGACAATTCCAAAGGGCTTTTGATGAAAAATATTCTCCACCACCAAGGTAGGAGCTGATGGAGTTGGAATGCAAAGTGAAGCATAATTTTTTTACTTTATTTCTCCTGGGGATTTTTTTTTTTTTGGTGGTCCCTGTTTTCTTGAACAACATGGCTAACAAGGATATATGTTTTGCATGACTGCACACATATAATCTATATCAAATGCTTCCTTTATCAAGCAGGGGAGATAAGGAGGGGGCAGAATTTCAATTCAAATTTTTTTAAAAACAAGTTAAAAATTGCTTCTATATGTAACTGAATAAAAATTTAAAATGTAATTACAAAAAAAAAAAAAGATGGGCCTTTGCTTTCATCAGAAGCTTGGGGTTATTAAAGGGATTTTGCAACTCTTTCTTTTATTCAACTCTGGGCCAAAATGATTGTTTACCTGTACCGTGTGTCTCTACATATACATACTAATGGACAAGCTTTCCAAGTTGCCCACATATATTAAAAACTAGGCACGAAACATTCTTTATCCACTTGGTCTTTGCCCTGTGGATGTTCAGGCCAAACTCCTTTGAGTGATCATATTTTCAAAGATGGCTCTGTAATATTCTGGGACTTCATGCAATAAACACAATGGTATCCACTAATGGGAACCCTAGACAACCTCAGCAGCTATAGGAAATCACTCTACACTGAATCTTCTACAGTTGCTGTCATCACTAGAGAGCATACACCTTCCTATTTCATGTAATGCCTGACATTTATCATCATGGGTAACTGAACATGGTTATTTCATAAGTTAGGTCCTTTAAGGAACCCTAAATAATTTTAATATATGGATAGGAGATACCCTTTCAAAAAAGAACCTCTTTTCACATTTTAAGCCTTGAACCAAATCCTTTTTCATTATCAACAATTAACATAATGAGATCTTATACTCTCAACAAAACATTGTTGAATATCACTTAAGAAAGCTAACTAGCTCCTTAAACACATCCTGATCTAAGATATTCTCAATAGATGGCTCCCCACAAAGATTCTGTATAGATGAAAAAGTAGGCACACTTCAATCAGTAGTTAGTGATGTCCTCTCAGTCACCTTTTAAATATTAATAAATTCTAAGATGTTTCTACACCTATGGTATCTTCCCATTATTCAGATAACTGATTTATTGATCCTTCCATAACTTAAAACAGTCACCTCTAGCAAAGACCCACTCTA